>CARXXK010000001.1:100890529-101372125 GCA_949089665.1 Macrosiphum euphorbiae | reverse complement strand
TACGACCCTACTAAATGTGTATACGTGTTAACCAAATATTGCATTAATCCCCGTGTTCTAGATAAGTACTCCAGGGTAGAAATAAATGTCCTTGTCTAAAGAACTGATATATTCGTCTAAATAACTGTAAAGAAATGTATAAAATATCACTAGACATATAATAAAAAAAAATTATATGTTTCAATTTTTGGCTTATGTTTTATTGTGTTAAATTAATGAACCTACATAGCTAAATTGATACTGAATGAACTTATACTTAGAGATGTGTGGCCCGAATATTTTATACATCTTAGGTGCGATGACATTAGTGTTGACCTTGTAGCGGATATTGAAGTTATGACATGGAGTATCAATGCATAGTATGATCACATAGTATAATACTAAGCAAATGTTTTTTAAAATAATTAATAATTGAAGCTTAATATTTTTAATTTTGTATATAAGTCAACCGTAGGAAATAAAACAGGTTCGTTGAAAGTTAATTTGAGTAGTGACTATAGTGAGCTTAAATTTATTTCAGTAGATATGATTTATTAGTTAATTATATAATTAATTAGTAATAAGGTAATTGTGTGTACCTACTATAACGATAATTATCATACATACATTTGCTAAAACAAATCTAAATATTAAATTTGAAATGGATATGAGATTTCGTTTGCCTACCTGTGGTTGGTATTACGATCTGTCATAAATATGTAGGTATTTACTATATATTTAAAATTAATTATTAATTAAATCTGAAATACCATCAATTCAAAAAAAAAAAACTCATATTATAATTTGTTCAAATTCGATAACAGCTCATTTAAAATTTAAAAAATATGATATTATGATTATACCGTATCCAACTCAAAACCTAATATAGATGCATTATAAAAAAATATATATGGATAAAATATAAATTATTTTCGAAAATATGCCAGAAAGTTGTGAGGTAGCAATTGTTCAATATTATGCACTGTTTTAGTTTTCAATCATCCCTCAAAATTCAAATAATGGTTTTGCCTTTAAATAGGCGTCGGCTTACATCATATTAATACGGCCATATATCAACGGATAAGGATGTGACATTTCCGTAGCTATACACCATGGGCTGGATATCTACCTAAATCTACCTACAATTGGGATAGGGAACGAACGACAAAAAAAGAAAAAAAACATATATTTTATGGGGTGTATACCATGTCACTTCAATTGAATATTATTGAAGCAGATATTATGTAATTATTACTTCTAAATTATTTTGTATACAGTAAAAATCAGATTGGTTAAATAATTTTGAAAATTATGTAAAATTTAAATTGAAAGTTGTAAACTATAATATTATGAAGAAGATTCTATTATTTTTTTATTTAATATTAAGTTTTGCCCAAAAATAATTTTATATGAAATTTATGAATTATGTTATTAAAATATTTCTGTTATAATAAATAAAATCTAAGTTTTTTAATATAAAACGAGCACATACATTGTTGTTGTATGTTAAATTCTACACACGAAAATATAACTGAAATAGCTTCAAAATCATATTGATTATAATAGTTCCTAAAGTACTTTTAGGGTGATTTTCATTATAAAAATTCTGAATGAAAATGATTTTGATACAACAAGACATTCAAACGGCATAAATGTATATACATTCAAATGACGCATTACAATCGTTCGCAATTGTTTGGGGATTGTGCGTCGTTTGCTAGTTATAAAACAATAAATAATAATTACAACGAAAGTCATGCGTGTGGTTGGATGCTGTAATGTTTAGTCGTGAACGGCTAACTATGTGCTGTAGAGTTGGCTGTACAACAGTGGTAGAGGAATGGACGACTATAAACACAATCGATAACTTTACGTTGTCTGATGTCCAAAGGGTCCTGCATTTAATTACTGGCACTGAATATTTCATAAATTCATCATTATAGACTCGGTGGAAAATATTATTGATCAACGATTCCAGTTCAATGTAACAGCTTTGTAACCGGAAATCGCTAACAATACACCAAATCTTCGATATAGGATAGAATCGTGCCTTGAAACCTTTGAAACGTTGGCGATTAAGGCCAAAATACTGTTAGTAAGTATTATTGAATTGAATTTATGAAGGTAGACGGTAGTCATTTCGTGGTGTTAGAAGTAGAACATGACGAGTTTAACGTAAATCATGTTGACCACGCTAAACGACATTTACCAAATTGATCAATTTAAATAATAATAAATTCATATTAGGTACTAAGGTATTTACCTAAATTCACAACTGAAACTTTTAAACATTAAATTGAAAAATTATGATAAGAAAGAGGAAAGTTTACAAACATTTCATTGGCCATTGTTTAGTTAGGGTCACTCAAGCTACGACTGCAATGTTACAAAAGTATATCAATATATTAATTTATCGTTTATTGTAACATCTCTGATCTGTTATATCAAAAACAATTATTATAAGCATGGATGTTATTTTTGACTTGTTTAATGACTTATGAAAAAATAATGATGCTTTTAAAAATGCTGCAATACCTCAATCTATAGATTAATTTATTTTTTAATCAGTCAAGAACATCAAGTGATTTTTTACTTACATAAGTTTATAAGATTTAAGATAAGAACTATTAGCAAATTAAGCCAACCTCAACCCTTCTTTAAAAAGTTCAAACACAGTTGCTTTGTATTTAGAATATTTTAGTTAATTATTTGACTGTAATTAAATAACTTAACTGTTTAGAAAAAAAACATGTTTTCGAGGATTAATGAATGTACTTCGGAAAAATAAAATAATTAATATAAATAACTATTAAAACCCGAAAAAAAAGATATTCTTATAACTGAAAAACATCATATATTTGGTTTTAAATTAAAAATACATTTTAATTTTTTAGTTCAATTTATTGAGATTAACATGTTTTGAAAACCAATT
Source organism: Macrosiphum euphorbiae (assembly GCA_949089665.1). Lineage (NCBI taxonomy): Eukaryota > Metazoa > Arthropoda > Insecta > Hemiptera > Aphididae > Macrosiphum > Macrosiphum euphorbiae. Next base: position 101,369,214 of record CARXXK010000001.1, on the reverse strand, counting down.
GATAACCTACAGTATATGTAAAACAGTACCGAATACTAAATAAATTACTCTCTAGCACTTATGATAATTTCAATAACATGTATAACCAATATTCTAAAAAAAAAAATGCAATACTTTGTTAACATCTAACAAATAAATATTATGATATATTTGGTCCATATTTTATAGACATCAGCCTATAGATTAACAACTATTTTAGTTAATGTGATTTCCAACTATGTGCCAATTAGTCATACTTTTGCAGTACATATTTTATATTTCAATGGCGAACATTTAACACAATGGTGTAACACTAATTGTAAAGCTGTTACAGTGACTATTCCATTCGAAGATTAAGCTCAATAATATTATAATACTATAACTAAGTACCGGAAATGCATACGCTAAGTGCTATCAAACGTATTTATGCATATGAAATAGTTAGGTAACTCAAAATGTAATTCTATAAAACTAAAATATAACACATTGTACGTACCCAGGGATTAAATCAAAAAAAAAAATACGATGAAAATATGTACATGTTCTTAAAAAAAGGTAATATATTGTGAGATAATATTAAAATTAAATTGAAAAATAATATAGTGTAGGTACAAAGAACAAAATATGATAAAACAATTAATTTTTCGCTAAAATATGAATACAAATTAATTAAAATTGGATATACATTTGGATATTATTTTAAACCATATTAATTATTATGTATCTACTGACATATTATTTATATGCATTATGCACGTATGATGAAAATATTATAATACCTATTATGTTAAAATACGATTGTTTCGATTCAACACAATATAATATTAACTCCGTTTTTTTTTTAGACTATACATTATTCAAATTGAGTAAAACATACAAACGCATATACACGTCTGGACTCTGCATTATATAATAATAATTATAATAACCATTATAGAGATTAGAGATGGGTACAACTTGCAGTATTGTTATTGAGAGTACCTACCTATTTGTACACTGTAGTTAATATTAAACTATGATTAAACCGGTCGAACAAAACATAATATAATTATTTACATACGTACCTAGGTATTTTTTGTCATCTCTTACAGTTGTTATGTTGAACGTTCTAAGCTATTATAATAGTAAATGCACAAGTGTGGAATATTCAACAGTATATTTGCATTTATAATATTCTTAATGGTAAATGTTAACTAAACAATACTAATTTATCTATAGATGTATATTTGTACGTATTTCATTATGATCGTGTGCACGAATAATAATAATAAGTAAGTGTTATATAGTATGATGTCGTGAAGAGTAAATAATATTAGTGTACAATATAATATCATACGGATCATGACGAATTTAAATATTGTAAATAAAAGCTATGGAGGAGAAAGGTACCGTGTTGAATCAAATTGGTACGATTTTAGCTACCTGCGAAAGACAATTTGAAATGTTCACATTATCAAGTGCACTGGACAATAAATAAAACAATATTATAATTATAATGTTGACTGGCAGCCATCGACAAAAGCGATGAATAGGAATGTCTGAGTTCCAGTTTTTGGTATAACGGTGGTACTAGCGCGGTTATAGTTGGTAATTGATATACTTTATACTGACGAACATAATAGCATTATATCTAAAGGAATGATAACTATGATAATTTTATAGTAAACAAAAGATATTTATATGACCAAATATGACCTACATTTAGGGGTCCGCATGTTTCAAACGTGCCTAGCTCGGGTATAAATTATTGGGTTTAAATTCAGTGGCGTAATTTCAGCTCTTTATAGGATAGGACGAACGTTTTGACCAGTCCGTTATAACTGAAACAAACAAAAAAAAACAGATCTCTTCGTTCGTATGCTCATAATTTCCACTGAAATTTTTATCTCGATACAATTCCCATCTTACTCAATAACTTTATACTTGTCTGAGGCAAAAAAATCCTCGTTTTATGGTAAAAAAGAAGTAGAGGAGCTAATTAATTACGGTACCATAATTTTATATTTTTATAAAAGGGTCAGGCAAATTAAATTACTGCTAAAACGTAATTGAAAAATCGAAAAAATTTTAATTGGCGCCTACCAATCGATTATAGAAGTTTTTTTTCGAGTGGATATATTTAAGAGTTTTGTTCTCAGAATTTCTTTATTATCAAAGTATATAATATTATATTTTTTCTAAAAAACTATAAATAGTAATTATTATCGTGATAATAGTTTTCTAGTGCCTACACAATATTATATTCCTCAAAATTAGAAAAATGTAAATTATGGTATTTCATCGACAACTGGCCCGACATTTGGACTGTTTTACAATCAGATTTGGGAAAATGCAAACCTTTCCACCCATTTGGTTCAATATCATATTATTATAGCATAATAATTGTGAACTATAATTTATATTATTATTATTTATTATATTATCGTGAAACCGTTTTTTTCACCACATCCGCCTACCTAGTACCTTCCGACAACGTTAATATTAATCTCCGTTATTTTTAAAATCGAGTTATTTTAAATGTCAATTTAGTTCTTATTCATTTAGTAGGGAGAAAATGTTATAAACCTCACTCAAAAGTCAGAGTTTTATAGCAATTAGTATAAATAATACGTTTAAAACAGTAATGGCTATCGCTCATTAAAATTAAATGTGTTTTTTTTTTATTAATGATATTATGTGCAACAGTAAATTACAGTCATTGCGACACGTTGAAATTTTTCATATTTAAAACGTCTCTGTTCCAATAAAAATAATATTGGATTACGTTATAGGTAATTATAGATAAATTGTATTTGTCTTCGGTCATTATTATTATAATATGATTCAGTTCTCAATCAGGCGACTCAGGTGGACAAAAATCGATTTCCGACAAAAATGTGCACACAGTTGCAGTACCTACTAGTTTTTTTCGCTTTTTTCAAAGTCAACAATATTATTGTTTGAACAATTTCATATTTTCATTGCTTGTGATAGCTTTTTAGGTAGTTATAATTAATCATAAATTGTTAGTATTGTCAAATTTCCATTGGCGTTTTGTGACATTTGATCAATAATTATGGATTATAATTTTGTATATACGGTTTTACTTTTTATTTTTAGCTCTAACGTGTATGTTTCATAATATCCTGTTTATTCACCCATAAACAATGTCCACATATTAAATGACAGACAATACAAATGGTTCAAAGGCGGTTGAGGGTGATGTACATGGGCTATTATTTTGCCCCATTGTTTAGACCACCGTGCAATTAATAACATTGCAGGTACCTATATTATGGTAATTTCGATGTTGATTGGAAATGACAATTAACACAGTTGGGACAATCAATGGACATCTTTTGAGTCAAGTGTGATGATTTAGTTTTGACTAGAGGAGGGTCTGACAAAAAAAAACTCCCCGTCGAGGTCGCCAAATGATAATATGTCCATAGGACTTGCGTTCATTAATTGTACGATATCAAAATTTTCGTTTATTATTTATTACCCGTTTTCAAATTTAACACAAGACTCGAAATATAAATCATAATACAATATAATACCCACTTTTGTACACGTATATAGGTACACTATAATAGCGCACGACAAATGTTTGTAGTTATATTTTTTTATAATTTTTTACGCTCGAGACGAGAGTTTTGAATAAAAGTGTGTAACAGCATGCGTGTGCGTGTTGGTGGATGAATATTAATTGCCGTGAAATTATATATTCAATTTGTGAACAATGTCTAAAACTGGAAAGCATTTCAGTTTAAATATTATACTCCAGCCAGAGGAGATGAACCACACTGTGTGCATAAGCAGACGGGATATGAATAGTACCAGCTAGAACTACGTGGTCGCAATACTCTATTAGTTGGATTTATGCGATCTGAATGGAAAATATATTATTAGAGTTTGCTCTATATGCAGTGTCTCTTGGGTTCCACCCAAAACCTTATCAGCTAGTCCTTGTTCTTGTCTAGTTATTTCATACAAACAATCCTCGATGACGATAAGAGGTCAATGATGCGTACCTATACCTATATAGCAAACTATACTGGCAGATCGGTATAATACAAACCGTTCTGATTCATTTCAACCAAAAAAATCTGATGCGATACACTCGATAAAGTCAACAACAGTCGTGTTAAATCGATTGGTAGAATTACAATATATTACAATTTGAATTTCAGCAAGGAGTACCTATAGTACATAATATTCTATATATTCTATATTAGAACTTAACGACTGACTGTAATAATAATTAGATTACCTATATACAATATTTAATTCATCATAATTATTGTTTTAGCAGAGAACTTGGAATGTTTAAGATTCTAATAGAAGTTTAAAAAATATTATTTGTCTGAAATCATATTTTAGTAGAAGCGTTACTCCAAAGTTCTAATAGTTCGATATTGGTTAGGTAGGAATTTAATGACAATATTTCATAAACATATCGTTTTTAAAAAAGTATAGTAGTTAACGAAAAAATATAATTTTCCCATATAATGAGAAATTGATAAAAACAAATAATAAGTCATATTATTTTTTACACAATTATTTGAAAGTATGTGCATGAATTTAGGTTTTTAAAAAACGAATTTACAAAAATACATTATGCATTATACGAAGAAAATGTCTTGTTGGTATAATGTATAGGTTCAAAAGAATATTAAATTTGATTACATCATATTATTTTAATGCGATTCTTTTGCATTACAGTATTGTAACTTCAAACGAATAGTCTAATCGTCAAACTCTAATGAACCGTGTCATTAATCATTTGAATTATAAAAATTATCCCACGATACCTAATAACTGAGATGCTAATTTGAATTAACATATTTATAAATTTGAAAGTTATGGATGACTTTAATTAATTGCTAATTTATGTATTACAACACTAGTTCCATGGATTTTGTTTTTTTTTTTCTATTATGAATGTCTTGCTTTATTTTAATCATCATAAGATCTGATAAAATGTTTTTGCAATTTGCATTGAACTTTCAAACTCCTCACTGTCATCACAAATACTCGTAGGTATGAAATTGTATTTATGGTTCATATTTAAAAATATAGTTTTTTTTTTTTTATTTGTTAAGTAATAAGACATTCCTAACCTAAGGCCTTTCTACGGATATTTACAGAATAGTTATTAAAAAAAATAGTGTAAGTATAATGAAGATTGACATGTATTATCTATGTAAACATATTATATATTACTGAATTCAATGGTACCTAATTATAATTTATCAATATAATAATATTTTACAATATTATTAGAGATAATCTTTAAGCTTTGTTTACCATAAAGTAGGTATATAAAATTCAAAGTAGAGCGAACAATGCATTTTTTGTTTACAATTGTTATTTGTGCGCGTATGACTTATGTGTTTTTCTTTTTGTGTCTAGAGACACGTTTTTAACCAGAGATAAAATTATTTAATAATGAGAGTGGTTTCTGGTAGACAATTGAATCTAGTTTACCGTAAATACTTGACATTTAATTCATAAAATATTTTTTTATTAGTATATTCAAGAAATAATTTAATTTTTAAAATATTTTGGTTATTTTTGAGCTATTTTGCATTGACATTTGTAGTTTTCCATATTGTCTTGGGTTTTTTTTTCGATTTATATAAAAAACATTTTTTACAAGTCAAAACACCTGAACATGTATTACATATTATGTTTATTTTAATTTAAATGTAAGGTCCCTGGTAAGTTTTCCTTACAGAAATATATTTTAAAATATCGAAAATAATAAATATACATTATTATTATTGTTATTATTATTATTATTACTATGCACAATTTTTTCATAAATATTTACACGGTTGTAGACGAACCTGTTCAGTGGGGCCCATTTTATTTTTGACAGAATAAAAATAAAACAATTTAATTTGAAAGATAATGACTTTTTCTCTATAGATTTTAGTTATTTTGTTGTAATTGAAACTTTTCTCCGTTACGTATAATATTATAAATTTAAAATTTTTATACACGATCAAATTTTCAAAATGTTTAGACTTAGTTTAAGTTACGTAAACCCTAAATCTGTTCAAGCCTTTCTTAAGGTACGTTGAAGTATGTTGACTTATACATAAGTTAACTACAATAATACATGATCAAATAATATATGCGCTGTTCTTAGAAAAATTTGTTAAACTTGCCATCATATATAGTAAAATAAAAATTAATTAAGGATAAAAAATCTTTAAATAAATCCTTTAATAAATAAAGGATGGCATATAACGTTTCAATTCAAAACCCAACACATCCATACAGTGAACTATACTCAATGGCTGAGGTATACTCTTGAAATTTTCTTTACAGCACAACGATTTCCCGGTATTTTTAAGTTATAACTTGCTTTGTATAACTTTAATATAATTTCCTAATTATTTCAATCATTTTATCTTACTCGTGACTGTATATATTCATATTATAATATTATTAATTTATTTATATTTTATAGTTTATTGCGTTTATTTTACTTTCGAATGAATAATATTGATCCACTATATGTTTAGTTTTTGTATTGACATAGTTTTCAGTTAATTATAAATTAAAATTAATACTGGTTTTTTGTTTGTTTTTTTTTTCAGCGGCTCTCGTGAGCAGTGGTGGTGCTATTTATCCGATTGGCTGGGATAATAGAGAAGTGAAAGAGTCCTGTGGGAACATATCTGGACCATATAAACTAGGTAAGAGAAAGTTATCTCAAATGACAGAGTTATTAAACATAGTCACTCTCAAATTTCATAATATTATAATAATGTGCGCTCGAAAATTTCACCACTCGTACAATATTCACTAATCTATTTTCTTTGTATTACGCTTGTTTTATCTCGAAGGAGATATTTAATTCCCAGACGTTATTGAAATTCCTCAATGTGAATTTCAAATCATCAGGTAATTAAAATGGAATTGCTTTTATGGAATATATTCACAAGACTGATAAAATTATATACCTACCGTAGTTATTATTGATGAGAAAACTTGTAGAGATGAAGTAAATTATGATGTGTATTTGAGAACAATTGTAATCGACTATTGTTATCTGTTCTCAAGTAGATCTGACGTATTAAGTAGAATAATAAGTTATAAAAAAGCTACTCACAAATGGTATATTTGAAACTGGGGAGATATCATTTTTTCATCAGACGTCACTTGTTCCCGGATTTTTAGTGATAAAACCTTAACATACATACACACACCAACTGCCCCCCCCCTACAAATATCTATTGGTCAAAGTTTAAGGGCTTAAGGATCAATAAAAAAAAATACATAATAATATATAATATGTTACAATGTTATGTTTATAGTGTGTACATAGTCACATGTTTTGACGAATTTTAGGAATTTGATAACACTGCAATATCATGCATTATAATTTAATGTTTATCATTTCTAAAATGTACAACGTTTAAAATTAATGTTTAATTCACTTTCAACAACATTTTTAATTGATATGTATTATAGCTTATGTTTTATTATTGGTTATTATATATTAGTTATAATTAGGTAGGTATACACGATATTTGATATTATCAAATTATAATGTTTGAATTAATAATTATCATTATGATTTATTCTTAGAAATATGATTAGAACTACTGTAAATATTGAACTAACCAATTATTTGATGAATTATCATATTTATTAATATTTTCACTAAAGTTTACATGTACAAAATATAATAATTGGACGATTATGTCAAATTTCAAATGTAAATTTATGAATGTTGTATTACATTTGTAACTATACATGATCATTCAAATTCCAAACTAATATTTGGTTGTTAGAATTTACATTTTTGCTGATAATTGCGGAACACAATAATAATATATTGTTCATGCGTACGCCTGGTCCACGCTCACTCCAAAAATTCTGACAGAATATTTCAAATGTCTGTTGTGATAGGTACTAATTTCGTGTACCTAATCCATTAAAATAACGACAGCCATTTGATCATAATTTGTTGTTTGACCAAAATAATTCAACCATCAAAAATGATTGGTGGTACATCAAAAGTTTGCATTTTTAGTTATATGTATTAAGAGGACGTCTCACCCGGATGTGTTGTCTCCGTCTTACACACGTACGACATAGCAAATGTTCGTTTGCTAGTTTCAATAGGGTATTTTCAGTTTTGATATTAGAGTGAATCGACCTATTATCAAACTTTTAGGTACCTAACAACATTATCTGCGTTTTCTCGTTGGTTTTTTACGGTATTTTAATTTTTAAGTGAATTATGAACATTTTAGAATATGAATACTTTACATACCTACCCATAACTCACTTAAAAATTAAAATATCGTAAAAAACCAACGAGAGAACACAGATACTGTTCTTACCTAAAAGTTTGATAATAGGTCAATTCACTCTAATATAAAAACTGAAAATACCCTATTGAAACTAGCCAACGAACATTTGCTATGTCGTATGTATGTAAGACGGAGACAACACGTCATGCGGGTTAACGTGAATAATTTAACTGTGTAGTAAATGCTGGTCAAATACAAACAATTTGAATTATATTTCGTACACCTTATTTACTCTTGGTATCTTGATCAACGCTCATCTACAGTTATCTCCCTACTTTATCAGTTCTTAATAACTTATTTATTTTAATGACAACTGATTTCAGTCGTTAAAAAATCAATAAAATGTAATTTAAAAACGAAAATATATAAAACAGTAACAAATTTAAAATTACTGTTCATTTTCCATCTTTTATGCACTTTCATAAATGTAGATGCCATCACCGCCTTTTTATCTCTACGATTGAGTAGGTATTGACTTTAGATAAATACAAATAATTATATTTACTCACAATAAAAAAAGTAAATAAAAAGTTGGTAACTGATGCTCATATTTTATAAGAAAGTATTATGTTATTACAATATAATATAATTTCTGAGCAGTAAAAATATGTTTTTTTCCATTCGTGTATATACAGCTATAGTATTATAATATATAATCATTACATTGTCGAAAAAATAATCTTTGTTTCAAAAATGGTGCTGGAAATCATCACTAAATTTGTTTTTATTCCAACTCAAAATTTAATATATAAATTATTTTTATAATTCTGTAGGTACCACTGCAGTAGGTAGGTTGTAAAATATTTAATGTAAACACATTTTTTTTAATCAAGATTCAAAGAAAAAAGACATGCTTGTTTAATATTATTTTATTACATGGACACTATTCTTGGGACTTGAGCCTTAGCTGATGAAAATGTGAAATGAAAAAAAGTAATATACATAGAACACAATACAATGCAGTTATAAAATGTAGAATTTTTATTTCTATGCAATAATAATTATTACGATGCCAAACTACCACTTCTGTTTGAAACCATTTAAGCTATACGTGGGGTACTGTCCACCAACCTCCGCTAAAATAAAACGTAATCATTGTATTATTTTTTTTTCTTAGAATTTGTGTTCGTTTCGGAACGCTAATTTGAGTGACTTACGACTGGCGCCGTATATGTTGTAAATTAAAATTAGACTTAAAACATTCTTACACACACATACAAAAACACTAGACATGCATGTGAGCACCGCCTTGTATTCAATTCACGGTTGCTGATAGCTAATGGATGAAAATCCATTAAAATTGCAGAGGGGAGTGTGTTTAAAACAGTTTAAAAACCAATGGAGGGTCATGAAATATGGGAGGGGTAAGTCACCCCTAGACCCCCTTCCCCCAATTTCCACATATGCGTCTGCAGCTATAGTGTATAATTCTGATCGTCGTGCTTAGATCCCATTTGATCACAAAAATATTAAATACACCCAAATCATCGAATTACGCCAGGATCTGAATGATCCTAACTGTGACCTTGATACATTACGTCATTACCTTAAGTGAAACATGCGTATCCAATGTAACGGTCGCATTTAATACTCAAAGTGTTGCGCGCTTTCGACACATCAACTTTCCCTCTTTTTCGTACCATAGTTAGCATACACCCTCCCCCGCCTTTGATATCTCACAGCAGTCATAATTATGATATACGTTTGATATAATATTCCAATTGGGAAATTACCAGTACCGGTGTCGTCGTAGATGGGCAGCTAAGCTTTAGGTTACATACCGAACACTACCGCGGCCATTGATTACATTTCTTTCCGGCCGGGTTAACATAACATAAAGGTACGGCATACAATAACATAACTCATATTATAACGAACGAAGTCAAATTCTAACGATTCCATCTCCATGTCAGAGTGTGTGTGATAAGATTTCTCAACAATTTATCAGGGGAAAAGTTCTTAAATTCATTAAGTTGTGTTATGCGACATTATGCTATGTTATAATCATAATACGCACGAATCCAACGACGGGCGGTTTTTTCACACATTTTTGTCTCAGACTCTCTGTTTATAATATGTTGTCAGCTTTAGAAATATTTTTACATATTAGTAATAAATAATCTATAGTTTAATTTGCCTACTATATTATTTCAATAATTCCTTCAAATAGTGAGTTAAATATATACTGCAGAGTGCAGACTAATGTCTGGATTGCTTCTAAAATAATTCATAGTTGTTAGTAAACTACTACATACAACAGACTACAGTTAAGATATATATAATATAAGAAATATATTTAGGAATCAATAACATTATTAATATTACAAGTGTAAATAAAAATAAAATACGTTTGAAATGTAGTATGCCATAATACATATAAATTAATTCAGTTTATGTATTTGATATAAAAAAACCAATCTTTTTGTATCCTTGAATATCATTGATCAAATAATACATCAGTCATCAAATGTGCATATCTCTAGAGATTGTATTGCTTCTCATATTACTACTTGAATCAAATCATAAAACGTAGATATGTTAAATAAATTCAAAAGAAAACTAAGTAATAAACTATAAATATTATATTAAGGAATATTATATTATGCACAAATTATTAATAATTTCATAAAATATATTAAAATTACCAATGAAGTAAAACAAAATTATACAAAAGTTATACTTAACTAATTGTGATTTGTAAAAACTGCAAAACAGTTTTAACTATTCAAAATTGAAATTATATATTACAAACGAAATATTCAAATGCATTAACTTAATAAAAAAAAAAAAGAAGTACCTATTATATTTTATGAAAACATTTAACTGATTTATACACTTAGTCACTTGGTCGGAATAATACGCATTATTAATAATTTGAAATTAAAACAGTAATTTAGAATTTTAAGAACATTTTGCATATTCGATAACGAATACATTACAATAGGCGTTTCTGTAAGAGTCTTTGTTAGATAATATACTTTATGTGGAGTAAATTGCCACTAGACTACGCCTACAATAGTGTCCTCTCAGTTTATTAATAGGCTAAATTAATAGATATATTTTTTAAAGAACTAATATTTTCTGAATATTTAACTCATATTTATTATAAATATGTTTGGTAACTTAATTTATTAATATATAACGTATCACATAAGTTATAAGTACTTAATATTTATGCATTGTTCATTTAAAATTAATATAAAATAAAATATACATTTTGAAAGAAATAAATTCATAATTTTTTTTTAAATCTAACGAATAATAATAATTATTGTTTACAGTAATATAGAAACTGATTTTACATTTTGATGGTAGAACTGATGGACATACTAATTTTATGAAAACTATCGAAGTTTCTGTAAATTAAGTATTTGTTAAGTCTTTACGGTTGTTATTATATATGGTAAGTATGATGGTCTATCTAACTTTAAAGTGTCTTAAACAGTAAAATGTTTTTTTTCTTATTTCATTGATGCTCTACACTTGAACTTGTGAAATAATTCTTTGAAAATATAAAATACTTAGTCTTTAAAATTGTAATAATGCTGAAAACATTTTATGTCGTGTAATCGAATTCGTGTTTTACGTAAAAGTCTTAAAATATTTCCACCATCTCAAAAACCATAATTGGAACCATCATTCGCAGCTTATGCAAGATAATAAAAATAACTACTTAAAAACGTCTTTGATCATCTATTCAAAAACTTGAAACAATATCTTACCAAAGAACTAGAAATTACACGGATGACAGTCCATATAGGATTAGTGGGGACTAGGATAAACATAATATTGTGAGGCTCGGTACGAAAATAATTTTAAAGCCTAACATACCGCATTTACGAGTACTTAAAAGTTAAAAGTGTCTGTAAGATAATCAATTTTTTTAACGTTTTTATTTACTGATTGAAAACATCAACGAAAATGAATTTGTCTATCATTCGATAGAAGCAGAAAAAATAGTGTTGTCTTTGAATTATACCAAAAAAAGTCATAGCCACTAGTACGACAGACTATTTTATATCTCCAAGAATCAAATTAAGGCTATGCGAGCTGTGTCTGCTACAAAAAAAGATCTTAAGTTTTCTGAAAATACCTATTACTGTAGTATCCTTTGGTTTTTCCCTTAGCTTTCACCGGGACAGTTATTAACTTAATAAATATTAAAGTAACTCACTACTTTATTTCTAAGTAATCCCTTGTATTTTCTCTACGAAAAATAACATTTTAAATGATTGAAATAATATAATCTATGTAACAAATTTTCCTGTTTTTGTTTTCAAACTCGAGACTCCAAATTTGAGTAAAAAGTGGGCTCTTGCCTCTAAGGACGGGTCTGACTACAGCGTTACAAAAACATATCCTAAAACAGAGTGTCCAAATACCTATAATATTAAAGTCTTATAGTATTTGTATCTAAGTTTTGCTGCTTTTGTACTAATGAATAAAGATTGAACGTATTATTATACCACAACGACTACACTCCAGTTGTACTTTTGTACTTTCAGTCTTTTGGCCTGTTCTACCTAGCTGATAGAAGAGTTGAAGCTAATGTAAAATTCCTTTGTAAGCTATTAACTTACACCCCTTCTTAAATTGCCTCAACTTCTAAATATCCCATAATTTTTCTCTTTGGCTAACTCTCCAATATTCTTTTTTTATCGCTATAAGTACTACTAACTATGCCATGAACGATGAACCAACCCCTTGTTATGACGATGAGGATTTCCCATCATTTTGGATGAATTGGTTCAGTTACCTATACTATTATTCTTATTCTTACATGTTAACACTATGGTTATACATTTATTATTCTTATTCTACCTATAATGTATTACGCAGTCTATTTGAATTATTGTATAAATGTACTAAAAAGTTACTTTAATTAGTATTATTGTAACTTTGGTATACTAAATATTATCATTCCGTTGCCGGCGTGTGGCAGGTACGCGATCTTTTTCATTCATACTGACGCAGACGAAGAGAGAGGGAGACGGTGTAGGGGAAATGTCGTTTAAAAGGATGTTCAATATTATAGGTCGTTTAATGCAAGCCAATTTGCAGGCAACACCTAATAACCGTTCTAACGAGAGTGCTCGCAATAATTCCACTTATATAATAATAATACATTTTTAATTTTTTGTTTAAAGGAACGTGTCATCTGTCGTGGTCCGTGTACATGCTGGGCTCTTCGGTGGCGCTGCTCTTGCTGTGCTTCTACCTGAGTTTCTACTCATCCCGCGACAGCCCTGGCAGTTCATTTCGTTCCATCTGATGAGTGCACGCTCAGGCCACAGCATCCTCCTCCACACCCGACCCAGGATACGCCGCTGGCCATTATTTCTGTCGCACGTGAAACGCACATCGCCTGCAACCACCACAACGACAACGACGAAGACGACGACGACGAAACACAATTCAAACCAACCATTATCGCTCATTGTAAACTCTAAAACAATAATAAATAATAATATTATATTATATCGTATCGTATTCGTCGAAAATCATATTACAACGGGTAGGTACACTTATGATATTGTTATCGCATAATCATCATCATAATTATTATTGTTATTATTATTATTATTATTATATTTCAATAACTGTGAGTTATGCCTGTACAAAATGAACACCGATCATCTTTTATTTTTTTTTTGCAATTTTTGAGTCTAAATAATATCATATTGCATACGTAGGTACCGTACCTACAATATGTCGTTATGATAGGTATTATTTTATTCTACAAAAATCACTGTGCTGCATAACGTGTTATTGAATAATATTATATTATATTAAATTTAATAGTTATGATAATATTATTCATTCAACTAATATTAGAACGTAGTCTTAACCTTAAACGGTGTATCTTTACATAACTTAGTATTATTTCGATCAATTTGTCGTACGGATGATAGCGATTGATAACTGAAAATAATATTCTTAATGATATCATAATAATATATTATGTATATTATCGTTGTGTAAATATCTGTTAATTTAAATTTAAATATTTCATTTTTACCTATTTGTATTTGTATTTGTATTTGTTTTTGTTTTTTTTTTTTGTATGTTTTTGTATGTTTAATGATAGGTTCGCATTATTATTGCATTGGATTACCTGTTTTCCCAAATTAGAAAAATAATGAAAATGTAAAAAATAAAATAGTTAAATTCAACGTAATCAAACGTATAAACAGCTACCCAACAATACATTTATGTTAGAACATCTATAGTAGTGGATAAATTATTATTGAAATGTTATTATTATTATTAATTTAAAATGTCTTGTAATCGATATTACACTGTTTAGTTTGTTTGTTTACTTGTACATATTTTTATTATTCATTTGACCACAATTTATCTAACTATACAGTATAATATTATTATGATTCAAAATAAATACTTGATTTCCAACTAAATATTTCCGATTTGTACAAATAACATAAGTTTTTTTTGTTATTTAATACTGTGGTATAATTAACTACTATAGCTCATAAAAATATTATAGTATATCGTATTATTTTGTTTAATCTAAATAACTTTATTTCAACCTAACCAAACTTAAAAAAGTTATGGTTTTTTTTTTTTTTATGAGAATTTATTGTACAGCATAAGTTGATTTTTAAACAATAATTAAACTCTTTCTTGTGTGTGATGTTCACTGATGATCCGGATGATCCGGATGAACACAAAATTAAAATTGATCATAATATTATTCACACAATTATTATTCGGTAAACATATATAATATTATTATATATGAATAATAATATAAATACTATAATCTATAGTGTCATAAAATATAATTCAAGTGTCACATACAATTTGTCAAATATACGCAAACATAACCATTGTTATAGTAATTACTTACTATAATATTATAATATCCAATATTTAAATAATAACTGGTGTAGGTACTCATTGTATAATATACTACATACCTAAGTACATAAAAATTAGAGTTTATGAAAGATGTTTACATTTATTTTTTTTTTTATCATTATTATTTAATAAAATAATAATATGTTCTATATTTTGTTTAACCAGTAGTAGAGATAGAAATAATTGTTAATTTTTTTTTTTTTTTAATTAAAGAAACAAAATTGAAGAATTTTTATTACAATTCGACATATTATAATTAAACCGACTTAAAAAAAATATATTCAAGTATTAATATTTGTATCCTTATTATTAATTGTGTTTAAATATATAAAACAAAATACAAGTTAAATACATTTAAATTATTTAATTCTCAACTACTAAACTAGGAATAAAAAATAATTTATTATGTTGTTAACCTGTAAACAATACACATAATAAAACCAAAAGTGCTTACCGACTTTGTAAGGTTTTTATTATCTAGTAATCTAATAATTAGGTAACATAGCTTATTAATAATTAGCTTTTATTTCTGAAGTAAGTTGAAGTTATAATCTCTAAATGAAGATATTTTGTGATTGGTTCCCAGATTTGTATTAATAGACTTATATTAAAAATGGTTCCGAATAAAAATTTTGATTTATTTTGATTTTAATACAATTATAATAGAAATTTGAATTAGGTATAACCTTTTATTTCATTGAAAATTACCACGGTTAAACAATCACTCAGTTTAAATGTCACTTGAACTGTTTAGACACTATTAAGTAGATATTGTTGCTTTAAGTTTATGGTGGTGGTAAATATAGTTTTTAATGTTAAATTTGTGATTTGCTCTGTTAAATTTCAAGTCTGGAAATTCATCAAAAATTAGTAGAGGATATCGGTTAAGGTCATATACAACCATATGTGGTTGTAACTATATCAAATTTGAACTGGGCTACCAAGATGGTAGGTACCTAAGTTGGTCACTGGGATGGTACAGTATAATTTCACTTATGGCATTGGTAGGTGCAACCTATATTGTAAATATTATATGGGGACGTATCACGAGAAACTACTGTTCAGTATTAGGCAATTAACATGTTTTTGATGGAGTGGTAATGAAACTCTTTAAGTTAAAACACTAGACAGAACACAAAACGCTGCAAGTCATTACAAAATTGTACAACTATATATAGGTATACTCAAATCGTGTCACTAATTCAATAGTTTTCTTGCAAATACACGAGTTCCATTGTCGAATACTTAAATATTCAATTAAATTTCACTGTGTGATTTCAAATTGAAATCAATATAGGTACATAGATTCTTTATAGTAAATTGAATTTCCGTTTGATAATTTAATCACGAGTCTCTTTATCTCATAATCCTACTATCTATGACCCTAACTTCATTTTTCACATCAGTATTAAATATTTATTAATAAACCAGCTGTACTACCTAAGTTTTTAACTAAAATGTCGTGTTTGAATATTTTACACACTTCTCAGATATCGAAGTTTTAAAATGTTTTTAGCCTTAGATTTAATTTGAGAGTAAAGCAATGAACGCATTGGTTCAACAATATTATGTGTTTTTTAAATTTTTATTTTATGTGTCTAAAGACATATTTTATAGTAGAAAATATACTTCAATCTTCAACTTTGAAAGAGGTTTCTGATGGTAGCAAATTGGATCTAGTTTTCCTTTGGGTATCAATAGTAGAATCATAAGTATTTCAAAAAAAGCTACAATACGAACAAATGTGAATATTTACTGTGTGCGCATTATTGTACTTCATATATTTTAGTGTACTTATATTTACTGTAATATTTCATTTACGCAAAACCAATTTTTTGACAAAATCCATTTTAGATTCTGAGTGGAACGATGAATGTATTGATTTTACAATGATGTGTGTTTTTTTTTTTTTTGTGTCTGTATACACGATAAGTAGTCGAAATAATGCTTCGATTTTCAACTTCAGTATCTTGTTCGATTTGAAAGTGAATATTGTTGATGCATTCGGTACTTCAAAATTTAAAATTCCAAGTAATTTTCAAAAGCACCAAGAAAAACAAAAGAAAAATTAAGGAAAAGCGGGAATTTTTACGCAAAATCGATTTTGGTTTTTGGTGTAAATATAAACAAATGACTGTAGATACATAAAATTTATATTTAGTTTATATTTGCATTTTCTATACACGTTAAAATTTTCAAAATATTTTGATTTATTTTGAACTGTTTAGGGATATTTTCAGTTTCCAATTTTATTAGTTTTTTTTCTATGAATGTCAATAAAACTTTATTTGTTGAGTAAAAATACTTGAAAATTTAATACAGGGCTCCTACTATATTGTTACACTGACATTTCAAAAATATTAAAAATTCTTAGTCACGGTTTTTTATATAAGCATTTAAAGTTCAAATATTGACAAAATACGTAAAACTGACGAAAATATGAAAATGTAATACAAGATTCCTCGTAAGTTTGTCTACCCTTATCAAAAAAAAAATGTCTACAAGAAACTCAAATAAAATTTTTATGAGCGTTTGAAATTCATATTTTTACAACATTTGATATTCACTCGATTTCTCATGTAACGATTTTCTTATTTTGTTGTAATTAAAAAACGAATGACTGTAGATACTTGAAAATTTCACTGAATGTTTATATTAGCATTTCCTATACACCATACAATTTTGAAAATATTTTGACTCTTTTTCAACTGTTTACGGACATTTACAGTTTTCAATTTTTTCAGTTTTTTTTCTATAAATATCAATTAAGTTTTATCTGTTGGCCAAAAAGTGTAAAAATTTAATACAAGGCTACTGATATATTGCTACAATAGCAGTTGAAAAATATTAAAAATACAAATTCACAATTTTTTTTTTTATAAGCATTTAAACATCGAATTTTGACAAAATGTATCAAATTTAAAATTGAATAATTATTTTGTAGTTAAAAATGTATAAAATGTTCAAATTTTATATCTAAGGATTGCAAATTTAAAACAATATTCCACGTAAGTAGTTAATTCTGTTAAAAAAATCTAAAAAATACAGAAGCACAGTTTATTTTTGTAGTCATTTTAAATTCAAATTTGGACGAAATTACATAGTAAAAATCCTAGAATAACTATTTTAATTATTTTGTTGTAATTGTATAATATTATTCGTGGGTACTTGAAACTTCTAAAGTACACTATTATATATCTATGATAGTACCTATCACGGTTTTTTATTGATATAAAATGCGTTATAAGTACCTAATGGATATTATGATATGATTAATTTGAAATTTATTATAGGTACAATTTTTTTTTTCAATACCATAGATAAGTATATAATATGTCTTATACCTAGACTGACATACCGTCTCCGCTCAGAAACGTTTTTCTTATACAATAATATTATATCATTAAATTCCAATTTAATACCATCCATTATACAGTGACATCCACTTACCCCCCTACTGTACAACAGAGCGACATCCACTTAGAAAAATACATTAACAAATTGCCATATAAATAAATTATAAAATAGCCTTAGAAATAGAGGCTTACACTACAATTAACGTTCAGAATCGTTTTTTATTTGCAATAATTTATCATTAAATTCAAAATATGAAACACATTTACTACATTGACCTACTTAATGAAGATAGGTACTCTCAACAACTACTAAATATCAGACAGATTTCCCCGGATTTTACTTACAGGTTGGTCAAGGTTAACGGGATAGTTAGAAATACGTGTGACGACAATGGTGAGGATCTCTTTTGGTTATCATGAAATCCTGAACAATTAGCATACATTATAGATTTATATTATAAATTCAATCAAGTATATTGCATTCATACCACTAACTTATAGGTATGTTTAAATAAATTCATGATTTTAAATTTAATAATATGATTTGCTTAATGAATTCATAAAAAATAAGTAAAATAAACATTTATTAATTATTGTATTATCTAGTGAATATTAGTTTAAAATTAAAATGTCTTTATTAATATTTTAAACCAAATTGTTTTTATGAATAAGATTTAATAAATCTGTACCTAATACTGAATAGCAAAAAAAATTGATCTTGATTCATGTATGATGATTTCATTTTTGATTATCATTACCTATTGATATATTAAAAAGTTGGAAGTATTTAGAGACATTCCTCATCATTAGCCATATTATATTTACAATTTATTCTAATAAAACTAGGTTAAAACGGAAGTTAAAATAAACAGTACTATCAGAAAATATATTATAATTATTTTAAATGAATTAATTTTTTTTTAAAGTTAATAACCCAATGGTTTTGTTTTGGATTCAATTACATGGAAGAATCAAGGATGAAGACATGTCGATGTTGGGTTGGTTCTGATGATATCGGTATTATTATTGGTTAGGATATTATATTGTTTCGTTGATAATAACGACACCAAAGGTGTCTTTGAATATTATGAAGGTATTCATCTTTAGTTTACTATTCAATAATATAATATTATTTATTATTTAATATGAAATTATTATTTTTTGCCTATATATTATTATCTAATATTGTCTAAATACAGAATAGATTCAATACAATATTTAAAATCATTTGATTAGTTTTTATACTACCTTAACATTTTTTTATTTTTTCCCACACACTCCCATCTAATTTTTTCGTTGGTACGAATTTTTTGTTTTATATACATATTAACTAAAAACAATTTTTAAACCTCCTCTGTCTGTTTAAAGAATTTGTATTTCATTCATGACCACAAAAAAAAATGATAACAACAAATTGTGTTTCAAAAAGTAGGTATATACCTAACCACTAAACCACTAATAAACTGCTTTGAACAGTTTTGATATAAAAGCTTCACTCAATACTCATGAGTCATGACGATGTAAGATTGTATATTAAGATATCAATGTTACCTACCCACCTAATTCCGTACTAGTATACTAATGTAGTAATGTACTATTATATTTTATTCACAAAACCTTTTGGCTACCTATTATATTTATTTAAAATTACATTTTAACTAAGTTTGTTTTAATTGTTACTTATTATTTTTTTTATTATTTTAATAGCAATTTTTATTGTTTTAAGTATGGTATAAAATATACATCTATAATTTATTAACATATTTGGAAATTTATTCTGTATTTACTATTAAGACAATAGGCTTATATTATAAGCTTATAAGATAATAGGCAAACAATAATAATTGCAAATGAAATACATAATATTGAATATATTATTATGAAAAAATGGAGGGAAAATATTCGCACCAAAAAATGTATCTAGCGGAAAATGTCCATTTACCGGTAGTTTATCGTTCCAATATCATTGGATTTAATCATTGTATTTATGTTGGATATAGCTATTTAGGCCTGTTAGTATGCAATTTATTTAACAGTGTCTTTCAATACCGGCATGATCAAATGACCATCATATGAATGAAATTTGTTTTGGATTTATTCTCTTATCGTCGTCTAGTTTATTTCGGATATAAATTGCTGTATCGTTTGGATTGTTTTATATGCTAGCCATACTATTTAAATAATCACTGAGAAGTTGTTCTCCATGATAATACTAAACATTTAAAATAGCTAGCGCTTCAGCTTTAACTAAGTAAGAATTGAAAATATTAAATTAAAAACTTAGGTACACGAGAAAATATTGTTTTATTTACATACATACTAATTTGGTGTCGTGTAAATATATAGTTAGTTGTCGACCGGATATCTTAATAAATTAGTAAGATGTTATATGCATCCTAACGAATGTTAATATTGTTGTTGCATAACTTAGACAATTTTGTTGATGTTTCTGATTAAGCTGCAAAAACTATAAAATATGTACAGGTGTTGAAAACAGAAGAATGTCTTAAATCAAAATGTAAAACATAATATTATATGTTTCAGGATACACAGTTTACTGTCAAAAAAAGCATGAGAGTCATTGTACAATATTGATGCAATAAATATTTAATAACATAATATTATTAGGTACTTAATAGTTCAGCTTGGAATAGTATACACAAAATAGAGTACGTTTTTACATTGAACTAGTGAATTCCTTATAATGATTTTGTTTCACAGCGAAGTCCTGGTCGTATCTATCCTGCCAAGAAGCCACCGTCGACCACGAGCGCTGTTCCGTTTACCATGGTGGAGTAGTCGCTGAGCATGAAAATCACAGCGTTGGCGATGTCGTCGGTTTCTAAAATGAATATAAATTTCAAAATTGAATTTTTCGGCAGTTCACTCTATGCCCATTTCCGTCGAGCACGTCGAAATTCGTTTCGATACAATTCCATTACAAACCTGCAAATCTGCCGAGTGGGATTCGTCTCATGATGGGTCCCGATTTTTCTGGATCTGACCACGCGATCTTACCCATACGGGTCAACACCACAGTTGGATTTACGTTATTGGTACGGATACCGTACTTGCCCAGTTCGATTGCCATCGTCCTAGTGATTTGATTCACGGCTCCTTTAGATGCACAATATGTCGTATGATCGGGTATGGCTCTCTAGAAAGTTGAAAGCAATTAATGAAACGTAAATTACGTCCAAGTCCTGTAGTATTATTACGGACCACCTGACACCCTCACCCTACCCTGACTGATGTAAGAAGTGTTTAATAATTGTAATTTTTTTTTTTTAAACGATCATTAGCAAACCATTTGTGTACCATAGTTGTACAAGGTATGACAGCATTATCGTATTTTGTGGTAGGTGGTACTAGTTGTTGTTGTGACAAATATTACAATAGGTACATAATATTTTAACTTACCGTGGAAATTGTCGAAGAAATATTTACAATAGATCCTTTGATACCGGCATCAATCATGTTTTTTGCCACTGCCTGACTTATTCTCACTAAGGCTCTGGCGTTGATATTTAAAGTCCTGAACAAAAAATAATTTTTTCAATATAATTCACTGGCAATAGTTATGTAATTTATTTATTATATTTAAAAGGACATTTTTTTTTTTTATTTAGAGCTTTTAAATGAGAGAAGTCAATAGTGTAGTCATGTTTATTATAAGAAAGTAAGTTGTATTCAATACTATACACAATATTCATTTTTAGTTCCAAGAATTCGATAAAACATAATAATATTTCATAATTTAGATCTTACATACACAAATTTTACGCTTTGCTTTTATAATACCGACCAAAAAATATTGTTCATTAAACTGTGAATTAGTTCAGTTCAATTTCATTTTTATTTCACACCTCTTTTGTTTGTTATTTTATATTGAACTATTAAATATTTATTTTATTTATTGTATAATATGGGCTGGTAATGGGAGAGTTATTGATTTTGAAACTTTTTATAGACAAACTCATTTCTCTATTTATTTTATAATTTTGAAAAAAATAATGGATTTTATAAAAACAAAAAAATTGTACATAAAGTTTTGTAAAATAAATAAGTGCCATTTTTCCAAAAACA
This sequence comes from Macrosiphum euphorbiae, assembly GCA_949089665.1. Taxonomy (NCBI): domain Eukaryota; kingdom Metazoa; phylum Arthropoda; class Insecta; order Hemiptera; family Aphididae; genus Macrosiphum; species Macrosiphum euphorbiae. The sequence continues at coordinate 101,346,599 of CARXXK010000001.1, read as the reverse complement.
TTTTAAATTATAACACATATTTTTCTGGGCAAATGTTACCGACAATTATGCAATTTTTGAGCATAACTATTTATTAGGTAGTGTTTTATTCAGAATTATTTCAACTCCATAGTAAGAATAATGTGTAACCCTTGCCTTATCTAATCTTTATTATTCATGTCAATATAATTACTATGATATTATATAAGATTTTACTAACTTATCCCAACCATGTTCGGTGACATCGAAAAATGGCTCAATAACTGCTACACCGGCGTTGTTGACTAAACCATGTACTGGACCAATATCGTACATTTTCTTGTACGTGTCCTCCCAATTTGAAACATCGCAAAATATTTGTTTGGTATTTGGTAATGCTTTAGAAGCTCCCTCTTCCTTTTCTACCACTGCGTAAACAAATGAACCCAAATCTACTAACCTCTCTGTAATTTTTTCACCCATACCTAAAAACAATATTTATTTATTTATTTATTATTATTAAACAAATAGTCAACATTGATCAATATTCAAATCAGCTTTGATAAACCAATTTATTGTATACAATCTTAAAAATTATAGTTAGTTATATACTTCTAGACAGAAATATAATTAAGTGGTTAATAATATTAAATGATAATGGATTATCATTAATCACCATACAGGTAATTAGACATAACAAAAAATCAAACTCAATATTTTAAACTTTAAACTCTGAAATAATTGGCAAATTAACTTTAAATAAAAATAAGTAATAACTAATGATTTGTGATAAAGTGAACATGTACCTACCTACAAATGTATGCCTTACTCTAATCAAATTGTGTTTAATGTGATTTATTTGATTAACGGTAAATATTAAACGTAAAATATATTTAACTAACGATTCCTGAAACATAGTTCAGTATTCCATGATTATTGGGCCATTAAACTTTATAGTGAACTATTCAATTAATATATTTTTTATACAACATTATATTAGTGTATTAAGATTGTATGTGTAGTACAAAAGTAAATATTAAATAATAAATATTCAAACTGTTGAATAATTGTAGGTTAATATATTTGTAATTACATTTTTAAATTATTTTAAATTGAATAGTTTTATATTATATTATTTAAATCTAAAAGATATAGAAATAAAAAATAAAAATTAGATAAACTCAATATAATTGGTACCTACATTTAATGAAAATATTTGATTAAAAATATTTTATTAACTTTCCTTCGATAAGCCTATCCTACATTTTTGAGATAATGAATTTAAGAATGTCGAAGTTTTATTCCAGATAAAAAAAAAACAGACTAATAATGTAGTTGTAGAATTTATAGGTACATATTATTATGTTTAATATCAAGACTCAAGGGCAATGAATCTATGGTATCAATAATTAACATGTTTCGTCTTATTGAAGTGTTCATGATATTATTCGAGTAATGGAAGTTGTACTGAAATTTGAAGCACTTATAATGCATATAGTTTTTTTTTTTTATTGATCCTTACGCCCCGGCATCTATGGCCATTAGCTGTTAGTAGGTTTGAAGGTGGTGATGGTAGGGTTTTTTGTTGGTGGGGGTTTACACGTGAGTGTTTGTGTTTTGGCAGAATTTCGAATGGGGCACCCGTAGGTTTCTGCCATGCCCGGAGTGGGGGATGGCGGCACTTGTTCTCCGGACACCGTGACTTGCCCGGAGAAAAATGCCGCCCAATGGTCGAGGATCGTACCCGAACCGGCAGCGCCGCAGCCGACGCGTTGACCGCTCGGCCACCTCGTCCCCCGCATACAGTTTAAAAACCAACGAAATTCCTTTTTAGATTGTATTATTATTTATACGACAGCCTGAATTAAAATGTTATCAGAAAACAGAATCAGAATGGTATCTATCTTAATTATCTTTATGTTCTGAATGTTTTGATAGGTACAGAAATCAATTAATTGAGTATTATAAAAATATATTGGGACAATTCCTTCTGTGGTAAAAATAAAACAATAAAAACCACACAACCAAATTGTGATCATTGGTTTTACACTTAATATTTAAAAGTTTTCATGTAACAAGTTATATTTTTGTATATAAAATATGACTATATTATTGAAGTTTATACATTTGAAATAATTACGGATCATAATAATACTCGTATCATTAAATGCATCAAATTATTTTCATATTAAGCTTTAGTTTTTATAGATTTTACATATTATTTGAGATGACATCTTTTAGGCATTGCTCTGGACAGGTTCTTCGGACGAGAATGTTAACTGTAAATTATTATGGACAGGACACGGAAAAATGTACATGTGTGTTGTTACTTGTTAGAGCAGTTGATTGCAAAGGTTAGAAATTTCTGTTCTAATTTGAAAAAAAAAATATAATAAAAGATAAAAATGTATAAAGATATAAAATATATAAATAAATCATAACAATAAAATACTACCTTTTAGTGTTATCCTAAATATTTCAAAATTCATTAATCACTACAGTATAAAATATGATGGTTTGTTTTTTATCACGATTTATTCGGTTTTAAGCATCGGCATTATTAATATATTGGTAACAAGGTTTAAAAAAATTGTCTGGTTTAACTCTTATCGGTTATCAACACTTTTGTTATATACATTTGAAAAACTACTTTGAGTGAATAATATGGTTTATCATACCAAAGTGGTTTAAACAGCTACTCAAAAGGTATTTAAAAGTCAATGTATACTTTAGTACTCTTAACGAATTCAGTCATTTATGTCGCATATTGTATGACATATCACTTATTATATGTATTTTCAAACGGTTTATTACTATTATGACATTGTAATCAAAATGTAAATAAATCTTTGTAAATCACTCAAAACGGCCTCAATTGTGTCTGAGGGTAACTTTAAATAAATAATGAAAATAAAAATGACGACACAGTTATCAACCACTCGTAATTGCGTATTAATCGCTTATAAATTAATATTGTGTTGATATAATATTCTGTACTTAACATTACTCGAACATTATACTGATCATACAATTATACTGTATATATAGTATCATCCTATACACATCAGCACATATTATTATGTGTGTAGTGTGTACCTATGACATGTCTATATTATAATGTTTACCTACCTACTGTTTTTTTTAATAGTGTGACTCACCAGCACAAGATCCAGTGACGATAAACTTTTTGCCTTTGAAGTAATCTTCCATTTTTTGTGGCGCCTGACTAGCCATACTCCTAGATAGAATATTGGCTGCCATTTGTCCAGCTAGTGTAGAAGGTAGTTTGCATATGGAACGAATCATTTTGAATATTAATTAAATTATTGATCGACTTTCAAAATTGAGTTTCAGTCTTATCAACACTTATCCTGAAACAACATCAATCATATTTACCATAAGTTCTTGAATAGTAATAAATTACATTAAATTCAAGTTGTAATCTTGTTCATTGTTTTATTTGTTTTAATAACACTACAAAGTATTTTTTCGAACGACATTCGATGTTATTTATATTCATATAATACCGAGTTAAGTATATTATAATAGTTAACCACGAGTTAATTAAAAAGAAACATTATTTAATTGAAGTATACCTACATCATTGATGTATAGATGTTTTGATATTTGATATCAATTATTTTAATAAGTATTTATTAATTATACGTATGGTGTATGGTAATTTTAAAACAAAACTATAGTAATGTTCAATACATTTGTATTAATATATAATTGTATGATTCTCCAAAATACTCTAAATGACTCTTACTAACCATAAATCATATTTAAATGTTTCAAATCATATCTGTTTTTATCAATTAATTATTTTAACCATTGTTGTAGGTAGGCATTAATAATAATTGCGTATGTCCAATATTAAATATTGCATTGAAAAAAAATTGTTTCGATTATTTACTTAATTGAAATTATGTTTTCATAGGATATAATTAGGTACTGCTATCTATTATTAAATATGTTATGTTATATTATTAAAATCACATTATATTATTGTTATATATTTCAATATTTGTAATTAATTTTAATCAAATGATAACTGACCATATATTCTAGAATAATCTAGATTACCTATTATAATTTATAAGTTATAACGAAAGTAGAGTTAATTACAAAAGTAAAATAAATATTGATAAAATGCAATTTATACTATCTCTATACTGAATCCATATTGTTCAGATTAAGCTATATAATATTATCAATATTACAAACCACCAGAGTGTAAATATTTTAATGACCTTACATAATAGATTTCTGAGGTTTTTAAAAATTATTTAAATGAGTGTTAAGGAAAAAAGTGTGAATACATTTATAATAGTAATATTTAATTAATTATTTACTTTCAAGCGATAAAACTTAGCTAATGGTGTAAGCCTGTAAGACAATTATTTTAGAGGTTGCTAAGACATTTAAAAGTTCACAGTTCAATTCGTTCAGTTAATTAAAATATATCTCAATTGGATATTGATTTATATGTTTAGATTTTTCGTAACTCATTCAGTAGTATATTGTATCATATAGGTATGTTATTCCACACATTTAAAGTTAATTAAAAACGTCGATTACCTATCTAAAAAAAACTTAAGTTAATAATGAATACAATTTGAAAATCTGTTAAATTTCTTAATGGAATGGAAATATTAATACACACATAAGTTTCAACAATTTACAAAAAAAAAAAAACATACATTTTGAGCTATTCCTACTTAATTTATAGATTATTTTAGATTCTGAAGGGAGCAGCGATTAATTTATCGATTTTAAAAAATTGTGTTTTTTCGTGTCTTGAGACACTTTTTATAATAGAAAAAAATTCTTCGAATGGGATCTAAGTGGTACTTTAGGGGTCAAAAGTAGAAATTTCCTAGTATTTTTTGAGATGAGAGGAGAAAAAAATTAACAAAAAAAAGAGAATTTATATGCAAAACCAGTACCTGACAAAATCGATTTGGTTTTTCGATGTAACGCAAAAAGTTATAACCTTAAATAGTACTTGAAATATTCAACCAAATAAATTAGGGAGATACACTTGACACCTACAACTCTACAGTAAAGTGGTTACCTATACCTACACCCCGTCTCCTTTTAAATAAGATTCTGTAATTACTTCCATGTCTCATAATTTTAATTTTTAGAACAATTACAAATATTTTTGAAAGTCTATAACTACAACAGATGTACTAACATTTATAATATACGCCTTCAAAAATAATGTTAAATGCAACTTACATTTTCATTTTAATTAACATTTAGTTCAAATGTAGAAAATCTTATTGTCAAAATAAGTAAAATAACTTGAGTTAAAATATCAAATAATACCTATATAATATATTTTTTTTAGAATGTTAACGAAACAGACTAAATATTAGATAATATAATATCATGGAATACAAGAATATCGTAATTCTATTATACAAATATAGTATATTATTTTGCAGTGTCTTTATTTGATTAAAATGTCTAGAAACTATATAACAAAAAAAAAAACAGTTGGAATAGACAAACAACTTACCGCCAACAACGCCGATAGAAAGCAATAAACTGCGTAACGCTACTTGTGGAGTAGTGAAACTAACTAAAGTATTGCAACGAACGCATGCGTGCTGATATAGTAAGCATTATTATTATTATTATTATTATTATTTTTTTTTTTTTTTTTTTTCGTAAATTGTAGAGTGGCCAAACAAGTTATTGCGTAGTAGACATGTGGGGGGAAATTGATGTGGGTTGGTAAAATGAAAGAGTAGTGTGCCTCAAAACGTACACAACATTTACAAATATTATAATATTTTGTTGTAAAATATGCTTTAAATGCGATTTATAAACTGCGTAAGATAAAATGAATGTTACACACGACTTTGACAAACATTTCAGTATTGATTTCATACAAATATACAATAGAAACGCAATGGATTCATTATTAAAATCGAAACAAAAGTATATTTAAAAATTTGAAATTTCCATGTTTAAACAAAATTATAAAATATTCTACCTACCTACGCTAACATAATATACGTAATATAATAATATAATATTGGTTATAAAAGGTTTGCCAAATAATATTGAGTACCTACACTAACTTATTAAAAATATTACTTTTTTTTATATTTTGCTTTTTCAGACTTTCAGTGTGTACTGAAGGTTTTGAAGGAAATATTTCAATGGTTTCACTATCAGTCAAAATAATTGCTATTTAATGAAGAAAAAAAATAGTGCTTCGTTATAACATTTTTGACACTTAATTTTGATTCGCAGACACGCAGAACAGAATGACCTACATGTATTATACATCACTTATGTTCGTACTGTATAATTTTAAATTAATATTATTCGAATACAATTGATTCAATTAAACTAGAAAAAAATGGAATCTGTTAGTTCAAGGTTAATTTTATGAGTTTTCAAACAAAGTTTATTTATGAAATTTATTAATTGTATTATAGAATATAATACTGTGTTTGGTACCAGGTTATTATAAAATAGTAAATTTTACCAACTGCCAAAATGTGTGCAGCATCTTAAAAAAAAAATACATATTACAAAAAACTCAAAGAATTAAAAATGACCATAATATATAAATTGATCTAATTGTTTAGGCCTAATCACCACAAGATCGTGATTCGGAACAATAACCTCACCAATGTATATACATACAGTGAAACCACCACTAACGAATACCTCCAAACAGCGGACGTTTTTTTACATGTCTCTTGAATAATTAAGTATTCATATATTTTATACTGCAAGATTCAAGAACTCAATTTGTATGACCATTTTTGGAATTTGTATGCGACCCCCTCCAAAATTTTTTTTATATATATATAAAACCTATATATGAGTGGTTACCCAAAATCTAAGACTTATAATAAAACTGGTTAGAAAAACCGTTAATATAGAAAACCTGGTTTTAATAACCAAAATTGATTTGGTTTATGTGTTACAGTTTGTAACTAATTCTTTTATTGTTGTTTATTGATATTTTAATTGTTTTATATAATAATAATGTTTTAAAGTATAACAATTTTAATTTATATATGACTTATAATGTATATAATATTATAATATTCACCTAGTACATGTAGAAATATAGTAGGTTTTTTTTAATTTTTTGAATATTCGAGTAATTAATTTTTTCCATTATAAATGTTAAACAATACAGTAAGCACCTTTTACACTTAAATTAAATTTTAAATGGACCCATCTTGAATATTAATATAATTCTAAAATGATAGTATGACACAACCCTACAGGTTTTAAATTACATATATAATAATATATCCATAGGTATACTATTATCCAAGTGATTATCACTGATTTTAAATTTTAATACCTTTTCAATGCATATTATTTTAAATTTAACTTAATTTATTAATTTAAGCCAAGTTAAATTAATATAGTATTTGTTAACCTTATTTTAATTTAATTGATGTATTAAATATGTGTAGTAACATAACTTTTAATTTAATTGAAAAAAAATATACTTTACTAAATTACCTATATAAGTTATAAACTAACATTAACTTGCCCAGCCGTGGATTTAGGTAATTCGTGTTTTATTATTTGCTTGTAAGCTGTTTTTAACAATATACACAATATGACGTGCATAACCTTCTTACTTGAAATACAACAATATCTATATTAGTAAAGTACGTGATGTGAATTCAATAACTTATTTTTTATGTTTTATATGAAAAACTTTTTAATTTTTTTAACTCGTTGAACCTTTAAAGTACAAGTTCATTTTGAGAAATTATGTAAATTAATTTTCAACTGTAATACTACTACTACTACTACTACTACTACTACTACTACTACTACTACTTTTACTACTATTATACTACTAGTACTACTACTACTATGTCCCTAACCATTCCAAAATATCAAAAATGCATGACGAAAATATTCAAGTTTTCACTTCTGCCGGCACTCCCGGAGTGCAACCCGTCTGGTTATTTATTTTTTTATTCGTTTCTATGGTAATAAACAAAGCGTTAGAAATTAAAATCCCATCTTTAGCGGTTTTTCGAAATTGGTCGGTGGTTTTTCCCGTAACATTAAATAACTAATGAGAAAATCGAAAAATGATCTCTCTAAAGTACCATCTTGATTCAATTTTCTAAAATATAATGTACTATATCTATATGTTGAAATCAAAGCACTCCTTCTGGTAGAAATTTTGTATACAGGATAAAAAAAAAAAAATTCTAGGTAGTTTTAAAAAGAACTGGGAAAAAAATTAACTGAGAAAGGAGATTTTTACACTAACCTAGTTTTTACAAAATCGATTTTGTTCCTCGGTGTATACCTCTTACACAAAAAAGCAGTATACATTAAATTTCCACTGAATGTTTTTATTAGCATTTTCCATACACGATATAACAGTTTTAAAATATACTTAGACTCTTTTTGAACTATTATATTAAATGAAAATTTTGATTTTTTATAGTTTTTTTTTTTTATTATTGCCAATAAATCAGTTTTCGCTCTATCCAAAACTTTGAACGAAAATGTGATATAAGTTCCTTATAACTCATTAGTTTTCCTAAGTTTAACATCGAAAAAAAATTAGCCATTCAAATTAATTTTGTATGACAGTTTGAAGTTCAAGTTTTATTTGAAAGGATACTCACCTGATTTCTCAAGGAACGATTTTCTTATTTTATTTTAATTTTCGGCAAATGTTTATTTTATCATTTTGTATACACGATAAAACGTTCAAATTTTTTGTCTCGTTTTTAGCTATTTTTTATACACATTTAAAATTACCTACTTGTCAACATTTGTTTTAACATTTAATACTGTGTGTCTGCGTTAAAAATCTATTTGAAAACTGTTTAGTTTTAATTCAGCTAACTAATTTTCTTATATAGGTACTTTCAATGACAAATTGTTCATATAATTGATTTCAGGAGGTATATATCATAGGCGTGCACAGACTTTGTTCGCAGGGTATGTGGATGATAAAATCCCCCCATGATATAAATACGCTTTAAATGAATGTAGGTACTTGATAGGCTCGGATACAAGGGGGGGGGGGGAGGATTGGATCCAATTTTTCTTTTATACATTTCTTGTGCTCAGAATACTTTTTGTTGCTTTAAGCTTTTACTTATGTTACAATTTAGGCAGCTTTGTTGTGAGTATAAAGACAATTTTGCGCCCCCACCATAAAACATTGGTATATTACATTAGAAACATATGGTTATTACTTATTAATAAAAAATAACCTTAATTATTTTTCACTATAAAATATTGAGGCATTGACCTTAACAATAAACATGATTTATACCTAATATTATGCTTGATGTATTTTCCTTTACCCCGCACACTGCGTAGAACAAACAACTGCACAAACGCACAATAGGTATTAGCATTGATTATGAATACTAAATGTATTCATAATCAAAAGTATTAGGTCAGTAACCGAAAGGATAAGTGATAAGTAACTTAATTACTTACACGTGGTAAAGATATTTTTATTAAATTGATTACGGTTATCTAATATCTACTCGTGTTGGTTATGTGCCGCTATGATGCCCGTGTATATCAATGGTCTATGATGCATCATAGGTCCTATAAAGATATGGGTATCCCAAGCTATTAGCTATCTCTTTCTAACAACTAAGGTCCCGCGGTCATTTAAAGGGTACATTGGACAAGCAGTATAGTAAGTTACTAGGCTTGTTTGTCTGCACTCAGCGCATGTATTAAAATTTAAAATTAATTATTATTATTTAATATTAAGTACCGAAATAGTAAATACCTACACTACAAATAAAAGCCATATTTCTTTAAATTATTGAGAGCCACTGACGGTCAATTTAAAAACAAGTCCATTATATGACCAAATCGATATCGCTATATCATTTACCTCCAGTCGAAATTATGAACTGAGCGTCCGGTGTTGTCTGACGCTGTTTGTGTACCCCCTAAAATAAACGCATACCCTGCATACCCCTATGGTAGAAATTAAATAGGTACCTTCCCATTATTGTATAAAAATAAAATGTTATATATTGTTACATAGTTATTAAATTTTAAACAACTCAAAGTGTTACGTGTTGTAAATTTTAATCAACTGTTAGGAGTTGACCTCTATGCAGGGCCGTATTTGAGGGGGGGCAAGTGTACCTTGTTGCCCGGGGCGGCAAATTGTTTAGTCCATTTAGGGGGCGGCAAATTTATGTTGATAAATTATTATTGTATATTAACTGTTGAGAAAAAATAAATAAATTTACATAATTTTAACCTTCTATTAAAAACATTATTATAGATCGAAAAGGTATAATATTGTTAACATCAGTTTGTCGGAAAATAATATAAATTATATTATTAACATACTATTTATAAATAGATTGGGTTTTTGAACGTAAGAACGGCAAGAATCAAGGAGGTTAATCCACTAGCTGAGTATTCTCCGTGTGCTGCACACTCTTTAAATTTGGTTGGTAGTTGTGCAGCAAATTGTTGTGAAGAAGCCTGTCATTTTTTTGAACTGTTACAAGCAGTATACTGTTTTTTTACGGCGTCGACTCATCGTTAGGAAATGTTGAATGCAAAAGTCACGAAAATCACGAAAATTAGCAAATTATTTTGAGTTAAGAATTCGCAAAAATTTTTCTTTTTAAATCTAAGATTTGAAAATGTAATACAAGATTAGTTATAAGTTTGTCTACCTTTATCAATAAAAAAATCTCTACCGGACAGTAAAATTAAATTTTTATGAGCGTTTGAAATTCAAATTTTTACAACATTGGATGTTCACTCGATTTCTCATGTAGCGATTTCCTTATTTTGTTGTTATTCATAAACGAATAACTATAGATACATGAAAATTTCACTGAATGTTTATATTAGCATTTCCTATACACCATACAATTTTTAAAATATTTTGACTCTTTTTGAGCTGTTTACGGAAATTTTCATTTTTCAATTTTTTTAGTCTTTTTTTCTATGATTATCAATTAAGTTTTATCTGTTGGGCCAAAAAGTGTAAAAATTTAATACAAGGCTCCTGATATATTGTTACAATATCAGTTGAAAAATATTAAAAATACATAGGCACAATTTTTTTTTATAAGCATTTATTTCGAATTTTGACAGAATTTTTCAAAATCTCGAAAATTATTAATCATCGTAATTAATAAATTATTAAATGTTCAGTTTTTATAGCTAAGGATTGAAAATTTAAAACAAGATTCCACGTAAGTAGTTAATTCTCTTACCGAAAAATCTAAAAAATATACAATCACAGTTTATTTTTATAGTCATTTTATGTTCAAATTTGGACGAAATTACATATTAAAAAACCTAGTTATTTTGTTGTGATTATATAATATTCGTGGGTACCTACTTGAAACTTCTAAAGTGTACTATTATATATCTATGATAGTATCAGGGTTTGTTATTGATGTAGATGTATAACATGTTATAAGTACCTAATGGATATTGTGATAATGTGATATGATTAATTTGGAATTTATTATAGGTCAATTTTTTTTTAATACCATAGATATGTATATAATTTGTCTTAAACGACTTAACCTAGACTGACATACCGTCTTCGCTCAGAATCGTTTTTCTTATACAATGATATTATATCATTGCATTCAAATTTAATACCATCCATTATACAGTGCCCCACTTGTGACCTACAGTACAGCAGAGCGACATCCACTTACCCACCTTAATTTTATTCTCAAACCTTCAGTCCAGGAGAAAGTTATACATTTTGTTTATATATTTTTATATATTGTTATTTATATACCTATTTAGATTATAATTATTAATACCAAGTACAAATAATAAATGATACATTATTTACTTAAAACTATTTTCTTTAATTGACATTGGTTTTCCTATATAAATAAATAACTATAATAGAAGGAATTTTGTTTAATGTTCATAATATAATATTATTCATAATAAATTTTACAATAATAAATTACGCACATAATATGTATTTAATATTATAGTGTATATTGTATATACATTTAATTCGCCAATATTATATAAGTGACAGTAGCATATTAATGTATTATTATGTTTATGTAGTTGGTTCAATTTTCTTTGTACCAAAATTGTATACAACAAAATAGTTACACCTTACTTTTAAGAAATTTTTTTTTTGGTGGGGGAGGGGGGGGAGGGGCAGCGGAAATATGTTGCCCCGGGGCGGAAATTGTCCAAATACGGCCCTGCCTCTATGACACGTCCATACCTACATCATTATATTAATATTTAATTTGCATTGTCTACGGAAATTTAATTTAATTTCGTATTACATCTCAGAGTTTCTGTCAAAAATCAAAAACTTATTCATTCATAATAATATGAAATAAAAATTTTTCTGCTGAGTGTTCTGTTTAAAATGAAATGTCTCCACTCTCCAAAATAAATTAAGGTAGTTCATTAATAGTCAAATACAAAGTTCTAAAAACATTGATAAAAATGAAAAATTAACTATCAATTAAAAATAATTGTATAAGAAATAATTATTTTATGCATGAATATTCTCATAAAACTCATTTAAAAATTTAATAGGTTATTTTCCAGTAATTTGGTTTATCATCACACATGCTCACCGTCATGCATTTTTTGATTTTTTTTAATTTTAAGAAGATATAATGACCATACATTTTCCAATATCTACTTAAATTAACTGTGCCATTAAAGGAGTGTCCTGCAGAGGCGTTACGAACTTCGTTTATACAATGAAAACCACCATCTTTACTATAAATTTGTCTAAAAACAAGATTTACAATTTTTCAAAAAAAAAATCAAACATATTGAAAAATTTCTATTTTCAGTATTAAAAAATACAAAATGTTTTATTATACGTGTAACGTCGCAAAAGTCAACAAATTATAAATAAAAACAAAAATAGTGAAATATTGATTAGAAACAAAGTTATATCATTTATCAGGTGTTTCTGTTACATCCTGTATTGTAAGATAACATAATAATTATTATAATATAATGATTAGAAACAATTATTTACCATTATGATATATTATAAAGAATAGATATTTATCGCATTCAGTGAAGGACGTATAATGAAGGTACCTAGCTAATATTGGCATTTGCCATAAAAATGATAAATGTTTAGTAAAGACTGTTTAATTTATGATATTCAGGAATAAGCTGCTTATTGTACACGGACGTATGTTGTGTGTACTATATGCACTGTGCTGTAGGTTAGTCACGGTCTATAATAATTAACAATTATAAGCCTTATAATTTTGAATATATAATTTATAATTTATAAAGTAATGATATAACGTATTTAATATGAAATATAAAATTAAGATTAAATCAATGGATTTAAATCAAATATTATGTAATAATATTCGAGATGATGATACTCCCCTATTCCAATATTTACAAACCTAATAGTTGTGCAACGTTATTGAATGCAATTTTGGCAAGAGAGGGTTTATCACTATTCTCTCGCAGTTAATATTTGGTGTTGGGTAGGCATCTATAGTGGGTATTCCTTAATGGCAAATACTATATACGACAATACAGGACACTGGCATATAAAAACTGGAGAACTATTTCTTATCAAAATATCATTACAATATTGATGCCCCCCTACCCGAGATTGTTATAATAGTTGCCTATTTTACTCCTTACGATTAACATGGACAATATAGCAAAATATAGGCAAATTGTATACAATCTCAGGGGCAATGATAACAAATTGTTCGCCACTATTTTAATACAGAGTGTCCTGTATTATCGTATATTATAGTATTTGGTAATGGTCAGTGGACACTTATAATAAGGTGTTGGGTATTTTGTATTATACCACACAATTATCATAAATATCTGTATAAAACATTATCACAGCGCCCTCTATGTTATAATGCTTATATTGTTAAATTTTTATTTTATTTATTTTATTTATTGAATATATTCAACGGGCAATAGCCCTTTACAAAGTATATAATATAACAATATGACAACAATCAAAATACATATAAATTAAGTAGGTAATAAAAATACAAAAATTTAAATAATGTTTTAAAATTAAAAATAAATGACTAAGAATAAATGTATACGACAAGTAACAATATTAAGTAATAATAATAATTAGATAAAATGTGGTTTTTTTAGAAGCAATACAGTATTTAGTTTAAAATTTACACGAGTAGAATTAAAAAAATCAAGATGGTGGGAGATTAAATTGGCTAACCTAAGAGCTCTTGGTAGAAAAGAGAAGGCTCCACTATTAGTTCTATAATGTGGAATAACAAATAAATCTAGATTGCGCGTATGAAGACGAGGAATTCGGAAACCAATCATTGCTAATAATTCAGGACAAAGAACAAAACCATTAATAATGTCAAAAATAAACATTATATCTGTTAGATTCCGTCTCAGAGAAAGACTATCGAGATCCAATGATACCTGAATTGGTATAATTGAGTCTCTGGAGAAAGGAAGATTTAGTTTATATGAAATATTTTTGAGAAACTTGTTTTGAACATTATCAAGTTCAGAGTAAAATGTTGTTAGATTTTGCGACCAAACAAGTGAGCCAAATTCAAGGTTAGATCTAACTAAAGAAGTATAAAGTAATTTTAAGCATCTAGGATTTTTAAATTCTTTAGTATTTCTATTTAAGAAACCTAACATCTTATATGATTTATTGAGGATTGTTTTATGATTCAATTTGAAGCCAAGATCACTATCAAAGTGAATTCCCAAATCTTTGATTGAATTGACTCTTGATAAGGGACACTCATTAATTATATACTGATTCAAAAGAGGATTAGCTCTACGGGTAAAAGAAATTACATTACACTTATTAATATTTAATGGTAAATAATTTTTTTTACTCCAAATAACAAACTTATCTAATATTGATTGAAGATTTATTTGATCAGCTACAGAATTTATCTTGCAAAAAATTTTAGCATCATCAGCAAATAATAAAATATGTGCTATGTTAGAGTTATCTAATATATAATGTGGTAAATCATCAATGAAAATTAGAAACAGTAGAGGACCTAAATGGGAACCTTGAGGGACACCAGAAGAGACCTGAAAATTTTGTGATGAGTGAAATGAGATTTTGACGGCTTGAGTTCTATTTGTGAGGTACGAATATAGCCATTTAAGAAAGTTTCCATCTATACCAAATGATTTTAATTTATAATAAAGTAAAATATGATCAACTTTGTCAAAAGCCTTCTGAAAATCAGTGTATATGGTGTCAACTTGAAGACCTTGATCTAAAGCATTAGTTAGAAAATTTTGATACAATAGTAAATTGGTGAAAATCGAGTGCTTCATTAAGAAACCATGCTGAGCGGGACTAATATAATTTAATAATATACTGGACAGTTTTTTAGAAATAATAGCTTCAAATACTTTAGGTATAGCAGAAAGTTTAGAGATTGGCCGATAATTACAGATATCATTCTTACTCCCAGATTTATGTATAGGTGTAACAAATGATTTTTTCCAAAAGGTGGGAAAAACACCAGTTGATAAAGAGAGATTAAATAAATAGTGCAATGGCTTGACTAACACTGAAAAGCATTTTTTTAGGAAAATCGGTGGAATACCATCGGGACCAGTAGATGATTTATCATCAATAGATATTAAATAATCAGCAATTTCATCCTCAGATATGTACATTGAGTTAATATTTATATCATGCATATTAACATTAAGAGATTCAAGAATATCATCAGGCAATTTATTTTTAGAGTAAACAGAGGAGAAATGATTAGCAAATAATTGAGAGATTTCTTCTATATTATGAGCAGTTGTATTATAAAAAAACATTGACATTGGAATATTAGATTTATTTGATTTGAGAGATTGAATATATTTCCAAAATGATTTTATGTTAATGTTAATGTTATTTTCAATCTTAAGTATGTAGTTTAATTGAAGTTGTTTAGATAGTTGTTTACATTCCTTGCGTAAATTAGAAAAAATAGAATAATCAGATAAAGAATTTGAAATTTTTTATTTTTTATGCGCTAATTTTTTTAATTTAATTATTTTTCTTAAATTATAATTTGACCAAGAAACGTTATGATCAGTATTAAGATCTAAAGTAATCATTGGAACTAATAAATCAAAAGAATGATTAATTATTTCATGGAATTTCAATATAGCATTTTCTAAATTCAAGGTAGTTATATTATCCATAATATCTATATGAGACAAAAAAGCAAGAATGTCATTAAAATTGCAGGAATTAAAATTGAAAATTACAGGAGAAATAGTTTGGAAACAAATATTTGGTATTGGAAAGTGAGAGATAAATTCTAAAGGTGGATGATATGAATCAATTAAAGGTATTAATGAACCATTAGAGACAAGCATAGAATCAACAGTAGAGTTTGAAAATATCAAGTCTAGAATACCATTGTGACTATTAGTAATGTTATTAACCTGCTTTAAATTTAAGTAATCGATATAAAAATTAACAAGTGTAGTGGATATAGGATTTCTAAATAAAGTATAATCAGTGACTGAAAATTCATTTACATTAAAATCACCAATAATTAAAAAATTTTTAATAGAGTTTTTTAATAAAAACTTTTCTATTATATCACAATGCTTATTATATAATTCGATTTTGGAGTTTGGTGGGAAATAAACGCAACCTAGAAGTATATTAATATTATTATAAGAGAGTAATACAAACACTTGATCAATACATTGAATAATGTCAAAATTTAATAATTTGCAATTTAGATGTTTCCTTGTAGCCAATAAAACTCCACCACCTCTTACAGTTACATTAGATATTCTATCCGCTCTAAATAAGTTATAATCTACAAGACCAAGCTCAACATTATTAATATCGCTATTTAGCCAAGTTTCAGACAAAAATAATAAGTCACAATTTAGATTAAAGGCACAGTTACGAAAAAATTCAAGCTTAGTCCTAAGACCTCTAACATTCTGATAGACTACATGGAGATTAACGAAAATTTTGACTATTATTAAGAGTATTAGACGCAGTATTAACGATAACAATTTTAGGTGTACCTTTAATAAATTTTATAGTTAATCCTGATTCACCATTCTTTGTACGTGTCATCAGCTCCTCCTTCAAGCTCTTCATATAGTCTCTCTGGTAAGGGGTTCTATCCGTAGATATATATATTGTAGACGGCGGATTTGAATGAGTCAGTTTATTTTTGTTTCGAATAATATCAAACACTATGGAATCAGATTCAAAGATAGCTTTGATAGGACGTAGTTTACCGGGTTGATAACGACCAAGACGAATGACCTTTAGCGGTGTAGGTAGATTATCAGTGTCAACTAAAATAGATGCAATAGTACTGTTTACCTGTTTGTTATCGTAAGATAATCTCTCACCGGTCTGGTTGGAATTACTTTCTTGGATATTATAGAAAATAACATTTTTCGCCCGTTTATTGCGCTCATTAATTTCATTAATAATGAACTCATTAGAGAGATTTGAATTATTACCTAAATTTGACTTCAAATTTTCAACTTCAACAAGCAGCTTATTTAACAGCGATTTGAGCTCTGGTAATTCTTTAAGACCCTTTTCACAGTCAGAACAGAAAAATTTAAGCAGTCGATTTTTCAATCCCAGGCATTTTAGTTCAGAGGCAGATAGTCCTGAGCATTTCGGGTGAAATAACAAAGCACACCCATCACACTTGATAGGAACATCGAGGTTCGCAAATAGTGAATTGCAACAATTACAAATTGTATTATTACTCATAGCAGTTATGAGGAAAGCGGCAATATCGTAATGAGCGTGATGCCGGGTACAAAGTATGACAAATAAATCGGATAATACCTAGTCAGATAAGCGAACTGCCGCGATATAAACGTACGTGTTTCTCGGTCGACTGTTGACAAGTAACTTTATAAAATATATAAATATCGGTCAAGTTATGAGGTTGTGTTGTTACTTGTAGTTTATTATTTGACATTAGTTTTATATCTAATTTTTAAATGCTAATTATTAATTATTATTTATTATACTATTATTATAATATTAATATATAAAACTGTTGGTCATAATATAACCTGTAATTTAATTATTCTTTCAGATAGGTAATTGTAATATTTGTATTTATTTATATTATTATAAACATTATATTATTATTTATGTATGTACCTATATTGTATGATTCTTTCAGAATAATAAAATCAGTTCATAGATAATTTAAAAACCCACTTTACAAATTGAATTACAAAATTAAGCAAATTCAAAAAAAAAATAAATAATATAATCGTTATTAAATAATAATATTATACATTATGATTCTCAATCTAAAGTGAATGCAGTTATTAAATAAAAATATAAAATAGTTATTAATATTATATTTTCATTATCAATCGCAACAAATTAGAAGATACACAATGATGACCATTATAACTTATAAGGTAGGTAGGTACTCACACCTGACTTTGTGTCATTGTTCTTAGCAAAAATGAGGTACCTACAATTTATTATACAACTTAAATACAATTATTCAATATATTTTAATATAAAGGTATAATTATCATTAGAACTTAGAAGTACAGGTTGACGACCGTGTCCGTTCAAATCTTTATTCTGTAGGTGCCTATCTATATTCTATACAATAGTTTATCGTCATTGCGTTCAATGGAATTTAAAACATTAATTAATTAACTGTATACGTAAACAGTTTAATATTATATTAACAGTGTAAGTTGTCGACGGGGGATGGACTAGATCGGCGGTACGACTGTAGATTTCCCTGTGGCCTGGATTGATACTTATGGACTATGGTCATGGCCTGCCTGTGAATAACAAACCAATTTCTTGGTTAACTCTTCCTAGCCCAGCCCTAAAAAATGGCTCGAATCGGAAATTTTGTCTCAGTCCGCACATGGTTGTCGTTATATTCTAACAGATACGACCAGTGGCGCCGAAGTCCAAAATTTTACCTATGACATTAGACCACCTCCACATAAAATTTTGACACCCGACTATTTCTTATAATTTACTTTCCGTTAACCAAGTATGGTTTTTATGTTGTCTATTAAAAAAAATTTCATAAAATAACTATAGAATGACAAAGGTGACCCCTTACCTACTAAAATCAAGTATAACAATTGTCATAGGTAAATATATATTTTGGCGCCACTGGGTACGACAATCCGTGAATTGGCCGGATCGGGCGATTGTGGCCTTGGAAATAGTCTCTAGAGGAGAGTGGCATACGTGAGATAGGGAATGGTAAACCAGCCGACCCTGAGTAGCGTAACCATAAACCTTAAACTCCTTATAAATTATAATACTATCCCTGAGTATAATGTCTATGAGCGTACCCCGCCAACGTGGAAGTAAACGTTTTCTGAATACGGGTAAACAATCAAAACGGATCTAACTTCATGTTGTTTTAAGGGCTCGTTTCATAAGTTCAGACTTCAGATCATAGACAAACGTAAACCGAATCAGCTGATCGAGTGTCGCTTCTATATTGTTCTATGATTCTAACGCCTAAATACAGCGTTAGACGAGTGTGATCACACAGCATTGTATGCAGTTAGATTAAGACTAAAACGTGCGCCTACATATCTATCTGTTATATTAGTTTTGTTAAAACAAGATGCTCAAATAACTCCCAAAATTCATTAACTGTGTTACCAACATAACGCAAACGTTAAACTCCGCTACCGATGTACTGATAATGAAACAATTTATAACTGCAAACTTTATTTGAATTATGTATTGTTAAACGTGGTAAATCCATCGGTATGAAAAATAATTCATATCCAATGAGATATTTAAATATAGTATAATTATGAGTGAAATTGGTTGAAAAGCTGTAGTTTAATTGTGACAGTTAATAAATACAAAAAAATATTTTCAGGAAGTCCATACATCCCTTAATGGAAAACTTAATAAGAATAAGGACTAGAAGACAATCATATTTTACAAAAGAAAAGTGATTACGTAGGTGGTAGGTACCTTTAGTTTCTGGAATAAAGATATCCTAACATTTTCTTAGGAGTTAAGACTATAAGGATAGAGAAAAAATTTACTCATCACTGTCATTTAATGCACAATCTCGTTTCAAATAAAAAACCAAAATTAATCTTAAAATACCTTCCGAGTATCGATTCCGGTAAAGTTCTGTTTTTTATTAATTTTTATAATGTTTTTTATTCTCCAGTGAGATTCTGGTATTAAAATTAATTTAAATAAGGGTTTCAGTGAGGTTCCGGTTCCAAGACCAGTTAATTTCGGTAAGGTTAAATCCCCCAGGGCCGTAATGAAAGGGGGGATGAATCCCCCCCAAAACTTTTTGTTTACTGCTAACATTTTGATCAAAGTATTGGTAATGACCATTAATGTTTGCTAAAAACGTATATCCAACCAACCAAACCAAATTCCTAATTACACCACTGAAAGACCCTGGTATGAACTTTATTGAAATCACATACATTTTAAAATGTTATTATAGCTCCAGTCAGAATCTAAACATTTAAAAGAAAATTACCAAGCAAAATAATAATATTATGTAGGTAGGTAAAATAAATAAATAATGCGTACTTCATTTTCTGTAATAAATAATGTTTTATACATTTATAACAAATGAAGGTACCTTTAGCTACATCATATTTTCCATGAATAGATTATAATTTATAGGCATAATTATATATTATCATGATTAAAGTAAAAATTCTAGATTTTAGGAAAATTAAAGTCCTTTATATTCATATAAAATGTTATTCTAAACTTTAATTATAATTTATCATACTAAATTGTGTTCAGTTAATCAAACAAATACATTAAAACTCCACCCCTCTGAAAAAGTCAAAACAATATTTGGATACGGACAACTACAATAGACAGGTGCTTGTGGATAAGAACGAATAGTAGGTAAGCTACAATTATTAAAACAAGATAGGAAATGAAAAATTTTTTATGAACAAAAATAAATATTAAGGGGCGTCACTACATTTTATCGATACCTGAAGGTATGCATTTTCGGTCGTAAAATCTATTATTGAAAAAGAACATTTAATTTCTATTACTGAATTATCTCCAATAAGTCCGTCGGGTGATGCTGCTAAGTGCTAAATAAGGTAGGTAGTGTAGGATCAACAATTAATAAATAATAATCCAGCAGTGATCACTTTGAATTTGTATAATGCAAATTCCTCTTTAGTTCAAATTGTATAACGTTACTATAATATAGTCAGTGGCGCAACTACGGGGGTGCTAGGGGGTGCTTAAGCACCCCCAACTTTTATTTAAGCACCCCCAAATTCTTGTCTTTGTAATTTCAAGTATCTATAGTTTAAACGATAATTTAGGTAATTTTATATTTTAAGATTTTATTTTCCGTTATTTTTTCTTATCTTGCATAGATAACATAATTTATATTATTGTATATTTTTACTATCATTGTGAATAGTAGCCAGTAGGCAACGTAATATCGTCATGTTGAGATCACTGGATAAGTACTAACTTTCAACCATGGCTAAATATATAGGTATGATCGCAACTTTGTGATACGCAGGTGTCATGGCCGCCACTGGCAGTGATTTTTATCACTTCGATTTATCAGTTTAACCTATATATTTAGCCATGCTTTCAACAACCTGTGATAACTAATTATTTGTGGCTCGTCGTTACTCGTTATGATTTAAATTTAAAAGTTGTGAATTGTGATAATGTGATATTGTTTGTTGTAAATTTGAAATTGCAAGTGTTTGTTTATTCATAATGTTTAGTATTTTTAGTAATAGTAACAAAAAAAATACTATTCAAAGTAAGTCCGACCATTCAGACAGTGAAACGATTGATGATCCAGGTCCAAGCACGTCAAGTAGTTTGTGTGAAAATGTATGTACCAGTACCCCTCAAATTTTGAATTTAGGACTAGGAGATATAGAAAGTGGACCATACCGCCCAATTTTGGCTGTAAGTACTTAGTACTATCTTAGTTTTATTTTATATAGTTATTAATTATTATGATTGCTTCGAAAAATGTTATAACTTATAGGTACCTATTATTTTGTCTATTTATGAAACATACAATTTAAATAATTAACTTATTTTTTAGTATGCAATTAAAAACACTTATAGTTAACTGCTTAATGCTTTGCATATGCTTAAATGCTTTTAGGCTTATCCAAAAACAAAGTTTGGGAAGCAAAATAGATGTTTTAATAAACAATGGTTTGTTGAATGTGCATGGTTAGAATATAGCACTACATTAGATGCTGCTTTTTGTTATGTTTGCCGCATATTTGGTACGGGTGATGTTGAACCAGCATGGACTAAGACTGGACTTAGTAATTGGCAAAAAGTAAGTTTATATAATAAATAAATAATGATAATTATATAAATAGTAACTTAGGTATTTAAATTAATCATTAAACTTATACATTTTCAATACTATCCAGTTTGCTGATAAATTAAATAAGCACAAATTGTCCAAAATTCATTTAACAAATGTATCAAAGATGGAAGCTTTTAAATCCAGTAAAAAAACTGGAAGTGTTAAATCTCAAGTCATAAGTGCTCACAATGAAATAGTAATGAAAAATCGCAAATATATTTTAAATATTATCGAAATAGTTTTGTATCTTGCAAAACAAGGCGTTTCATTTCGTGGTCACCGTGAAGATTCTGATTCATGTAACCAAGGTACTAAATTTATACTACAATATAGTAACATATAAGTTATTAGTAATTATAACTTTATTTCAATACTTTAAAGGTAATTTTTTGGAACTTTGCAATGTTTTCTCTAAATGTGTATTGGACTTTAAAGAGTATTATGATAAAACAATTAATTTCACTAGTTGGAAAATACAAGAAAGTATTCTGAAAATTAGTGCAGATAATATAAGATTGACTATTATTAGAAAAATAACAACTACTGGATTTTTTGCAATTATGATTGATGAAGCGAGGTAGGTACATATTATAGTTAAATAAAAAAAATTTGTTTTTGTTTAATATTAGATTAATTTTTTATAGATCTCATAAGCAAGAACAACTCTCAATATGTGTTCGATTTGTTAATGGTTTAGACATAGAAGAAAGATTTTTAGAGTTTGTGGATGTTTCAGATGGGCAAGATGCAAACCACATTGTCTTGGCCCTTTTTAACTGTTTTGAAAAATTAAATTTTGACATGAAATCCTTAAAAATTGTAGCACAATCTTATGATGGAGCCAGTGTCATGTCGGGGTGCCTTAATGGAGTTCAAGCTAAAATAAAACAGTATTTTCCTTGTGCAATATACACTCACTGTATGGCCCACAGGTTAAATTTAGTAGTTCTGGATATGTGCAAAGGAATTAAGGTAGATTATGCTTTAATTAACTATTTAATATTTATATAACATTAACACATAATACTATAACTAGGTATGCTAAAAGAATATTTTTTCTTATTTTAATATATTATTGTATATTTTGTTGATTAGATTGCTCGAAATGTTTTTAATATTTTGGAGTCCCTCTATGTGCATTTTTCTCGACCAACTAACAACTCAAAATTACTTGAAATTCAGACTGAATTAGGATTAAAAAAAGGTAATGTCATAAGAGTTTGTGATACTCGATGGGTTTGTCGATATAGAAATTGCAATTCAATTATCAACAATTATTCAGCAATTTTAAATTTTTTAAAAAATGAAATTGAAGAAGAAGCTGACAAAGATGCAGTTGAAGCTATTGGTAATATAATAAATAATCAATAATCAAATTTATCGAGTACTCAATAATGTTGTAATTTATTTTTAGGTATCATTAGTCAAATAACAAAATGTCAATTTGTAACATTAGTAATTGTCTTAAGAGATGTTTTGGGGGTTATAAACATACTAAGTACAACACTACAATCTAAAACAGCCACGTTAGGGAAGGCAGAAGTCATTATAAATAGTGTAATTGAATCATTTAAAGATATGAGAAGTGATACTTCATTCTCAAAACTGTGGTTGAAAATTGTACAATTTTGTGAAATAAATGATATATCATTGGAAGTCTCTCATCCTGGTATGTTTGATTCTTTGTTATAATTTATAGTTATTGTAAACATTTAAAGCAAATCATTTTAAAAAGTATTTATATTTTTTAAAGGATCAAAACGAAAAAGAATTCAGCCAAATAATTTGAGAAATTTCATTTTGGAAACAACTACAGGCAATAATTATGAAGAACAAGAAGTGTCAGAATCAGTCGAAGCCTATTGGAGGCGCACTATTTATTTTCCAGTTATTGATACTATTATTAATAATTTAAAGTTTAGGTTTTCAAACGAAAATCTTCAGATGGCCAAAGCTATTGATAGTTTTATGAATATGGATTATGAAAATAGTCAACATTTTATTCATCATTATAAGGTACATATTCAATTAGTTATTAAGTTATTATAGAAAAATTCTATAATATTCAATAATATTCTATGATTTCAGGATATAATTAATTCAAATACAGAGTGTTTAAAAGCAGAAATGCTTGTAGCGAGAAATTGTTTAAAAAATAGTACAGATGACATAAAAAAAATACTAAATAATGATGTGTTTCCAAACTTGTACAAACTAATGCAGGTTGCATTAACCGTACCTGTCAGTTCTGCGACATGTGAACGAAGTTTTTCTTCTATGAGGAGATTGAAAAATTGGCTGCGGAGCAGCATGTTACAGCAGCGCTTTACTAATTTAAGTATCATAAATATTGAGAGAGATCTAGCTAATGATATTGAACCTGAAAAAATATTAAATACATTTGCAAGTATTGACAGAAAACTATGTTTGACACTTTAAAATATAATAATATGATAAAAAAAATAAAATGTGTTAAATTTATTTTCTATTAACGGTACCTATGGTTGCAAACAGTAGTATAATGTAAATAATAGTAATATATTATGCTGGGGGTGTGGGGGGCGAAGCCCCCCACGGCTCTGTGAACGATTCATTATGGTAGCACCCCCAAGATATGAACCCTAGTTGCGCCACTGAATATAGTAACGTTATACGTTATATATATTATATAATATTATATAATACACAATTAATATATTTAATAGTTAAATATTTCTCAAAATGTAATAGAAGAAAATATTTTAAATTTTACCTAGTAACAGTTGTGAATATATTGTGATGCATACCTATATAATTGAAATAATTGTATTTTTCCAGTTTGTATTTTTTCGGAGCTTACATACTTTGCCAAAATTAGAAATCTGTATGATCCGATGATCGTTCCCTTTTCCACTCTTCACAGTTCACACTGTGATTGTTCAGAAGTTCGGTGTTCTAATTTACTAATATCTTCTATAGGCTAAGTTTTAATCGTGATAACAAATCTAATTTTTCACTAGAAATTAGTAGTGCCTTACATCCTAAACTTTCATTTACACCACCAATCATAATCTTCGTCGGGTCTAGCTACCAATTTCTTTTTGGTTCATGGACTACATAAAATATTTAATTATGTAAGTGTAATAAGTGTATTAAAACAAATGTACTCATATATGCTTGATGCCTTAATGTGGTTTTCTTATTTCTTTTTGTTTTTGAGATTTAATGTTTTTGAATTTAATGCTTTTGAGAATTTTCTTGGCCTATAATTGGTTGCTTTTTTTATGAAATGTTCGTAAATATTCAGGTCCATAGTTACTTATAAGATTTCAGGGCAGTATGACAGCGTATAAGAACCTTAAAATGTGGTGAATGTTTTGAACCTGAGTTGATTCCCAGGTCATTATATATTTTATTCAATATTTAGTAAAATATTCAGCCTATTAGCATAACCCAAGAAACATCACGAGGAGGTTGGCTGACAAGTTTCTCAAAAATGTTGTTTTTTTTAGTTTTTCATATTTTGAAAATCATTAAATTTTTATTTATTAATTATTTATTGAATTATATTATATTTATTATTATTAAAAATATTTAGTATAGTAATTAGGTAAAAAATTATTATTAAAAACATTTAGTATATAGTAACTAGGTAAAACAATATAAAAAAATATAAAAAAATTTAATAATTTGGTAAAAATGTGTAACACATTGTTTTTATAAATTGGTATCTGGTAAGGAGATTACCAATATACCGTGACATCTCTTCTCTTAAAAAAATTGTTTTTCTTGTTGTTTTTTAGATTTCTTAGTTCCATTATTCCTGCATTCAATATACGTTTCTGATTATACTTCTAACAGCTCATTCATAAATACAAAAATATTTGGGTGCCCACTATAGAAACAACTGTTGAGTTTAGAATGAAAGCTAAAGTCTTTACTAGTGCAATCTATTGATAATTGATATACAACAATAGGGAATCAACCCCTTTTTTTATACCCATTCCCCCCAAACTACCTACAGCAAAATGTATCAGTTGCCCTCATATGTTATATATATACGATTAAAATATATAGCCCGTAAAATAGGGGATGTAAATATACAAATAATAATTATAAATAGTAATTATTATAACAAAACATAGTATATATATTATATCTAATTTTTTTAGTATTTTCTTGTTGAAAAATTATAACATTGAATATCCCATAATTATAATATTTATTATTTTATTGACTATTGTATTCATATTATTATTTTGTTAGTAATTATTATTTATTACAAAATACAATATTAGGCATATATTCCAAACATATGAATTTTTTTCCGTCATTTTATACTATTTTAAATAATTGTATATATTATTTGTATAATTATCTCCCCTATTTTACGGGCTATATATTGTAATCGTGTATACAGTATATATTAACATGTAAGGGCAACTGGTACATTCGGTTGGGGGAAACTGGTACATTTAGTTGAGGGCAACTGGTATATTTTTAAAACCCCTATAACAGCCGTGGGAGGCAACTGGTCAACACCCCTTTAAGTGGCCTATCACTCTATACCTCACTTCGCTGTTATAACTTAACCCATGACAATTGAAAGCAATCATTTTTACTTATGTCTTATGTCTTCATTTTTACTTATGTCTGTCTTATACCTATGCTATGTTAATCTATGTACCAATGTACCATGTGTCCATGTATACGCACAAAGACTAATAGCGAACAATTCAAATGATGAATTTTACTATACTCCGAATAACCTAATGGTCTTTGCGATCGCCGGTCGACTGTCGTGTGGCAAATTATGTACGCTAAAGCTCATTCAATATTATTATAATATAAATAGGGCATCAGCCCACCCAAATCTCAAACGTTATTTGCGCCTATCGGCTATGGCCTATATATGCAAGTACGTTATTTTTAGGTACTTGCCGGCTACCGTGCAGACAGAACGCTGACACGCTACACCTATATATTATAATGAATAATAACGTTATTACTTCCGACGGCAAACAAATGGCGATTATCATTGGACTCTGCAATTACACGTTTCGCCGGTAATCCGACGTAGACCGCTGTGCTCAAGCACGAGTAGAATGACTACCTACCTAAGGTAAGTAAATAGCCGGAAATCCATTATAATTTTATAGAAGGGGCTAAAATTATTAACATCAATGTGAGCGGGGGGGCTTCGATCCCACACAAATAAAAAAGGAGCGGCTTGACAGGCTGTTGGGGAGCTAGACCCCCGCCATCACCGACTATGATTAAGTAATGCATTTTTTTCCATTTGATCCATATTATGTAGCCTCTATGATGTTTATTGCGATATATCCTCCTTAGATTCTCCCCCCCCCCATTATACGCCTATGATACTTCAAACCACCTTATGATTACTATTTGTGCTTGAGCGTAACTAGTATAAACTATAGTCTATAAGTAGTAAGTACTATGTCGTAATGAGGATTCACAAGAGAAAACGTTTAAAATTTTTTATTTTAAATTCGATGACGATGACGCGACGGTGACATACGGAATGTTCGGCGGCGGTGACGTCGTCGTCGAAAGGTGGAAGTGTGGAACAGATGCGAACGCTCGGCGCCCATATCGTCGTATGGGGTTGTTGCCGCACATTAAGCGCACGCATAAAATATATAATATACCAACGGACGACGTGTGATAAATATAATATACAAAATATATTATACAATGTGCGGTGATGTATATATATATAAATAGTAAATACGCATAAACGTGGTCGTTCAGTTGTACACGTGCGGTAATATTAATACGGAGTGTGTACATAGGTACTCGTAAAAGTATATATAAATATAATAATGTATTATGTGGAAATAGTGGAAATTTTACTAGGTATGATATTGTCATAATATTAATACGATGACAATCAGTGGCGTAGTTAGGATTATGTAAGGAGGGCTAAATATAAATTGAACCAAGGTTTTTACAGTTTTAGTATATAAATATAATATAAATAATACATTTATTAGGAGAAAAAAGGCAATTGGAGAGATTGGAGAGACGCCACTGATTACATTGCACCCGGTTTAAGTGTGGTTGTTAACGGTGGCGTATTTATAGTTGGGCAGAGAGAGCTGGATTCTTGTGGTGCTCTATAGTCTATACCGATAGTTGGGTACCCAGTGGTACACCCGAGTGGTACACCCAGTGGTACACCCGAGTCCTGATAATTGAGGGAAATGTTGGTATAGTCGTATCGTATGGTATAGGAATTCGGTATGTACGTTATATTTTGTACATTCGTTCAAGACTCGATAAGCTTACTGCAGTAGTTGTAATGTTTTAATAATAATATTATGTTTCAAAAGTATTTGCCGTACGCGTGCGAGTCTTACACAGATACAATATATTATACTCGTATTTATTGTATACACTCACATATATATGATATTAAATTTGTTATTTATACCAAACACAGCCGGCCGACGTTTTCTATTTTTAGCAAATGTTTAACGCCGGACGGACACGCATTCACGTATATTTTCAATGTTATAATAACTGTACGCAATGCCCGTCGTAATACTGCAGTTTTTATAGTATACTTCTACTACGTTATCGTATATAACGAGAATTTCGTGTGCTCGACAAATTTAATGATCTTACAGCAACCGTTATACTACATAATATAAAATGCTAAATGCTTATTATATCGTCTAGCCTCGAAAAACTAGGGCAGAAAAAAAAATTTACTTTTTAAATAGTTAATAATAATATAATAAAAATAGAGTTGTGAAAAATATACACTGGCTGATTGAAGGAGACCCGGAAATATAATTCGATAACATTAATAACGATCCGTTCTCTATCACCAAAAAGCTCATACACCTATATAGTTAAAAATTACTTTTTTTTGGTACGTCAGCACCTACGACCAAAACCAACGGGATAATTTTATAAATTATTTAAAAATGCAATCAAAACAACATTTTACAATAATAAACAACGGTCTTTCAGCGGAGGGCTCGGCGCCTTTGCCCTCGTCCAAAATGTCAGCGATCTAATTTCATAGTAAATTCTTATAGTGCTTAATGCTTATATATAACATGAGACATGAGTATAATGTATACTTTGGCATTTACGTTACCTTGGGCGTGGCTTATCGGTATAAATGTTTAATGTTTTGATATCATTATTATTATTATTATTATTAGGGCTCCAACTTTGTTGTATTTGCTCATTATTTTTACCAATTAGATTTATTACTAGGGTCTAGGAAAGCTATAAATTCAGTACATGATGTATATATAATATGACTAAACTTTAAAGACCTTAACGAATAAAATATCAACATTTTAGAGCACCAGTATTTTTTGAGTATTAAGATTTTTTTTTACTTAAAGCCATATTTCTGGTTTTACGATGCTTAACGTTTTTTCGATACATTTTTATCTGGTTAGACGATAATTTATAATACAGTTCTATAACTTTGTAAATTAGGATATTGATTTAATTAATTTGAAGACATTGATTTGATACTAAATTGAACCAAGGTCCGTCCAACAATATAATAATACAATTTTATTATTATACTTCCTGTTTGTTTTGTATGCTAACGCTAAAGAGTAAGGAGTAAGAACCAAACGAGACGAGCAGCAAGATTAAAGAGACCTAAAAAAGGAAAATCTAAAATTCAAATTTAATAGTTTAAAATGTACTTAAACAAAAAATAATGGTGATTACAGGTGATCCATTTAAATGTATATTATACATTCATCACGTCGAGAAGTTTTTACTTTTTTGAAAATATTTTTTTTACACAATAATTTGATGCAATTTTAAAACAACATTTTTAAATAAAA
Source organism: Macrosiphum euphorbiae (assembly GCA_949089665.1). Lineage (NCBI taxonomy): Eukaryota > Metazoa > Arthropoda > Insecta > Hemiptera > Aphididae > Macrosiphum > Macrosiphum euphorbiae. Next base: position 101,316,460 of record CARXXK010000001.1, on the reverse strand, counting down.
ATTAAATTTTTTATCGTGATAATTTCACAAGTTTTTTTTATTTTTAAGAATGACCGTACATTTTTAATTTCAGATTGCGAACGGAATACGAAAATATGTGAAAAAAAATATTATTAAAAAAAAGTCGAGGCTTCTGAATGATTATTGGCGTAGAGTTTAGACATTTAAATGGATCACTCTGTATATTAGGGGTATAATAATATACAATATGATTCGAGGCACATTCTGAACATGATATTTTATAATAGTACGTTTAGATCAGTTTTGAGCCCCACATGAGCAGCGGTGGTTGCTACAAAATATTATAATAATAATATAATATGCCGCTGGGATAGCCGCGAGCAGTCACAATACTATTTCACTATTATAATATTATTACAATCGTAAACCGCAGCGAGTCTCGACGACGACCACTTGCCGGGATCGTCGCGCCGCACGTGTTGCCGACGCTGGCACGCGTCGCCGTCGTCGGTGGTGCAGCAGTCTCGAGAGTCCACAAGTCGCCGGTTTTTATTTTTAAACACTGACCACCGGCCCCCGCCCCGCCGACCACCGCACGCGGGCCGCGCGTATAAATACTGAAATGACTGCGACGACGTCGCCGCCGCCAACGGTGTGTACGCACTATACGCGGTACCCCGCGGGTGTTTACGGCGCGCGCGTGTTCGCGCACCACAGTAGTCGTACAACACAACACGGTGTCGTCAGCTGTCGACGGGGCCCACTGCGAAACGCGCCCCGCACGCGACTACCAAACGACGGACCGCGACGTTCTGGACCGCGGCAACACCGCCGCCGAAGCCGCCACCACCACCGACCGATAGCGAAAAAATATTAATTTAATATCGTAATAATACTTTGTCGGTGCCGCTTGGCGAAGATGCGGTTGCGCTCAGCAGAGCTGCACGAGCGATGAGCTTTTCCAGCGGTCTACAAACTACCCGTTAACCGACACTCTGCCTACACAAATCCCGGTAAGACGGCAGTTTTTATAATATTGTTATTGTTTCTTATTGTTCATATTATTATTATAACGTCACGATGTCGCATTACACGGTCGCATATGATAAGAAGAATATAATGATCGTATTTTAATATTATAATATTTTGGTCTGCCCGACATGTTTCTATCCAATATCGGCCTACAGAGTGATGTGATTCTTAAATCACGACATCTTATGAGCAATTACAAGGAATCAGTGGTGGATCTAGGATTATTTTATGGTGGTTGCTATGTTGATAATAAAGCGCCTTAGGTATTTATCATGAACAACTTCGGTGTAAAAACAAATTTAACCTATTTTTGGTAGTAGTCTACATTTCTACATACGTTTAGTAAGTTCTACGTGATACCTGATACCATCTAAGTAATTTGTACTAAAAAAAAAGTTGAATATGCGGAACGGTGGGTGATTCAGCTTCCAAGTACCAGGAACGCAATGCCAAGAAAAAACTGGGGGTGCTGAAGCCCCTCTATTTATTTTCATATTATTTTATGGTTACGGATACCAGCATATTAACATGAACAAATTTGGGGGTGCTAATTTCAAAATTGCGGGGGCGCCTAGCACACTCCCCCCTAAATCTGTCACTGCAAGGGGCATTGTTTTTTTTGATTTTTTTGCAACTCCTACGATGTTTCCCGGCTCACGAATTACGCCCATTACCTATTTATAATCGGTAAGTATTTCATCTTTAGGGGTTGACTCGCTCCTCCGGTGGTATTCCGTTTTCGTAAAGGCCGCAACACATATTATTGTATAAATAACCAATACTGAACATATTTTATCAACGGTTATGCTTGGTGGATAAAATGGGAAATTTCGTGGAAAATAATTTAGAGAGGGGGGGGGGGTAACTTACTTGCCACCGTGAGCCTCGAGTCTCGACTAAACTCGAGTTTAGTTACGCCTAACGAATAATAAAAGTCAATGTATGTATAAGGTATGTTGTGTAACTCGGGTTACGATAAGAGGATTCCGTGTGAATTTTCCAAAAGATTAATGCGTACCTATATTAGTAAACAATTTCATTTCGTCAATCACGCCGTCGTTTACATTTATTTTTCTGAATTAGTCTTGAACAGTTGAACGTTCACGTTACAAGTATAATAATTAATAGATATCCATAATCGCGTATTTAGTTTTTATAATGGTACCCGCGAAGAAATGGTCTCTGCAGAGCAGCAGCCGTCGACCGCTTAAAAATGTCCAAAATTTGTCTTCTCGCCAATATTGTCATCGTTTGCGTGTAATTTATGCGACCCAAAAACCGTTGATGTGACGATATTTTACTAAAATATCCACTCGCGGATATTGGTTGTGTCGCTTTTCAAATAATTCGGTCGACCATTCTTCGACTCTCGCTCGCACTGAATTTCCACACTGTGTCTACGAAGATGAGGGTTTACGTGATAAGTCGGACGCGGGTACATAGTTCCAGAACAATAATTTTATAATCTTGTCCAAGGTTACACGAGTTGCGACGGCGTTGTGTTTATCGGTTACATTCATTGGTGCTGTGGGTTACATCACTTGGCCTTTCCTTCGCCGTCTAACTGTCGTATTATAGTGTACCTACATGTGATATAACGTATTTTATTAAATGTATTAAGTGTATTATAATATGTCTTATGCAGTTATGCCTATCCCTCTAGTAATATTGTTAGCGTCACGAAAAGTAATTTGTATTTGATAGGTATACTTATAAGTTATAACTTATAAGTTGAAAGTAGGTTTATTATTTCAAACGACAAATTATAAATACCTACCTGCCAGAGGCGGACATTTTCACTTAGGCCACTTTCATAGTGGGGCACAAATACCCCATCTTTTGTACTGACACACTATCAAAATTTGAGCAACAAGTGGCCACGCTATAGAATTCAGACTCAGATCACCACCTACATTTGTATCTACTAAACATTTATTACTGCTATTTACTTATATATATATTATTGCTAGACGTCACCGGTAATCACAAATCACATGAAAAATCGTAGTTGAAATAAAAAAAATCTTACACGTGAGTGAGAATTCGAAAACAACTATCCCGTGGCTGAGGTTGCAGTGTAATAGTGTATATCTAAATGTTTAATAATGTGTAGTTTGGTACGTTTAGTGGAAATAATTTGGAAGACCAATATTTTAATCATATACTTACCTATTATAGTATTATAGGTACTCGTTCGCGGTATTTATATAATTGTACTGCTGCAGCACTGGCCTTTCGATTGACGTATGTCGTATTCATATCGACAAACAATAGTCATCCGATCGGATTATACCTATATCGGATTATATAACTCATCGTGTTCTTCGTAAAAGTTTACTCTTGATTATTGACATACGCATCGTCAGTAATTGAATATTTTTAACCGCATAGTTATTTCTTTGTCTGATTTTTTTTTATATATTCCCATTTAAAATTCAACCCAAAGTGTATACTCAGACCACGAACCGAATATTATTGACGTTTATTTTGTCAATAATAATAATAATAATTGTGTTAAATCGTGTACACAGTCCTCAGCCACCATCGCCCGGAGGTATTTACGTTGGTATATATTATATTATATTACTTATAGGTACAGTAATTTAGTGATTAGTTACGGGGACAATGTAAAAAGCGAATAATTGAAAGTCATTAACGAAAAGTATCTCGAATCTCGATTAACTACTATCCGAGCAACTATTCGTAACTTTATGCACGCACTAATCGGTTTTTTTTTTTTACATTTCGTTAGTCATTAAAAGTTGAAGTTTGTTTCGTAAACACAGAAAAAAACTGTAAACCAAATTACAAACCAAGAGAAAAACAACGAACGTTCGATCATGAGGATAATTTATCATTTCTTGTCTAACTGAAATAATACCGAATAATATATTATATAGTAATTATACATAGTACGGATATATATAAAAAAATATGCTAATTATTGTTCTTTTGAGAGTATAGGTAAAATATAAATAATATTATATAATATATAGGTAGTTCACTGGTAGTTTTGTAGTACAAATAGTAGTAATAGTACAATCTCAATCTTGGCTATAGTCTATACTATTATAGGTAATAGGTAATACTAAGGTAGGTCCTCAACAATTACTGAGTATACAAATTTTTATTTTAATATTATGAAAACTATGACATTTTCTCACTATTCATAATATACACAATATTTTTTCAGTTATGTCTATATGCTCGACGAGTACTTTGACCTTATACATAATAATTTTGTAATATAGTATTGTAATTTCAAATAATACCCATTATTTTTTTTTAAGCAACCAGACACTAGTGCACATAATATGATTAATTTTGTATACATTATTTCAGGTTTTGACTTTTTAAGTATATTTTTATTAAATATTTAATACCCAAAGTACCGCTAGCTTTTGGCCTGTTTTACGTAATAATTTGTACCTGTACCTTGTATCTTAAGGCGGATGATTTTAGATTCTGAGTGGAACGATGAATGTATTGATTTTACAATGATGTGTGTTTTTTTTTTTGACAACGTCAATGGATCTAAATCGAAATTCGAACAAATAGTTTCTGAGTTATTATACGTTGTATCGGTAGGTACTTACGATAAAGTAAAAAAAATTATGTTTTTATAGTACAGATATATACTATATAAAATTCCAAAATTTCAGAATTTGAATTAATGCATTATTTGTCTAAAGGAAAAAACGGTCGTGATCACTGAACGTCTGAACAGTAGGTAGTAGATACGTTTGCAAGTTAATCACCATGTTCATACCAGCATTAACATTATAATATCTTGTATTCCGGGTCCTTTTTAATACATAAAACTAATTGTTTAATACGCATATTATTATACATAATATTGTATTATTGTTATATTATATACTAGTATACTACCGCTGGAGCTGCGTAGCTGGATAACCACCGGTTGGCAGGGGAGCTAAGTAGAAAAGTCCATGCGGTCGTTATATGTATACATTATTATTATTGTTAACGGATGCGCGTGCGCGTTTCTCTCTAAAAATAATCTGCACGCAACCGTGATTGTCTGTAGTGTGCGCGTTCGTAGAGTCTGCACGGCTACGCGTGTATATTATTGTATAATAATGATATATTATCATTCATATTATAATATACTTGTTGAGTATCAAACATATCAAATATTATTTCTGCTATCCGATATCCATCGAAATACGTTAAGAAAATCAAAAGAAATATTTGAAACAAAAATGGAATAGATTATAAAATATTAAAGTAGGTAGTAACTAGTAAGTTGCCATTACCCCTAGTTAGAGGGTGTCCACACTGGTGGGCCTCACGCCATTCATGTTTGGTGCCATAAAATTTTTTTTTGCTATCAAATTTACTTATTGTTGTATATAAATATTACAGATTGTAAATACTCTATTTTTATCTAATAAAAAAAAATAATAATAATGGACCAAAATGAAAACAAAAACTATCGTCTATCAAACGACTTTGTATGGTGACGAAAGTAAATGCAATACATGAAATGTTAGTATTGATAAAGCCATAGAAGAACACAGTTTAATAATAAATAAGTATAATCATAGGCAGTACTATATCTAGATGGTGGGGCAGACTATATACTGCAACTCCCCCCCGCGGTTTCTTTCTTGCTCGTGCTCCCCTATATTATACATTATTATATTAAGGGGATTGGAAGCGGCGATTTTCTGTCTTTGTCTAACACAAGTGCAACATAGGATTATAGACGTGTTCTATTTCCAACGTGCCGATTAATCTAGTGAAGCGATAAGAATTCTGAAAAGAGAATTGACTTTGTCGTCAAGTCTACTTGAGATCGACTTTCCCACATTTTTGATATTTTGATTAAAACTTCTCCAAAAATTGAAATATGGCAATTTTTTAATTACTCTTTTTAATATATAGTTTTTATGATTTTTGGGGGATAATATCAAAAATGTGGGGAAGTCGATCTCAAGTAGACTTGACGACAAATTCAAATCTGTAAACAGAATTCTTATCGCTTCACTAGATTAATCGGTACGTTGGAAATAGAACACGTCTATAATCCTATGTTGCACGTGTGTTAGACAAAGACAGAAAATCGCCGCTTCCAATCCCCTTAACATATTTTATAGTTTTATACATCGTGTATAAGATACTATCCATTTAGATAAATGTGTCAAATGTCTGGTTCGAAATGTTAACCTAGTTCAAATCATTACCATTTTACCGACATATCTAATCAGTAAATATCACGATTATACAGGTTATTCAACAGAGCATTATTTTTGATGTCCAGCACTAAGATATAATGGACTGGAAACGATCAGCTTATCACGGCCACGAATGTATGTACAAGAAGCAAAGTGCGGCGGGTAGCTATGTGTTCTTGGAGTTCACAGCGCCCTCTGTATTTAACACGGACTAAGATAGAAATTGTGTAGCCAAATAAAACCACCGGTAGCGTTGAAAACTTCAAGAACAGTATTCTTATCAGCTAAGTGACATATTTTCGTGGTCTCCCCCCGATCCCCGCCGACCCTGTCGTTTCCAGTTCGTGATGTCCAGTGTCTGTCTTCGATTAGGGAGTCGTGCACTTTTCCTATGAAATTTCGGGAAAAGTACTCCAATCCATACATTCGGGGCCATTGATAAGTTCTTCGTTTCCAACCCATTATATCTTAGTCCGTGCGGTTTCAACTGATAAGTGTAGGAAGGTGGTACTAAAGAACGAATCCCCTCTAGGCAGATTCGGCGGCAAATGTACAGTGGCCCAAGGTTATAAACGACCACAACTCCCAAACATTTTTTCACGTTACTTTTAAAATTTACAATTATTTTGTTTTACTGGATTTTAATATACAGCTAGTTTTCACTAATAGATTGACCGATTCTCGGGAAAGGTTACGTCTTAGATAATTTAATTAGATTGCCGAAAATTATAAAAATGTAAATAATCTATACCTGTATAAATAAAAATGAAATGCTGTTCGTTGGTAATCGCATCGCTTGAGAACGGCTGGACCGATTTGTCTCATTTTTTTCCTGGATGTTCATAATAGTCCAGATGCCGATTACGAAAAGAAAAATTAGAAAAGATTTACGATAATTTGGAAATTCGAATGAACTGAAAGTGCTTTTTTGGTTGAATGACTGACTGATGATCAACGTAGAGCTTAAACTATGATACATGCCCGGAGACTTGAGATTTTCATGGTACCTTTGTACCGGTGTATCATAAATTTTTTTTTTGGGGGGGGGGGATTGTCTTTTTTCAAGTTTTACGACACAAATATTTAAAAACGGCCCAATTTATTAACCTAGATATTAGGCCCCCCCATGGGAACCCCATGTTCCGGGCCCCTCTACCCCCTTAAATCTGCAACTGCTTATAAATTTTTTAATTTTATATTAATACAATGATGCGAAATTACCTATTAGCGTACTTAAAGTCAAGAACATTATCTGTGTTTGTATGTGGTGACTTTTTAACAATGTTTCAATTTTCCAGCACCTTTGTTATGTAATATTTTAAATACTCATTATTTTTCATAGCAATTAAAATATTATTAAAAAGCCAATGTTCTCGACAAAATAGATAATGTTCTAAACAATAAGTTTGATAATAGATAAGTCCACTCTTATATTAAATCTAACAGCTCAAGATTGGTTTTACCTACTGGACAAATTATTTTATATGACGCGTCATGACGTACCCATATATATAACCCATATAATATAGTTACACAGTTGATTTTGCAATATTATATAAGATTAAGGATAACATTAATAAGTAAAAAATGTTTTACCTACTCATAATTTTTTTTGTTTAACGTGTGATATTTAGTAATTTAAAAGTTAACATAATAATTATTAAGTGCCTTGTTTTTTATTTATTAAAATATATATTTTGGACGCTTGTTGGAATATTGAATTTGGTGGTCCAAAGATCCATCTTAAACTAAATAAATATATATGCGTAGTATAGTATTATACTATTCAATGGTCGGACAAACAGACGCTTAGTTTTCATTGGCGAAAGTTTGGCTTTGTTCTGTTCAACATCTTCAGCCAAAACGTTTTATTAAGAACAAAACACGTCATACAGTACTTATAATATTTCGAAATGATATATTGATATTTGTGTTTACCTACTGGCTACTACGATTATTAATATTAATTCAGGTAAATTTATGATAAATTATTTTCAATTTGTGTTTTATCTTTAAATCGTTCGTAACATCCCAATTCACAAATCACAATATTGTCAAATAGTTATGATAACTGATAAGCACGGACTAAGATATGAAGTACAGGTTTATTTTCCTACAGGGATACATAGTACAAAGTTTTAATTTGTTATGTTTTTAATTGCTTACATTTGTGTATTAAATATACCGTTTTTGTGTTGTATTATATTATGTATTTGATAAAAGTTATAAGTTATGGTAAATACTATTTCAATAAAAAATCAATTGTTATGTTAAATATTGTATACCATAATTTCTAACGGAGTATTGTATACTGAGTACAGACACAAAGAAAAAGTACATGTGTGCTTATTGAATATGTACAACTGTACAAGGGGCTCATAAAGTAATAGGTGATAAGTACTTATTCTTGCATAACAAAAATTAGTGAAAAAGATTAAGTATTTAAGTGTCCCCCTCCTCAGAAAATAAAAACAAAATCCTCTGGCTGCGGAATCGCAAAGATTCTGTTTAAGAATGGAGTTGTGATGCACCTATTATGCAGTTATTGTATGCTATAGGACTATATTATTATGTCTATATATAATATCAGTAAAAACGACCATTTAACATCTGCGCTTGTGCCGCTTGTGGCAACGTATGTCGTTATTATTCTTGACTTTTCGCTGATTTCCGGTAAATCGCTCTCCCCTCCCACTACACAGCAGTACAGCACACCCAAAGGTATATTTATATACTTACTATAGGTACATCCTATGTGTACGTTTGTAGTTTTTCCGATCTTCAGCGGCTGAGACGCTACCACACGCGTCGTCGTCTTGTACCTTCTCTTCTCAACAACGCATGTTGGCCCCATACCGAGTGAACGTATATTGTGTAGACATTTAATATCATAATAAATATTAAATATCGTTGCCGTTCATTAAATGTATCTTGACATCTTGTAGTCGAATAAATTGAATGTAGTTGAAATTTATGAAATTCGGGGTACGCTTAAACAATGATGAACTATATGTGTGGCTTGAAGTGGATTACGCCCCCCGCCCCTTCAAATATATATTAGATTAAATTAATTTTTTTTTAATTTTTCATCTACAGCTCTGGATTACAGCACGTAGCTACAAATAAAAAATAATATCAATAATAGATGCGTACCGTACCGTCGTCATGTGTCCCAAGTCTTTATAATAGGTTTTTCCGATGTCAGGAAATCAATTTGATAATACATGTTATTACCTAAATAAAAATATTACCTAAGTACCTAATTTTGTCAAACATATCTTTGCAGTAAGTAAATACTAATATTATAACGATACCCACATAAAATAAGTTTTTTTTTTTAAATAAATGTTGCACCCTTCTGACTCAGAACCCGGTTGGCCGGCGCCTTTCAAAAATTACTGCAGGGGCAGCCCAGGCACCCTAGGCTGCTACCGTAGATACACCTATACGAGTGCATACGTCAACATGTCAATGTATTGCTGTAGATGTATGATTTTGATTTATTCAACTCTGAAATATATTTTCTGGGTACAATGATGTTTCACTATCTTTGATCAAATTCTGAATTCCGTAACTGTAACGTAATGTGCTTTTACGTTAAGTATCGTTTTTCTGTATTTTATTACGTCGATGGATCGAATTTTGAAACGAACTTAGTAATATTATATTATTATGTAACTTAAATTACTATATAAACGACAACCACGGACACGACCGCGGCCCCGCGTGCAAGTCGGCGATTGTTATAAAAATAAATCGCATACAAATTCGAGTACGGACTTGATCCGGAGCGGTAGGGAGGAAAATGTCACCTGCGGCGGCACACACTTACGCGGCGGCGCCGAGCCATGTGTCCTCCGAAGATTGTGTGTGTAAATATATAACATATATGTATGTACTATACATATACGAATAACATATTATATTAAAGTATATTTATATATTCTCACTCGAAAAGTATATATATAATATGTGTACGTCAATGTTCCACGTCTTCCACGTGCGACGGCCGTGTAATGATGTATAATATTATTATATATTCGGTGACAACACAGCGCCTCGCAAAGTAGGAATACAGGGTGATACTGCGTGTGTGAAGTTACCCATCCATCAAGAGATCCCTCTGTATATTGCATGCTATATATATTATATTACTATATAAACTCGCGTCTGATTGTGCAGCAACATTGGTGCATCATGAAGTATTTGTGGACGGTATAATATCGAGAGTTTCTTCCGATAAGGTCAACGATTTGGAAACCAATTGGCTTCTTATTTTAGTCCACTTACATAGGCAGTGTCGGGTTGCCAAGCAGCACATTCAACTATAAAAGACTCCTGGAGGATTTTTTTCAAGGTGCCCATCTGAATAATCAGTTTTCAAATAGTTCTAAAAAAATTACACAGTTAATTGTCACTTCACACGTCTTATGTAAACTTAAAATAATTGGTGGATAAAAAACTACGTGTTTGATAACAATGGTGTAATTAATTAAATTATGTCTACAAATTTAAAAAAAAATTTCATCTATTCTACTGTAAATTTTAAAGTTGAAAACAACCATTTCAAAATCTGTCTGCTCTGATTAAACTGTTGAAAACATAAAGTTTCTACCTGGAATATAACAAGTAAATCAAAACATAAATCAAATTTGTACCTACACTTGGTTGAGACCGTACACATATCTGGGGATTTTTTTTTTTATACCTTTTTTCCAAACCATAACCTAATAAGTACCATAACCGATGAAGTGGACTTTTATCGTCCATCACATTTATTTACTATCCATATTAGTATATTATTACATTTGAATGTCTTATCATGTATTTATGATTACCTAAACTATGCATAAAGTCAGCTTTGTAAATTATAAGCCACGGGAGTACAGGACACGGGTGTCACACTTACACGTGGCACGTGCTAGAAGATGATCGTTTTATTTTATGCTTGTGTCGCGCACTCGCGACCATCATTTCATATTGAGTAGAATTTTAAGTTTTACGTGTTATTTTATACCGATGTTCGGAAAAATAAAATATTCATTTAAAACTGATTTAAAAATGCCTATATGACTTATGGGTTAATTGCATCGTAATATCGTATCGTTGACTGTTGAGTGTGTGATTACAAAGTTAATTGTTATACTTTATTAAATTATTATATAAAATTGGTACCTATTTTATGAACTACCTAGTTAAGAGGACGCCACACCCGCATGTGTTGTCTCCGTCTTACAAACGCGTAACATAGCAAATTACGTCCACGGAAAACAAACGAATCGGCATCAAAAAGTGGTTTTAGAGTAAAAATACCTATAATAAAACTTAAAGAGAACAATATTTTGGAGGGAACCTCATCGGCGTTTTTAAAAATATTAACTATTAAAAAAGTTGTGGTTATTTAAAAAAATGAGTTTTTGTGCCTTCAATATCTAGCTGTGTATTTAGATTAATACAAAACCCCGATGAGGTTCCCTCCGAAATATTGTTCTCTTTAAGTTTTATTATAGGTATTTTTACTCTAAAACCACTTTTTGATGCCGATTCGTTTGTTTTCCGTGGACGTAATTTGCTATGTTATACGTTTGTAAGACGGAGACAACACATGCGGGTGTGGCGTCCTCTTAACGTAAAACGTTTTTTTTCTGAATTTATTGTTTTCCTCCCCCCGTCGGCCACACGTCCCGAAAAGTGGTAGATAGCAGTATTTCTTAAATTTTAACCTTTTTTTTTTCACCTAATAATAGGTTTGAAAATAGGTTCTTTGGATTTACCCGAAATATACGATCATCATAATATAATATCATTATATCATATCGCCATATCAGCATCAATCGATTATCATCATTCACGTTATTTATTTATTACCCGATTTAATATTTAACATTTTTTAATTTCAGTGAGCTATCTTACCAGAGTAAAAAAATAAAAATATACATTTATACAATTATATTTATTATATTATTATTTTATTATATTCATTATATTTATACATTCATTTAATCGTTTGCACATTTATTTATTTACATTGTATATTATTATTGCTTATGTGTTTGGGTAATTAATAATTAGGTATATGACGTTATTATATTCCGTGAGCTACCTATCTTACCAGGATAAAATATATTAGTTGGGTTATTTTGATTTGTATTATTTAATTTTTGCAAACAGTACATTTATTTATATTTATACAATTATATTTATACATTAATTTAATCATTAATTGTACATTTATTTATTTGCATTTTATACTATTGTTGTTTAATACAATTTATTTTTTTTTGTCCGGGGAGAAAATTGTCCCGTCCGGGGGGGTTTGTATCAGGGGGGAAAGGCACGGGGGGGAGGAACGTCCTAGATTCTTTTAATTTATACCTACTTATTTTTATTGTTTCAAGTAAGTAGTTCAGTTGATCAAAAATAAACATTTATAATCTATTATATTTATAAAAATAAAAATAAATAATTAATATTTTATTTTTAAAAAAAATTCATATTAAACAATAAATAACATTATATTATTAAATTCAATATTATAAGTTAATAATTAACTTTTAAAAAAAATAGGGGGAAAATGTTCTCCTAGACCGAAATCAGTCGGGGGGGGGGGAATGTCCATTTACCCACGTAATGCGTATAATACCGAAATATATAAAAGTACTAACTAACTTACTGAGGTATAATTGTTACAATATATCATTGTACTACAATATACATTAATACATTATACTATTGTATAACATCAATTAAAATGCTAAATTACCTATTAAAAAAAAAAATACTAATATTTAACACTACAATATTATTTGGCTTCTGAGTTCTGGTTTCAACTTTCTACCTAATGAAAAATTGCCTAGTGGACACGACACGGACGAGTTTTAAATGGTTTCATCTATGATAATTTTTTTAACATTTTCACATATTTTCATTATTTTATAATATTATTGGTGTACAGATATTTTGTATTTTATATTGATACCACAATATCGTCGACTCTAATTTATTTACATTCGTTTCGCAAATCACAATACATGGATAATTAAAAACGGTTTAATAATAGTTAGACGGTACATAATATTGTCAGAACTCGGGACCATATTTATGATTTTAGTATAAGTATATTATAAATCAGTGTTTATAAATAAAAGCCATACACAAATCAACTAACTATGATAAGTGATAATATTAGTTTCGTAATTTATTCGATCCTTGTGGTTTATGGCGTATCCCCGCCCATGTGATATTGTCGTATATTGCCTGCGGGAACGTCATGCAAAATGTCGTTTGCGTTTTTTCTCGGTATACATTATATTTATAGATACGATTTTCCCGTGCACGGGTTTTCACGAAAAAGGGTTATTTCCTATCGGTGTTTGTAAGAATAGAACACGGGACCGGCCGGTAATTTAAATATATTATAGGTACTATGTTGTACTTATACAATATAATAGGTTAGGTTAGGTCCAATAATAGGAATTTATAATTTGCGATTTTTGGGGCGTTTCTTAATATTATTGTGACCAGGTGAGTAGACTTGGGTACTCGCCTAATCTAGCACTGTACCTGTTGACATAGGCCTATAAACTAGTGCAGTGTTTCTTAAACTTTTTGAGGTCCTAGAACATCAAACAATGAAAATTATTATTAATAACTAATCAAAAAAGGAGCGTAGAAGTTTTAAGTGATAGGAACCACTACTGACCTATATAAAAAAAAAGGACAATGCTTATAGAGAGAGACCAGTGGGCAGTGGACGTGATTGCCAAGAGAGATAGAATTATGCGTTTGGGAATATACTTATATACCTATAGAAAGAAACCAATGAAACCTAGGGAGAAAGATATATACTTTTGGGACTTTACAGTGTTTTCCCACACACTCTATGTGTCTATTTCTTCCCCATGAACTACAGGAAAGGTGGTGTGGTACATGACAAAGTATATTTGTCATGGTGTGGTAGGAGCTGTCCAATGCCCATTATAGGTAATGCTTATTGGCAATTCGAAAAAATGTTATATTATTTTTATTGCTTGTGTCTATAATATAGTACCTCCTTTTACCTGGACACTGCAAGTTGTTATCGATTATAATTATATTACTAGTATGTCGACCCAACGATCTAAAAATAAACACTGTACAATTATTTATGTGTGCGTATTACACGGAACACGGGTACAAATGTGCAAATATATACAGATAACACGATATCTATTATTGTCGTCGTTCTTTCCGAGTACCTATTGCTCGGTGGTCGGTGAGTGAGGGAAACGTCGTCGACGGACAAAATATCAATATTATTATTATTAATTACAACTTACGATCTGTCAACGAAATAGTATGGGATTTAACGATCGCAGTACGTCAGTACGGGCTCCTAAGAATTATTAACGTAATATTATCATTAAACATTTAAACGGTGTTAAGATAAAAACCACGTATCACGGTAAATGTTATTATTATAATATATTTTAAATGTCACATTATTTTCGTTTGTCGATAACGAGATTAATAATAACACCATTGAAAATATTATCGTATAACATCAACTATCAAGTGGTCGGACTTGTTGTCACTGGCGCATTGCTACAATATTCAGCAACAACATAATATTTATTATCGGCACTCGCCAGTCGCCACTCGGATGCAGTGCGGAGGGTTCTCTTGCTGCCGTCGCGTTACTTGTTCAATTATTCCGATCGTCACTTTCGTTGCTCCCGAGTCCCGATCACCGATCGTTGTTATAATAATAATATTATTGTTTTAATCGATTATAATATTACAATGTTGTCGTGGTCGGCTAATGATAATAGAACACTCGACTTTTTTTCTCCCACAGAAATGCCACACTCGTACGAACACATCATCGACGCTCAGCAGTCGTCGGTCGGAGACGAGCTGTACAACCTGACGCAGTTGGCCGAAGTCAGCATCGTCTACTTCAGACACCACACGGCCACGATCATCGACGGTCCGAGTGCCTACGAAAAGGTCATAAAGGTAAGAGCGGTTATGCGTACTTCGTGCACGCTATCTCTAAAAACGGTCGCGTGCCATTTGGCTTTGTGCGCATAAAATCGCGTTACTGGTCGTATTATATACAACACATAAAAATATAATAAGTACATTTTTTACTTTTCATAATTGTATTTATTTTGTGTGCACGTACCCTGGTTGTTTTAACGTAAAAAAAAAAAATTAAAACATTTCATAATGGTCAGTAGCAGGTTTCATCCTTCTGAGTGTTGTACGATATGACAAAACTATGGACAATTTTCAAATTAGGTCTTTTAAATTTGTGCGGGGTGCTCATCATTCGTGTGCTTGCTTATAGTGTAAAAGAAAGAAACGAGCTCCTCTCCTGCACGCGCAAGTGCAAGTCAGTGAAGCTACCGTCTTGCGGTTGCGCTCGTGAACCATAAACAATGTGATCATATTTTGTATAATTTACTTTTTGTCAATCCTACGGATGGACCTGATAAAACTTCTGAAATCTGATCTATTTGAGATCAATCAAGCCACATTTTAGGATAGGTAATAGCTCGGGTAATAGGCATCTACATTAATTTCGAATAATTAAAATTTAAATAAAAAATACCGGTGTTTAGGATGAAAATTAAAAAAAAAAATAGACTGCTGACTGAACGATCCTAAAAGTACACATAATACAAAATTCAAATCACTTTTCAAAAATATAAATAATATAATCTCATTATGATCAACAAAAAGATTGGTACATTTTGGTTGAAGTAACTGACCTTTTGCATCCTCTTATAAGTTATAATCCCCTTATAATGTTTTTGATTAGGTAGATTTCACTTATTTTTCAACTAGGTAAGTATATGTATATTACTTTTTTTAAATAAAGATTAAAGGACACCACACACTTCAGCGGTGGCATTGCCGTGACCGCCACCGCCATTGCTGCAGTGTGTAGGAACCTTTAAGGTTATTGAAGTTCTTAAACAATTATTGGTAGGTATTAATCACAAAACACAATTATGGTGCATATAGTGTTTGATATTGGGGGGGGGAGGCTTAAAAATCCCTCCTATATGTTCCTGTGCCTATATTAGAATAAAATTAAAGTAACATTTTACTCGCATTTTAAATTATATTTTGATTATATTTTGTATAGGTAGTAATGTTTTGAGTAGGCATTAATCATTGTAATATAAATACCCATCTATTACATAAAATAAATATAGGTACGTGTCTCAGAGCGGCGCAGTGGTTGAAATCAATCACGCATCATGATTGAGAGTAAGCAACTAGTTCCCGGATGGGTGACCACCTGGGTCGTAGTGTGTTCCTAACCAACCGTACCGACCCTACCAATCTTGACTAATGACATCAGTCGTTTGTGTCCGTCTTTTTTTTTTATAAATTTCAATAAATTAATTTTTTGGGTCAAAAAACGTGAAAATTTAATACAAGGTTCCTAAAATATTGGTACAATGGCAGTTGAAAAATTTTATATAAATAAAAATAAAAATAATTCGACTTCACCGGCTCTACCGTATCAATAATAAGTAATAACAATTAAATTTAAATATATAAATATCCTAAGCTTACAATCCGTCTCCGCTCAAAATCGTTTTTCGTGTACAATGATATTATAATATTATTATCATTGAATTCAAATTTAAGACCACCCATTGCAGTGACCCACTTGTAACCTATTGTACAGCAGAGCGACATTCACTTATCCGTTTTATTCGTATTTAAATTACAATTCTGATGTTGTCTGGTAAACTGTACGTACAGACTTTTATTTTCAAACGTGTTGGTATTACCTATTAATTTATATACTTAAATCATAATGGTGTTTAAATATCGAACAAGTACAGCTTTTTAAAAATCAATTATACTATTGTTGTGCTTAAATTTTCGTTTTTAATCATTCGGTACTTATGTGCGCCGATGCGTCTTTGGATGAATAGTATTCTGTTGCAGAATATGAATTTATTTAAACACACTTTTGGTTGTCGTTTAGAAAATCATCAAAAGTTGATTATAGCGATAACTTTTAAACGATTAATTAATTTTTTTGCGCACGTGTTTTTAATTTTCCGAAAAAAGTTTTTATCATCATACTATTTTTTGATATTAGAAAAAAAAGTCCCCGGTAAGAAAGTTTCACTGAAAAATGGTCTCCAAATTAATATTTGATTTAAATTCAGTCTTATATCATATAGGTATTTATATAGCCCATAGGTAATACACGTTACATATTTTTATTGAAAATAATTAACAAACAACTAAATTAAATAGGTACCTTTCTAGGATTAAAAATTATTATAGATAAGTATTTATATTATAGAGAATTATGTACATTTTAAATTTATTGAAAATAATATATAATCTTAAACATATAATAATATAATTTAAAAAATATAAAAATGTATTTATTTAGACATGTACCCCTCGTAAAATAATTAAAAATTGAATAAAATATGTTTATAAGAAGTATAGTGGAAATATTGTTTTATTTATACTGCAACGGCAGACTTTTTTTCCGTTTACCCTATTTGGTATATTATGTGAATTGGTTGTAGAAAAACGATGGTGTGGTCATCGACGACGACGACGAAGAAGATGACAACAACCATAACACGATAACTACGGAGCAGACTGCGAAAAAGACGACCAACAACAACAAGGAACGTCAGTGTCCGGATTGCGGGAAATGTTACAGCACTTCCAGCAACTTGGCCCGGCATCGGCAGACGCACAGGTCGCTGGCAGACACAAAAGCCAGACACTGTCCCCACTGCGACAAGGTGAGATCACAATAATAATAATAATACTTTTGTTCATATTTCGTGATAATATGTTAATTATATATCAGGGGTGGCTGGCAATAACATTCGCGAGCCGCACAATTTAGGCTCTAATAGACTCGGGTACAGACAGCGGCCATTCTCTTTCCAAAGCTGATAAATGATAATAGCTAGTTGCTAGTCATGTATTTATTATATTTGTTTTGTGAAATTGAATTTTGGTAATTAATGAATAAAGGCAGGAAAATATATATTTGAACGATTGTTAATGATTTTTCATAGACTTACTTGTTTTGATAAGTATTAATTGTATAATATTTGTATTAATTCCAATTGGAAAGAAAATGGCGGCTGTCTTTACCTGTTCTTAAAGAGCCCTAGCACATTTATAGGTATAATGAAAATTTCGTAAGATCGAAGAGAAGAAATAAAAGGTTCTAAATTATCGAAAATAAGATAAGATAATAGCAAATGTGGAGAATGCGAAAAAATAATATAACGTACAATAAGATCAGATTAAATTTTGTATGGAATATTTTTGTCTGTTATAATACCGATTACCAACTATTATGTCGGCCATGATTTCGACAATCAATAATGTCTTGCGTCTTACGATAAGACGCAAGCCGCACGAGTGACCGAGAGCGGCGAATTGGCCAACCCTATTAAGATCGCTATGAACTTATGTATGTTTTTTGAGGGCTTTTAGATTATTTACATAATATAGTAAATTTGGGGCGGGGTGGTACAGTAGTCACGCAGTCATTCACACAGTAGTCATCGGTTCAATTGATGCAAAGTGCAACAAATTTGTGTGGCTCTAATGTACTACACTCTATTCAGAATAAGACGACACCGGGGGGCCACGGTCAAAACCGGTTTTGCTACGTAAATCTGATGTGCAAGAGCACATTCTTATTCTGAATAGACTATACGCGATCAACATGTATCCAACTATGAACTAGGTAGGTAGTGAAGACCGCACATGTCTCCCCTCGGAGAAGGGTGGTAGTATCGTGCATATAGTGATGTATACATAGATAAATTGAATATAGATCACGTCAAGATCTCCCTACTACCCACTTGTGATAACTGATACCTAAGCATTGAAAAAGACCTCAAGGTCGTATTAATGAGCCAATATAGAAAACAAAGAGGTCAATGTGCATATCTTGTAATTTTTTAGTCTTTAGGACATAATTTCTTAATTTTACAATTTCTTGGGCATATTTGATAATTAATAATTATACTATTTAAAAATTCATAAATACATAATATACATTCATTTTGAGAGATCTCAGTTTTCACTATATAATATTATTAATATTGTATCGTGTTTTTCAAATGCCTACTTGGTATAAAAAAAACCAAAACTTATATATATAATCATCTTCAATTTGTAACTATATATTATATTTCTAATATAACCACTACCACTTGCAGGACAGTAGGATACCCCCGAGTACCCTTTACAAGTTACAATTATGTTACAACCCTTGTCCCTGACCTCTTTTTAACTATAACTACATATTTTAATCCTAACTTTTTATGTTAAAATATATTTTTACCAATTATTAATGTTGCCACTGTTCAATGTGCTTTTATATTCTGTTTATTTCTGTGCAGGTATATGTATCGATACCAGCTTTTTCAATGCACATGCGAACACATAGTCAGTCTTGTAAATGTGGCATCTGCGGTAAATGCTTCTCTAGACCATGGTTGTTGCAAGGGCACATTCGCACCCACACTGGTAAGCTGCTCACATAATATCGACAGAGACATAATACTTAATATTGGAGAAGGGGGATCAAGTAATAATAATTTCTAATAGCAAAATTAAATTAAATTAAATACAACTTTTAGAACACAAAAAGGTGCTGTTGCAATTGTTTCAAATTACATTTTATTATACTTAATTTAAGGGGATTGGACACCATCCGTTTATAAGGAGTTTGATGTAGACAATTTTCTAGTGTGATTTACTGTGTATGAAATAAATAGCTCCCGCACGTGCACGTACATATCAATAACGCAGCATTTTTTACACACTAAATCACAATGTGAATTTGAATTATTGAGTTTAATAATTTTGAAATATTGAAAATTGACTTGTAGAGATTCTTCTCTTCTACAATATTGATAGGTGTCTTATAATCTCAAACCATTCAATAAACCATATTGGCTATTGTTGGAAGTACAAAAATTAATTTTCATAGCATTTTTCCATACTATTGATACCCCTTAACTTATTGTTGACATGTTTACCAAGTATAAAATGTCTGTGTTGGGGAAGTTGTAAAGGAAAATGTTTCAAACACTCCTCTCCACTAGTAATTCATACTCTTTTATAGACTATAATAGACTGCGGTCAATACATTTTAAAGTAGTCTTAACAATTATATATTTCTACGGTTCTTTCATTAATAAAAAATGTATAGATGCAGTAAATTGTATACGCTTACTCGGCTACCCTCTGTGAGCAGCTATTTCTCGATGGGTAGATCAGCTTGGAAACTTTTTTCTATTAACTCAACAGGGTTATGTATTCATTTCTTATTCAATTTTTCAGGCGAAAAGCCTTACGAGTGCGAAAAATGTCGCAAAGCGTTTGCGGATAAGTCAAACTTGCGAGCTCATCTACAAACTCATTCTACTGAAAAACCACACGTCTGTCAGAAATGCAACAAAGCGTTTGCACTCAAGTCGTACTTGTACAAACATGAGGAATCTGCTTGTGGTAAAATTACATCGTTGAACAACAATAACAACAACGATTAGGAACCCTTTTTTATTAGATTTAAAAATCAAAAATTCTTAACAATTGTGTTTTTTTTGTATATATTTTTATATTATGAGTTTTTCTTTACTTTTTTCTTCTCAACAATTTTGAAAATAAGCCATAACTTTTCGGTGATCAATTAACATTTGTTCTAGAAATGTATAATACATTTTTCACCGTTTTATATTTAAGTACAATTTAAAATACTTGAAAGTTTTAATGAATGTTACAACTATGAAAGTTTTCTTATTTTAAACACTTTAAATTACAAAATAATAGTAAAAATAATAAATAATAAATAATACATAATACAAAAATAAGGAAAAAACAAACTAACAAAATAATCTAATTTTTATAAATTAGACATAAAACGTTACAATGTTACGTTTTTCATAACAAAGATCTGAGCAATACATGTTTATGATTTTTAGGCATTTAAAAATGACCAGCAAATTTTATATTTTATCAAATCAATTTGTGTTTGGTTTGTTTTGTTATGTTATAAATGGACTTTTGGACAGCGAATTTTGAGGCTCAACAAGTAAGGTTTCACTTGTATTCTTGATGTGTAGATACAAAATAGAATAAAAATAGCTCAGGTAATATTTATATTTTTTACAAATTTGTTTATATGTTTTAATATTTAACAATAAAATAGCAACTAGTTTATTTTAAGTTAAGTAAAACTTTAGAATATATATAATATTATGTACGAGCGGACGAGTGCTACTAGTCACATTTATTAATTTATTTTTGTATGCAACAGTTTGTTGGTTTAAAAAATATTTATTAAATTTGTAAATACTTACATATATATATAATATGTATGACTTTTTTTATGTTGTAGAAAATATATTTTCAATTTTAAGACTTAAAATTTTTTTTTTTGTTTTAATACATGTTACAAAATCTACATTTAATATTATTTATTAACTTTTGTATCACAGATAAAAGATTTAAACTAGGAAACAAATTTGTATTTTTTATGTTAACAAATGTACACAATTAATGATAAAAATGAATCTAAAGAATTTTGTAAAATTAACAGATGAGTATTTTTGAAGAAGTTTTTTAGGTTGTAGAAAATTAAATTCTTTTTGAAAAAGACAGATTAAAACAAGTATTTCAAACTGATTTTTACCTCCTTCAGTAATAAATACATTTAACATTTACCAAACATTACACAATAAATAATGTTTAATCATTGTTCATAGTGTGTATTCTTAACGAACGTTCTTTGCGTTGCCTACGCCATTTGCTGGGTGCTTCTTTGTTGGATGTGTTATCCGCAGCATTACTGTTTTTAAAAAAATGAAATAAGAAATTTATAAAAATGGAGAAAATTATTTTTATGAAAGATAATTATGTATACTTATTTAATGATTGAATTAAATATTTACTTACCGACAGTATAAAATGATGTTGTCGTCAGATAAACTAAATGACCAATTGAACACACTAGATTTCCAAGCAATTTCAGTTGAGTGTCCATGTTTATAACCAATTTCTAACTGATCTTCAGGTATATTAAGTTTATTGGAAATCTAAATGACAATAATTTATAATATAAAATGATAATGACAATCCAGGTCCCGACGAATACTTACTTCAGTGGCCAGCTGTGTGTTAGCAGATGTTGATGATGCTATATCAACAACAAACTCCATTTCAGTTATACAACGTCCCGGAAGTGCTTCTTCTACATGATTGACAAACATAAGTCGTTTGGTTTTATTTAATTCCAATTCGGAACGATCTTTTAGATCCAATATGACCATTTCCCACCCCTGACCAATATCTTCATTCCAGATTTCTTCATTGAAATAGCATCGCATCAGAGAGTCCTTTTTTTTCTTACGCAAACGACACCTACAATAATATATCATACACAGTTAACAATACATTTTATATATACTCTATTCAGACTAAGAATTCCCACTCGCTTGACGAAAACTCGTCTTGTTCACGCATGTCTATTACCACCAGTTGGCGCTGATGTTAGCTGTACCGCCGCCGCCAACGTGTTGCAGATGTATACGTTTCACGAATAATTGTATACGACGTAGGCATTGTGTGTTTGGTGCAGAACAATAAGGTTTTTACAAGAAACATAGTAAAGAAAAAAAATATACATTATAACATAATAGGTAATAATTATTACGAGCTTGTTATTGTGATCATCTGTATACACGGCGGCGTCTACCAATAGCGACGGGTGATGATAGCTTTCGATAACTAGCGACCAATCACAGCGCAGCCGACACTCGCCAGGGGGTCCTGGCGGCTCAGTTGCGTACTCAAAGTGGGAATTCTTATTCTGAATAGAGTATAGTTGTCAAATTATTTACCTGTCTAAAGGTATATCAATATTTTGTGTCTTATTCAATTTAACCAATAGGTCTTTCTTGGTGTCTAAGACTGAAGTTCCCATCGTTATTATCCAATCAAACATTTTTTTAAAATGAATCTACAAGCAGTAAAAATAGAATTTTTATATTTAGTATATTAATATCTATTTAACAAGTTGTGTAATTATTTGATTATATACCTTTGTTGTCTGCTCTTGTGGTTCGATCCAATAAATGATACCGCGATATTCACCATCACGTAATGCTTGACCCATGGTGATTTTAATTGTGTCTGAGTAGGCCAAATCTTCTAAAGAACTACTAGGTAATGCCAATTCTTCTAATTCTGTGTCCGATTTGCATCGATTTAGAATAATAAAATCAGATGGTATGTTGATGTATGGTATTAATTGAGTTTTGAGCTCTTTGACAGTCATGCGTTTATCGACATAGGCGTACAGTTTTTCTATAACATTTATATTTTACAGTATATGATTTTGATAAACAAAAAACTTTCAATATTATTTTAGTTCTACATTCAAACATAAGGAAAATGTATGAAAACAGGTGAGGTGATCACTAATTTACATGAACAAGAGTAACATGGGTTAAGTTGGTCTTGGTAAAATCTTAAAATAATATGCAGGATATAATATTTAAAAATCAAAAATTCAGAGCTTCATTTCCATCTCAAAATATGTCTATATTGCTTACCATCATCATCCTCAGATGTTTTGTTGTCTGATAACTTTGTTGTTTTAAAAAAATATTTTTCATTTAACTGGAATTCGTTATCATCATCGTCGTCTTCAGTCCCATCCCAGTTTTCCTCTAATCTGCCTTGATCATAAACCTGAACATATTTTTGAATAATATAATGTATTATCCAAAGAATTTTAGAAAAAAAACTGATATACCTTTATTGGGTCATGTTCAAAAGTAGGAGAATCCATATGATAATCTTCGACAGTATCTCCTTTGATTGTTCTAAGGAATAAAGAATAATTTTAAGCAATATGTTCAAATCTCTCACAAAAATCATTACCTTTCACTGTCTGTAATACTACTGTCCTCGCTTTGATCACCACTTCCACTACCACTAGCTACAACACACATATCCTCAGGAATGGCAACCAAATTATTGTCTTCAGTTGACTGATCACAATCCACTGAAGAAGACAAAACAAATTTTAATATACAATTTAAGAATGTGACATTGAAAAATTTGCTAATGCTTACCTTCCAACACACCTGCAATTTGTTTTTCTAATGGTAGCATAGACATATCTTCACTGTCGCCATTTACAGAGTTTTTATTGTATAATTTCATCAATTTATGTAAAGTTTCTGAAAAAAATTGGTGTTGAATATAGAATAGGTACCAAATTATATAATAGTTTAATAATGATTGTGTTTTTATCCTTTATAGGTACCTTAGGAATTATCATTATTTTAATCATACAAAATATAGTAGGTATATTATATACAATTAAACTTATAATTTTAACATGTGTCAAGTTAAATTTCTGTTAAAAGCGTTTTAAATGATAATATTATGTGCAGTGAAATCATACATTCTTACACGCTTTCGGGTGAAAAATGTATCAGTACATTAGTCACATATATTTTAGTTATAAAAACAGTAAAATACTATACCTGTATCTTTTGTAGGCAAGATGAATTGTAATAGGATTGTATTGTCGTATCGTGTGATTATGTTTTTCATCTTGTGCGACAAAGCTGATTGTTCGATAGCATGACGTTCGATGAACACAAAAACCTGTAGGACAAACACTAAAGTAGTTAAATGGACCACGAGCACCACTGTTTAATGAAACTCATGTTTTAACAATACATACGTAATTAGTGTAGATAGATGAACACGGTGCACTATCTTCAAGCAATGTTGGTTTTGAACTGCTCTGAATGGCGAAATGCAACACTGATTCCCTAGGAATATCGTATTTTGTGTAAAGCAGATTCCTGAGGTCTTTTATCTCATTGTTTTGTTCAATTTCAATTTCTACCGGATGACTTACATCAATATCTTCTTCGTTGTCATCCAAGTTTATCATGAATAATTTCATCAAAACATCTGATCAAGAAACAGCATATTAGTGCATACAATATTATTATTTTAAAGTCAAGTTGTTATTCTTACACCCTGGAGTAGATACAACACTTCTATTGTCTTCTGTGTCAATCATTTGAAGTAACAATACATATGTCAAGGAATATTTCAAGTGACATACTAAATAATTGCTCTTATCTTCCAAGTTTTCAAGAACTTTTTGCTCCTGTTTATTGAAAATAACTAACCGACACGGTTTGGTGACTCTAAAATACTAGAATTGAAAATCTTCCACTTATATTTTGTAAATATGAATTATTATTATTAATAAACCAATTAATTAAATTGTTACCTCAATAGCCATAGCCTTTAATTGTTCAACAGTAGTGGTTCCGCTACAATCAAATTGCCAGCTGCGTACGCCGGCTTCCATAAAATCAGCTAAGTGGACAGGCACTTTATACATGTCTCGTTCTCTTTCTCTCATCTGTCTGTCTTCTTCGGCTTTTCTCTCTAGTAAGTTATGAAGTTCTTTTAAATGCGGGGGAAATTCTTCTTCAGTCATAGCATTTTTATTTCTTCTGTGATCAATTTGTCTGTACATGAGCATATATGCATTAGTGCTAGATGTGTATTGGCCTGAATAATATCCTCGTACAGGACCACCACCAAAACTTCTTTCAATATCGTCCATTGTGATCTAAAGTTTTGAAAAACAAATACACACACATTGAAATATTTGTTCAATATTTTCACAAATCATAGATGTTAACAATAAAATATATTAGGTTAATATTACAACTTACCACTGACACTGATTGATCGTTAAAACATAACCACTGATCAGTTTTTAAGTCTTTAATATATGCATAATAGTGTCCCCCCGACGCACTGCCAGAATGTATCATGATGGCATAAAGTTCATACATATACGGCCCAATCGGTTCATTTTCTGAGTTCAAATCTCCTCCACGTTTATCTTCATGTCTATGCTGGGTAAGGTCAATACCTTCATCTTCATCCTGAAAAATGTTAATTATATTTTTCTTGTTAATTAATTATAACTTAAATTAAAAATTTTTAATTACTTGATCAATTTCATCTAATGCAGATGAACTGTCTGTTCCAGTATAACTACTGTCATCACATTTACTACCAGATCCAAATAATTCTTCAGGAAATCCTTCAGATAATGCCTCTTCTTTGTCTAAACCATTTTTATTATTCGATATGAAATTGTTTAAATTGAGTTTTAAAGGAAACTCAACTCTATAATATTAAAATAAGTAAAATAAAATAAATAGAAACATTGTATTTATTTTTAATAAGTTAATGAATTAAATATTACTTGTCATTCAATTTGATGCGATACATAGTGTTATAATCAAAATCAAAACGCATCAAATGCAATGTCATTATGTATGGGAACTTGCTGAATTTCAGACCTTTGTGGGCATTACATTTTTTATTACAGCGTTCACAAAAATACTGATTATTGCCATCTAATGTTTCAGGCTGGGTAAATCCTTGTAGTGCTTCTTTCTAAATAAAATAAACATTTTGTTTTACTCAGATTTGAAATAATACTTAAGAAAAAATCTATCTTACTATGCATCCATAAGCGTTAGTACTTCCAAACGGACGTATAGGTAAAGGTATGTCTAAAAATGTATCTTCTCTGGATTTTTCAATTCCACATTCTTGGCATTTCACATAATCAATCATTTTTCCTGAAAAAAGTGATTAAAACGCAAAATGTAAACATAGAATCTTGTATCTATACAAAACATATCCTAGGGAGAAAATTCTCCTCTGTCAAATACATCAAAGGAAAAAGTTCATTATTATTTTCTATATACTATATTTTTTCATGGAGATTTTTACCACAGATATGTTTACTTAGATTTGTATACAGTATAATTATTATACAAACAAAATATATTACAATTTACCTTGATAAAGCTGGTTTATGAGATCAACATGAGTGGTATTTTTAAATTCTTGTTCGAGAGCATCAAACATGACTCTACAGAGTTCTTGAACATCGTGCTGTTGCCATGCTTCACTAGAATCCCAACCAAAACTACGTGTAAGTTCTGTTGTTTCAACACTGTGTCGTGGTGAAGTCTTTAAGCAAAATATTTTATATTTTTATAACAATGTTTAGTGATATATTATTTATAAAATATTTACTTGTAGGTTTAAGAATAATCTCTGGAGTTGAAATGGAATCGATTTCGACTCGTCAATGTTTGCATCAAAATCAAATTTCCATTTGTACAGAGCATTTCGAAATTCTGGAGTCATGTACAATGCTTGCAATAAACTATTTAGGTAACAAGTCATTGCTTGATTTACCAAACCTCTGTATCCTGTAATAACACATTTTTAAAATTACTCGTTTATGTAACTTAAAAATTTAGTTTTTAAAATTCATAACAGACATTCTCCAAAATATCATTTATTATTAAAATAGTGTTATAACTGTTTTTTAGTTTACCAAACCCCTGTTTACCATAACTCTTTCTTAAGATGATATCATACCTGTTTATGTTGGCACCATCTTATAAATGTACAAGTATATTTGAAATATTTTGTTTTTCCCAGTATACATGCAAATCAGTTAGGACAAGGCAGTACCGTATCTAGGAATTTTTCACGTGGGGGAGGATATAAGGATTTTAATAGGCTTATTCAGTATACACATATATTCATATTATATACATGTTGTATTGAGTATACAATTTGGTGTATATGATCCCCATAATCCCTCCCGTAGATACACCACTGGGACACGGCATTATTATTAGTGAATTAACTTATGATCAAACTTAAGGGTGTTGCATGCAGCAATTTGCTGTCTTAGTCTAACACATGTGTAACATCGGAATAATGACCTAGGTGCCTGACAAAAATTAAGGTTCTTTTAGTTGTTCGATTTAAAAAATGTAAAGATGTTTGAATTGGTATACAAGTATACTTTGCATCAGTCGAAGTACTTTTTCAATTATTGTAACAATATTTTGATGAGAATAAATATTAAAATTTTATAATTTTTTTATAAATTTTATTAAAAAATATTAAAAATATGCTTCGACCGATGAAAAGTAAACTTGTATACCAATTCAAACATCTTTATATTTTTTAAATCAAACAACTAAAAGAACCTTAATTTTTGTTAGGCACCTAGGTCGTTATTCCGATGTTACACATTTGTTAGACTAAGACAGCAAATCGCCGCATACAATGCCCTTAAAGATAATAACTAATAACATTATGTATGTTCTCTAGTTAATTTTTACGAAATTTATATGTATAAGCTAGTTATGAGTATGTAAAATATTAAAATATATAGATACCCATAACTTGCTAAAAATTTAAATATTGTAAAAATCAACGAGAGAATATAGATAGTGTTCTAATCTTTAAGTTTGATAATAGGTTAATTCACTAAGTAATAGATAAATATTGAAACTAACAACACAAAACTGGTTCTACTGAACTCAAATGGATATTATGTTTTAAGTTAGTAAGACAAAGACGACCCATGCAGATGTGGTATCCTCTTTATTAATTGTTTCAGATCATCTATTTATACTCAAAACTATGTTTAACTTGTTCAAAATAATCACACAGTAGATGAGTGACCACTGCAAACTAAGTGACTGTAGACAGATCACATACCAAAATATACTTTGATATTTTTTTTATCCTTAGCAATCTCAATAAGTTTTCTCACATAGCTCGCTCTTTTGAAAATCACTTTTCTCACATGATTTAAAATATACAATTTTGATTCATAATGACATTGACATATAATAAATTAATAAAAAATAAGCAATGATCATATTCAAACCTGTATATGCTCTTTCAGTTGAACGGTTATATAGCATACGGGTAGAAGGTAATGCTAGCATTGGCATTGGTGACGTTGGTTCTAATATATTATTTTCTATAACGGACGATGAATCTAGACCATTTCGACGAACTGAAGGATGAATTTTCGAGTATTGACTTTCTATTTTTTGATCTTGAGTAGGCGAACATGATTTTGATGAATTATCATTCTCTATATTATCTGATGCACTGTTTAGTGATATTTCAAAACGGTTCTTCACTCCTTGTCGGTACACAATCCCAATGTCACTCAGCAACCTTGTATCATCTTCTCTTATCATAAGCTGAACATTAACAAAATTGTTTTTTTTTTTTACAATTAATTCATCAAAGCTTAACTACTATAAAACAAAGCATACTTTGATCAATTCAGCATTGTTGTCATATGAATTAAAAGTTAAAACGAAAAATTCTGTATTCATATCTTCTGCTTGACAGAATTCTAATACACGCTTGTACAGTTGTCCTGCAGTTTCATTTTGATCCACTGTCAATGGAAACACTTTTGCACCCTTAGGTATGCGTACAATACATTCAGCTTGATCGCTTTCTTCAACTTCATTTTCTGATAGTACAAAACGATTTTGAGAATCCTCACCAAATACCACACCAACATCTATCAATAGACGATCATCGTCTGCTTCCAGTTTTGGCTGAAATATTAACTATAAGTTACTATTTTTGAAAAGAACATAATTTTCATGATTTAGTAGTAGTAAATACCTTATCATTTGTTTCCAATGAAGAATCTGATTTGAATGAACTAAATGTCAAATAAAAAGAATCAAGATCCAAATTGAAATACTGTGCAACTGCATTAATAAACTGGCGAACAGTTTTATTCTTATCAACACAGCATTCCAATTTATCATTGTCGGTAGATTTATCAAGGGGATCATGAAATTTGCGCACCAGGCATCTTGCCTGATCAGAGACTTCCGAGTGGTCAATAAGACTCACCATTTCCTAAATTCAAACAATTTTATTAGTGTTATAAAAATATCATCAAAGTATCAAACTGACAAAAAATAACTAGAATATTAGAAAATATAATACAAACACGATTTGTACATAACGCATACAAATTAAGATACTTACGCTATAACATACAACAGCTATGCCAAAAATGAATAAAGATGAAAATCTTTATAGTCACCAAAATGTTTTCTTACATGCTTCTCTGTAAAAGATCAAAACATAAATTTGATATCAAATTACATAGTATTTCGAAATAATATATGAGCTATATAACATTGTGCTTCAATTATGATAGCCAACTGCCGCTATGCTAAAATGCTTCCCACCACTACCACTATTTTTATCTCATTTCTGATTGGTGAAACTGTTTAATGTTGAGACTGTAATGAATGACTCACTACTCAACTGGTAAGTTTATACTTTTTAAACTGAAAATATAATAAATACCTAAATGGTACAAATTTTGTTTCTTTTCTTTACAATAATACGTAGGTCACTAAAATTATATTGTAAAAACCATTGCATTTTAGACATCAATTACATTTTAAATAAAAAAAAAAATTGATATATTTTACATGAATATAAATTACATGAATATAATATCTATATATCATAATTATTAATTTGTCATAGAAATATGATAAATCTGTAGTTAATTTTTGTTGTTGTAAATTTTTATTTAAAATCGTCAACTACAGTAGACTTATATAAAAATTGTTGGGAGTATAGCCTGATTTATTTCTAGGTGTTTGTCAAGGTGCCAAGTCCTAGAGGCAGCCAGTGACGTATTATAGGGTCAGAAGGAGTGTCAAAATTAGACTGATCTTACTTCCACTCTTGTGAACTATACATCTGTCTCTCCTTCCTTACAATATTCTAATGGTAATTTCACTCTAGTGTGAATTTTTATTTTTAGATTTACAATGTTGTTTATGTGAAACAAATGAGAAAAATTGTGAAAACTTTTAAATTTATTTATGATTTTACTAAATATGGATATCACTATGGAATTCAAGGGCAGTCAGAAATGTTGGGGAAGGGACTAACACCATTATTCAATGTTTGTTTTATGTTGAATTTTGAAAATATTTTAGTAATAACTTTATTATATTTTACAAAACCTTTAAGAGAACATTTCCCTCCTTTAATTTTAGTTCTGTCCTGTGTAAAAAGCATAGACAGAGATAACTTTTTATAAATTAAATAACTATTTTTTTTTTATTTTAAGATTATAAAATGCAACAAATTATACTCAAATTCATAAAAAATTAAAAGTGAATTATTTTATAAGGTATTTAAATGTATTACAATAATAATTATACACCTATAAAGTTATACTTGAGTTTATTGAATAATTCTTAAGCTTCTTGTTTTAATAAAATAAATTTAAACTGTTGAGTATGCCTTCTAGATAGAAATACTGAACTTAAATCAGTTGGTTAAAATTCACTTTCATAGCATTTTGCACTTACTTTCACTTTTGTATCAACAATAATAGATAATATCAACTAATATTTAAAGAATAGAAGCAAATGCATAAGATTATTTCTGATACTAGTTTTATTCATTGCCATTATGACTTGTTATTAATGACTATATATGGAATAGCAAATTGTATGGATACTCAAAGGTATTAACTTTCTTAAATAAATGTGTTTTATTTATTGTAATATTTTCGTTTCATAGTGTAACATACCTAATATAATATTGTGTTTAATGAATTTCATACTTTAATTTTCTTTTTTTAAAAAATATGTTATTAGTTATTACTTATATTATTGTCAAATAGTAAAATTGATATTGTTCAATACTTTCATAAAGGTTGTTAAAAACATGCAAACATACTCATGGATTGAGTTAGATATTACATAGCTTTTTAAAATAATTATGTGCATCAGAACTATTAAACCTAAATTTGAAATTACTCAAAGCGTTTGAGACAAAAAGTTATTTGGGGGAAAGTCCACAAAAATGTATTTTGCATGATTCAGATACAACTCGATTAGTCTGGGTATAGACATAGTGCAAAACTGCGATCCTTACAAAATTACAAGTAGACCAAGCAGCTAGTAGTTACTAGCTAGCTAGTCGTATACAAGTCATAACATGCCCTACAGTCTACACTAAGGAAAAAAAATACCCATCATCATGTCGAGATGAGCGAGCATCCAATGCCTAATTGT
Organism: Macrosiphum euphorbiae; assembly: GCA_949089665.1. Taxonomy (NCBI): domain Eukaryota; kingdom Metazoa; phylum Arthropoda; class Insecta; order Hemiptera; family Aphididae; genus Macrosiphum; species Macrosiphum euphorbiae. The sequence continues at coordinate 101,284,230 of CARXXK010000001.1, read as the reverse complement.
ATTTATTTCTTTCATCAATAGCGTTAAAAAAAATATACTTACAGTTTGTTAAACGAAGCGCAAAAGATTGTAGGAAAAACGCAACGATTCGATTCAACGAATGGTTTTTGCACGACAATATTCGACGAAAAATCTTCTTTTTCTTCGTCAGTTGTCACTGGATCGTTTGGATCAGAAAGACGGGGGAAATTGTCTCATAGAAACGGATGGAATACATTGATATTTATTATAGTTGTGTTTTCATTTTTATCAAAATCGTGAATGGCTTATCAACGTAATTATGAGAGGCGGTGACCTTCACACAAATATTATGGAAGAACGATGACGTTTTGATTATTCCATGATAATCAGTTCAGATACTTTTTTTTTTGGACGAGTGATGAAAAAATATAATAAACTATATTATATAAATTATATAATATAACAATACATAATATAATTCTATTATATTTTATTGATTTATTCAGGTATCCAGTCAATTACACAGATAATAGATAATATTATACACTATAGAGTACACATTTTAAAATTGAAATGTAAAACTCATGGATCCAGCTAGCGAATCACGTTTTAAGGAGTAATATTTAGGCAATTCACATGACATAAACATTTTACATTTGGACTGTCTGTGTGTGACAATGTGAGCAGTAAAATAGTAAATGAACATAAGTGTGTTTCCGAGAATCGCTGTAATGCCGGAGGACTACGCAACTCTCGCAAATGTCAATACTTAAAAAAAACTCTTGTTTGCATAAGTGCATAACTATAAAAAGTAAAAACTACTAAAAGCGGCAGTAAATTAAATAATATACTCCCTGAAGTTCGATTTTAATTTCGAAAAAATGTGATAATTTATAAGCTTCTAGACTATGTTTTTTAGAAATCCCTTTTTTGATTTAAAATCAGATGTGCCCAAAATAAATACAAATGTAATGCAATTGTTTCACGAGATTTTTAAAAAAATCTTTATTTTAAGGTCTTTTAAAATTGAAAGTTGAAACTCGACTTCCTTAAAAGCCTAGATATTTTGTTAAAGAGTTCATATATGTAAAAAAAATTAAATCAGACATTCCTAAGTATATTGTGTAATCTACCACCCCTTATTGGTCTAAAACGACCATACGAAAAATACGTATACTGCGATCCCTTTAATGATTATTAATTATCACTCTCATGGGAGGTGAAATCATTTTGTGTGACCAAGTAAAATATAAATCAGCCAGTCAATACTATTAAGGGGGAGTTTACCAATTGCGCTCTAAACATTTTAGGGTCGATAAACTAATTACGCTCTAAAAATTGTAGGGTCGATAGACCGATTGTGCTTTATACATTTTAGGGTCAATAGACCAATTGTGCTCAACACATTTTACACTAAGGAAAAGTTATTAGTTAGTTATAAATTATATTTATATAATAAATGATTACACTAACCGATTTTTTACGAGTATTAATGCATAATACATAATAATATAATATAAATTAATTAACAATTTTTTTCTTCACATTTAACAAGTTACTTTTTGATCGTCAATTATATAAAATTTATGATACTGATAACTTGTTTTCGTCTATCACTCAAATGCATACTTCCGTGATCGAATGTCGGTAATAATAATAATAATATTTCATAAAATTCCCGATACCGTTATAAAATGTAGGTATTATAGTTTATAAACAGTCACTCTAACCAGTAATCAATTGATCAATAAATATACTGTACGTTTTTAATTTTCAAGCATTTTGTGTGTTTATGTTGATGTTGATGGAATTATATCGAACAATAATTCTAAATCTGAATTCAAGCTCAATTGGTATATGGACCATAAAATATAAAGGGCGCAATTGGTACACTGACAATAAAATATAAGATGCGCAATTGGTATATTGACTCTAAAATACAAATTTTGTTTTGGCGCCAATTATTGGTCCTTGCCCCTTGAACATAAATTAATGATTTTTACTTAGTTTTTAAAATCACATATTATTAAAAAATTATTATAGACATTATATTTTAAGAATAAATGATATACTTTTATTATGTAACAATAATGATAAGTCTATAATAGTATAACCATAGACCTATTAACTAATAGGTCTATGAGTATAACATACCTAATATACAATTATAAACAAATCTCTTTTTAGTAACTTTTTATTAGCATTAATTTGAACAATAGATAAAATTAGTAGTTATAAAATATTTCAATATTTTATGAAGTTATTAGTTGCCTATATTGGTTAATTCTAATAACGATTCATACATTTAACTAAACGTCTAAACAATACACTATTCGATTATTACAATAAAACATTTAATAGATAATATGGCATCTTAGTAGTTGGTAAATTAGAAATGTATTAATAATTATTATTAAATGTTATAATTTATAATGGCAAATTTAAACTATTATATAGATACCAAAAACATTGTTAAATGTAGTAAATCTTGTATAGGTAGGTAAAAAAAACTTTATGAAATTTTTTTTGTTGAAGTTTGTTTATAATATACACTTGCTAATAATATGCTGGTACTTAAAGAAGTATTTAGGCAAAAATTTGTGAGCATTATTTTATCTGCTGAATCCATCGATATTGTATATATCCTAGCTGGAAATAGAATGTACAAATTATGGTTAAATAAATAAAATAAAATAGCAAATTACTAGGCTAGAACTAAGAACAGTAATATGCACTTGGAAATTTGATTGTAAAAAATAGTTAAATATTTACTGTAGTATAATTTGAAGTTCTGTACTTAGGTACCTACCTATATTGTTTAGATAAAGAAAAAATGTTGTAAGCCAAGGTTTGAAAGAACTTAGTTTTAAAAACATTAGGAGTAAGCCATTAGGAATTGTACATACAATTATTAAATCTCTAATTTGTCTTGTCATTAATAATAATGATTTTACCATAGAACAATAGTGTTCTATGATTTTTCCCTTAGATGCTAGTCAATTTGTTTTAAAATTGATCAAAAATAATATTATATAAGTTGTAAATGAAAACTTACCTCCATTTGTATATGCAGAAATAAACCAAGTAGTTAGGCTTATACTATCAGCGTTTTTAAATTTCATTATAGTGTACAACTGTAAACATTTACTTGATAATGATATCGGTGTACCAAATGGCTAAAATAATACAAATTAATTATATTCAATAATTTTGAACATAATATTATGCAACAATTTAAATGCTGAAAAATTAACATACTACTAAAATAGTAAGTATAGAGGAAGGCAAAAGTTTGCAAACAAACGCGTAGAATAATCCAATGTACAGTACACTTAAAATCAAAACCTTGAGATTTAAGCGATTATTGTAATATAGAACAATACCGATGAGAAGATACTGCTGAAAAAGTATTATTGGATATTCCATGTATGCCATTAGTGAATAATTGTTTGTATAATTGTAACAAGTTGTTGTACTTAAACTGAAAAATGGGTAACACACAACACAATTACAAATAATAATTTATTATTTATCTGAGACCAGAAATGCATATGCTATAAATGTCAAATTATCAATATAACTGTAAAAGCATGCAATAATAATCTTAAAATAACTAACAAATTTAATAATCTGAAAGCTTTTTCCAAGCGTATCAAATCTTATCAAAAAATAAGATGTTTAACAGAACCATAAGGTATGATTTACCAATTTGAAATTAATGAGTGATGGAAAATGCTCCAAAACACAAATATTATATTGTATTTCAGTTTTTTATAATTGTGATTCAATCTAATCAGCTATTTTTTTTTTCATTTTTGGACCATTGAATATAAACATGCAAATGTATAGACTTTTTGGTATTTGATTTATCTAGGTAACTAAAATAATAAAACTTTTAGTGCAGGCAGATTAAATATTCAATTATTATATATATAGCCAACTATAGTTTTATTAATTTTTACAAAAAACTAACTACTTTATAAAAATAACTGAAATTATTACCCAGCATACAGTTTCAGAATGAATAGTATTATCAAATTCTTACTTGTTTTTACTTTTTAGTTATCAATTTTAATTTATAAAGCTTATACATTTACACATTTATATTTATAGATCATACAGTCCAAATATTAATACATATGTGTTTGTATAATTTTACTTGATTAAATCCAGAAGTAAAGAAGTTAAATTGATACCGCCTGTTTGCTTTTGATTGTAAATCCGAATAATTTGTGGAGCCTTCATGATAACACTCAAAAGAATCGTAGTAATGCTTAATAGGTAAGAAATCATTGTATAGAGATGTTTTACTTGATACTCAATACCATGTATATATATATACATACAATATTATTATATATATATTTGGTTTTGATACAATTCCTATCTGAAAATAAAATAACTCAAAATGAATAATTATAATAATACAAATTGACTCCATAGTATAATATTTTGTGTAATAAAGCTAAAATACCCTATGAAACAGCTGACAGGGTTTCAAGATACATTAAATAATTTTCAACAAATTTCCTAATATAATAGTTTTAAATATTTTATTTTAGGAATTTTACCCTTGAATGAAAATAATTAAAATTCGTCAAATTACAATATGTGTTAACAATTTAAGTTCGAGTTTTGTTCTCTGATTGATTGCGATCTTTCTTCATGGAACGGAGAGAAGAGTTATTCCTGGAAGTAGTTGATCGACCTTTTCGCTTTCTACTCCACAGTTCATGACAATCTTGCCAAGTAGGTAATGAAATGCAGGTATTGGTGTCTATGCTCGCCAACCAAGAACATGTTAACGCATTCTCGGCAGTGATGCGTTTACTGGGATCCAGAGTTAACATTTTGTCTAACAGATCAAAAGCATCATTTCCAATGAAGTCATATTGATCATTAAGTTTTCGATTGTGCAGTTTTTTTTGACTTATAAACTTCCAGTATGGCAGTTTTATGACTTCCGGCCAGTTAGCTGGACAAGGACTACCGCAGAGCTGAGATATTAACTCAAGTTGATCAAACTCATCTTTGCCATGAAACATATTTTTTTTGATGAAAAGTTCTCCTGTAATGGTAAATCAAAGTTTTAATAACTATTATTTGGTACATTAAATGTGTAACTTACCTAAGATACATCCACAAGACCAGATATCAACTGATGGGCCATATCTCTCTTCTCCTAACAAAAGTTCGGGTGGTCTGTACCGTAAGGTAACTACTTTGTTTGTGTACAAACGAACTTGCTCATTGTCGAATAACCTTGCAAGACCTAAATCAGCTAGTTTCAATTCACCTTTATTATTGAGCAGTATATTACTGCACTTAATATCTCTGTGAATGAAATTTTGCTTGTGACAATAATTTAAACCCTCGAGCAATTGACGCATAATAATGGCATTATCTCTCACTGAAAAATCTACCATTCCTGATTCTATTAGGCCAGTAAGATCATGATCCATGTACTCGAACACAAGATAAAAAGAGCCACCACCTTTTTTGAATTCGTACGAATCTTCCTTATCAGTAACAACTTCTTTTAAACTAACTACATTTGGATGGTTTAGCTGTCTTAAAATTTTGATTTCTCTTATTGCAGTTATTGGAAAGCCTTCAGATTCATGTTCTAATCTCACTTTTTTTAGTGCCACAAAATTATTAGTTTTTTTTTCTTTGGCTTTATAAACTTGGCCATATGAACCTTCACCGATTTGTGAAATTATTTCATATAGATCCACATTACGTAGACCGGTTCTAGTCACATTGACATCAATGAATGATTTTGAAGTGTTTAAAACGACAGGTCTTTTTGAAATAGGACTTTTTGCTCGTTGTCTAAATGTATGAATTAAATCAGTTAAAATAATATTCTTTGGAAGACAGTGGGACAAGAATGAATCGTGATTTTCAACTCGTGCAGTGTTTTCTAAGCCTCTTGGGTGTCTGATTAATGGTGAATCGCCTGGCAATGGTATATTTTCGATACCATTTTGCGTTTCCATCTGTTTTGAAAAATATATTAGCAATCTGACTTGTTGTTCTATTTGTTAAGGTTTGGCAAAGTAATAATGTCAAGGAACTTTTAAGATTGACGATATTGTGTCGTAGATGATATAGAATGTCTTCCATCGACTTAGTAGTAGACAAGAGCCGTTGATTGACTAGAGAATACTTTAATGTAGACAGTTCTACTTTTTGTACAGTAACAAATTCCGATGGCATATCAAATAATTAACATTCATTTGGTATGTGGAATCCTGCAAACATTTTTCACAATATTTTGTTTTTGAATGTAAAAAAAAAAAATTACCTAATACAAATTCAAAATTGCATAAAGTTGAATACATAAATAGTTGGCAAAGACTTGGCACAGGAAATAACAAAAATTAGATGAAAATAATAATTCAAAGAAATGGATACAACTAGATCATTGTAATTTGTAAATGTATGTTTTACAGGTAATGTACTTATTTTACTTATACCAGTTTTAAATTTTGAATAATATTATCAAAAACTGTACCTAAGTATGTACCACAGTGAAATAGCACATCATTTTGAAACTAACTTATTTTTTAAGACTAGTAATTTGACAAACTTAATATTTTCATTCATTTTTCTAACATATATTATCAATTATCATATTTTGATTAAATTTGGGTACCTATTAAAATCCAACTTTCCAAGAAGTGTGTATTTTTTATTACAAAATTATTAATAGGTATTTCACAGTTATACAAATATCCTGGTTAAAAGTTTTTGAAATGGGTGAATTGGAATTTTATAGATATTAGATGAACGGACATATTATGTTCGCAATATTTGCGAAGTGCAAAAAATTACATATCACTATCTAAGCATACCTACCAATTGCAAATAGTTTAACAGGGCTGCCCTCAATTAGTACAAATTGTACTGGTGTCCATAAAATATCAAAATGAACACTGAAGAAATTCTGAAAATCAAATTGAAAAAAAATCAACCAAAATATAAGAAACATAATGTAAGACTATCTAGTACACAATAAGACAAATATTTGCTTTAGTCAATTGATAGACAGATGTCGAGGGGAAATGTATTTGTTGAATACCTCAGTCAGTTACCAATTAATTAATTGCAACGTAAGTGTGCTTTCGAAGAGAAAAGTCTTAAAAACTATGGGTAATCATTAATAAACTACTATGATTTTACTTACTCAGTAATAACGAGATAACAAAAATCAGCGATATACGACCACGACGACTAGACGGTTCTGAACACCACTGGTATGCAGCACAGCAGAATCGTGGCGAAAGATTTAACTCTCTCAATCGTTGACCAGAGGATGTATATATTATATATAATATAAATAATATTGTTATAGAGGACAAAAGTTTAAAGTTGTGATGAAAAAATGTACAATAAAAGTTTGAAACAGAAAAATTGTGTGTACAAAAAAAGAAAAAAAAGTGATTGGGAAAATTTCGAAAATGATAACAGAGTAGTGAGTACACAGTAGTTAGTACACACCGTACGGTATCAGTCGTATTCACTCATAGTGTGCTTACGGTTTCACCTGGCCAGGGGGGACTATAACGTAAAAATATATATTAGTTATGCCTTTGTAGTGGGGATGTGGAAGTCACGGGCCATCATGAATTATTATCGGGAATTCAGGAACCATTTTTATTTTACGTTAAGCGGGAGGACATTTCTACCGGGCTCTAAGCTTTCGACTTCGATATGACATAGCTCGTTTTTATCGTTAATTTTTTTTCATATGACGTCCCATTTCAGTGGTACGCTACGGTATACCCTATTAATTGCAGACGATTCATCGTGACCATAGATATTAAAAAAAAATGTACTGATTTTTCTATTTGAATAATGGCGAAAGAATAGTGAACAGATGAAATACTAATCGGTATTGTTATGACTACTGTGATCGTAACTGAGTGAGCATCCTCATAATTCATAGATTGGTATATGAGTAAGTAAGTGGTGGTATAGCTCGTGAGTAAGTAAAAGTAAGGTGGAACTTGTAACTTGTAAGCAGAGTAATTTTTTACTCTATGCTTGTAAGTTGTAACTATACTGCCATGTGCGATGTGCCAATTACATGCGCCATGCGGTCCGAGTCCCACAAGAGAGTACTACAGTTTTGCCGCGCATGCAGACTACAGGCATTTCCCCACTTTGAGTATGTCAAATACGTGGCGATGCGCGGAATCGAACATGTTTTCGTCGGGCGACAGTACTCTCTCATACTACTCCTCCCTCGTGGGCCGCAGTATACTCAAGAAGCAGACAATTGCAATTTTATTTTAGTAAGATTTTTGCACCCATTACTGGTCACACTGCTGCGGTAGGACTGTGACCACCATAGAACAATAATAATAACAGTCGTGAACGTGATTGCATAATATTCTTAATTAGGTATTTTAGTTATGTCTATGAATGGAACCCTGCTAATTGTCTGCGCGGGAGATGAATAAATTAATATATAATACTTATTCAGCTATTCATACATGCAATTATGCAAAATGTATAATAGTTCATACCAGTCACTAGACATATTACATACCATGCACCAGAGGGCAGAGAGCCTTTATATATAATCTAGGCTCTCTACCATGAACTATTAATGTATTATGTCGTATTCACGATGTAGAGAAGATCATAATATTATATTCTCAATATATCTTGAATGTACTATATAAAAAAAAGTTCATCTTAATTATTATACGTCCATGATTATTGTCAACATAAAACAATCATATAAAAGCTAAATACATAGTCGTGGAATATACCTTACACTGGAGAGCCTTAATAGTTAATAATATTAACCTTTACACTGTTTAACTAGGTAGGTATTAGGTATATAATATGTAATATATATGATATTTTAGTGCAAGTAAAGCGGGAAGTGGATGTCGCTCTGTTGTACAGTAGGTTACAAGTAATTCACTTTAATGGATGGTGTTAAATTTGAATTCAATGATAACGTTATTGTAATATTGTATACAAAAAATATTCTGAGCGAAGACGGTCCGTCAGCCTATGCCCTATAACATTACTATAAGTATATATCTGACGATATTATTGTAACTTATTTTACTATTAAGCATTAGTACAACAGTAGGTCAAATTAATTTTAGCCCTAAAACTATTAAAAATGGCTTTGGGACCCTTGGACTTTTCTGGAAATCCATTTCTATAAAATATTGAATACTACCTATCTCTGCTTATTTGCTATACCCACTTTTAATTTTTCTGCAACAATCAATTACTTTTTCATGATTTGACACAATATTTATTATTTTTTTATTTATTGTACTTTATGGGGTCCATGCAATTTTTTTTCTGTTGTTAAATTTGTATTCTTTTATGTTTTTTTCGGTTATATTGAAGGTCATAATCAAGGCCTTTGTGTATAATCTTTTATTTTGGTGAGTCATTTTAGTAATACATTGAATTATAGTAAGGTATTATAATTAACGTGGGTGAAAGGCTACAGTAGTACTGTAATAGAAAACAGAACTTAAAATTATTTTTAAAATATAAAAGGTGGGCAAGTGGGTGTCGCTCTGCTGTACGGTAGATTACAAATGGGTCACTGTAATGGATAGTGTTAAATTTGAATTCAATGATATAACATCATAGTATAAGAAAAACGGTCCGTCAGCCTACGATATTACTTAGTATATTTGATGATATTATTGTGAATAAAGTAATTTATATTTACCTGGAAACTTGTTTTAAATTTTCAATCCTTAGCTATAAAAGTTGAACATTTTATAAATTTTTAACTACAAAATAATTATTAAATTTTTAATTTGATAAATTTCGTCAAAATTCGAACTGTAAATGCTTATAAAGACAAATTGTGACAATGTATTTTTAGTATTTTTCAACTGTTATTGTACCTAACAGTATATCAGGAACCTTAATTAAATTTTCAAGCTTTTTTACCCTACAAATAAAATTTTATTGATATTTATAGAAAAAAAAACTAAAAAAATTGATAACTGACAATGTCCGTAAACAGCTCAAAAAGAGTCAAATATTTCAAATATTATGGTGTATTGAAAATGCTAATATAAATATCCAGTGAAATTTTCATGTATCTACAGTTATTCGTTTTTGAATTACAACAAAATAAGGAAATCGCTACATGAGAAATCGAGTGAATATCCAATGTTGTAAAAATTTGAATTCCAAACGCTCATAAATATTTAATTTGACTTTCTTCTTGAAATTTTTTTTTTGATAAAGGTAGATAATCTTATATGTAATCTTGTATTACATTTTCAAATCTGAGATTTAATAAGAAAAATTTTTACGAATTCTTAACTCAAAATAATTTGCTAATTTTCGTGATTTTTCCATATTTTGTCAATTTTTGAACTTTAAATGCTTATAAAAAAAAACTGTGACTAAGGAATTTTAATATTTTTCATCTGCCTTTGAAAAAATATACTAGGAGCCTTGTATTAAATTTTCAAGCTTTTTTAACCAACAAATAAAATTTTATTGATATTTTTAGAAAAAAAAAGGTGGGCAAGTGGGTGTCGCTCTGCTGTACAGTAGGTTACAAGTGGGTCACTGTATAATGGATGATATTAAATTTGAATTCAACGATATAATATCATTGTATAAGAAAAACGATTCTGAACGGAGACGGTATGTCAGTCTAGGTATAAGACATATTATATACATATCTATGGTACTAAACCAAAATTGACCTATAATAAATTTCAAATTAATAATATCACAATATCCATTAGGTACTTATAACGCGTTATACATCAATAAAAACCGTGATACTATCATAGATATACCTATAATAGTAGACTTTAGAAGTTTCAAGTATACCCACGAATAATATTATTCAATCACAACAAAATAACTAAAATAGTTATTCTAGGTTTTTAATATGTAATTTCGTCCAAATTTGAATTTAAAATGTCTGTAAAAAATAACTGTGTTCATATATTTTTTAGATTTTTTGGTTACAGTATGAACTATTTATGAGAACCTTTGTTTTAAATTTGCAATCCTTAGCTATAAAAACTGAACATCTTATAATTTATTAATTACAATGATTGATAATTTTCAAGATTTGATAAATGTTGTCAAAATTCGATCTTTAAATGCTTATAAAAAAAAACTGTGCCTATGTATTTTTAATATTTTTCAACTGATATTGTAACAATATATCAGGAGCCTTGTATTACATTTTTACACTTTTTGGCCCAACAGATAAAACTTTATTGATATTTATAGAAAAAAAAATTAAAAAAAATTGAAAGCTGTAAATGTCCATAAACAGCTCAAAAAGAATCAAAATATTTTCAAAATTGTATGGTGTATAAGAAATGCTAATATAAGCATTCAGTGAAATTTTCATGTATCTACAGTTATTCAGTTTTGAATTACAACAAAATAAGGAAATCGCTACATGAGAAATCGAGTGAACATCCCAATGTTGTAAAAATTTGAATTTCAAACGCTCATAAAAATTTAATTTGACTTTCGGTAGAGATTTTTTTATTGATAAAGGTAGATAATCTTATAAGGAATCTTGTGTTTCATTTTCAAATCTTAGATTTAAAAAGAAAAATTTTTACGAATTCTTAACTCAAAATAATTTGCTAATTTTCGTGATTTTTCCATATTTTGTCAATTTTTGAACTTTAAATGCTTATAAAAAAAATTGTGACTAAGGATTTTTAATATTTTTCATCTGCCTTTGAAACAACATATTAGGAGCCTTCTATTAAATTTTCAAGCTTTCGCAACCAACAAATAAAATTTTATTGATATTTCTAGAAAAAAAACTAAAAAAAAATGAAAAATGAAAATGTCTCTAAACAGTTCAAAATAAATCAAAATATTTTGAAAATGTTATCGTGTATAGAAAATGCAAATATAAACAACCAGTGAAAATTTCATGTATCTACGTTCATTTGTTTAAAAGTTACACCAAAAACCAAATTCGATTTTGTCAAAAACCGATTTTGCGTAAAAATTCCCGTAAATTAACCGATTATAGATATATAGGTGTAAAATTAGTTCTAAATGTCGACACATATGGTTGAGTGTTGACATTAAGCGCCACTAGTTAATTATTAACAGCTGATTTTTATAGTCACTTTGTAAATCAGTCTGGAAGCGGTTTACTATAGGGCGATGTGCAACCTGTATATCTTTAATCGTGTCGGCCATTTTGTCGGCTTTATAATTATTAGATTGTAGGAATAGGAGTCGTCTATCTATTATTTTTCAATTTTTGTATATCTGTGTTCGAATCACTCGAGTGACCGAATTACCGATTACCGAATCATCACCTCCACGAATCGCCCATTGACGATATGTGACCGAAATATTAAATGAACGAATCAAATGACAGAATCATTCTACTGATTCGTTCCGATTTTCCGAATGACTCGAATGACTCAATTGACCTAATCATCCTATCTCTACAGTATGGTGGCTGTAGAGCCGTAGAGGGCGCTAGAAGCACAGAATAAATTTGAATAAATTCTGTGTTAGAAGGACGCGGCTTTTTGTCAGATTTGATAAGAACATGCGGTGGTACACGGCCACACGGGTAATAATATATTGTTCTGTGGTAGCATAGATAATAATAAATAACGATAAGTTTCATGCACAGATTTCTATATATTACTAGATAGCGAACTCCGGTCATGAATTGAAGCTTCAAGGTCGGTTGGCAATTGTATGGTATTTCATATGACAAATAAGATGATATTATGATTTATTTTATATCGTATTTTATTATTTTTAAACATTAAGTTTACAAAAAAAAAAAATATTTTATATAAGTCATTTTACATTTACTATTTTATTTGACCGTTAAAAAAAATATTATTCCTAATACATTTTGTATAATAAATGAAATGTTTTGCCAACCGAGAAAATGGCGGCCGTTCACAGCTGAGCTTCACTTGTAACAATGTACATTGTATAAGAGTTCCTTATCTAGTGTAGTATAGAAGTCTGTGGTTTCATGTTAATCAGTAATGATACCATAACACAGTGTTATGACTGGCGATGTCCAACTGTCCAAGCTCAATTGCATGTAAACAAATAAATTCTATGTCCCAAGTCGTAAAGTTGTTAAGAAATATCTATAAAATATAAATATAAAAAATATGTCCGTTTAACAATAATTTTTTATATTTCACCAAACTATGGATTCGAATTCACAATCAAGCAGGTAATGGTTTTAATATTTAACAATAACAACAATAATTCATTATTTGTATTGTCAATACGCTTTCGATTCGCACTGCATTCTCTAAGAAATTAACAATTTAATAATCTTACATTTTACAAAATCGTTTGACGAATTTGTATCTATATCATCACCAAAATGACTTGTTAATGTTGTAGAACGTCTTATTAAGCTCATAACATTCGTATCGTCATAACTAGTGCTATGCAATTTCATTTATTTCATCCTTTTATAAGTTGTAACAATACTTACAAATAATATTAAATATTTGATTTATTAACCTTAATTTCAAGAAAGCGTATTATGTTTTTAAATTTAAATTTCTAAAAAATAAATATTAAGAGGACGTTACAGTGTCACACCCAAATAGCGACATATTGTGTTGTCTTCGTCTCATAAAAGTACAACATAGCACATTTTAAGGTCATATTTTTCTCTATAATATTTAAAATTTGAGTGAATTAACTTCTTATAAAATGTTAATGCAAGATTACTATATTCAGGATTTTGGAACTCTTATTGATATTCTAATTACATAGTTATGGACATTTTGAAACTACATTTTAATATATTTTCAGTTAATCTTTCCTTGGTTTAAAATTAAAACATCAATACAAATCTCTGAGATACCTTAGATTATTATCTAACCTAACCTTACCTTTAAATTGTATAGCAGGTCTATTCATTCTAATTTTAAAAATAACAGAGTAGGTACAATAAATTATTGTGAATGTAACATTTTGTATGGTTTATAATATATATATAATATATATATACCTATAAACTTGTTTATATGTCTATGGTTGTACACTTGCACAATTGTGGGACGGAGATAACATGCGGGTGTTGGCTAACTCCTAAAACAGTAGGTATTATATTTTTATTACTAATACACAATAATTTGAAATTATTGTATTGTTTTGCTAATGCATTTTCTAAATATTTTAACCGTGTAGGGTTATCGAAGAAGATAGAATTCGAGAGGATAAACTGCATGCTAAAAAAATGTAAAAATCAATAATTTTCCTTTGCAATTATTAACTACTAGTGTAGTACCTATTGAGTTCTATAATATTAATCAAACTGTTTTAAACATTTTAGTAACGGAGCAACTGATGAAGATGACGTTGCTTTAGATCATACATTAACAATAAAACCACCACAAGCTAGAGTGCACAAGTCTAGGCATAAAGAAACAAGTCATCACAAACACTCTAAAGTAATTATATTTTATTTTATAATATTATATGGTTGATAAAACCACATTTTATTTTCTAATTAGTATGCAATTAATTTAAATATTTAGGATCCAACAAAAAAACATCATTCCAGGCATCTTGAAAAACGAAAACACAGACATACTCGGTAACACTTTTATTTAATAATTATTACTAAACAGACTTGGGTCAAATTTCAGTATTTACCATATTAGTAGATTTAACAATAAATTAAATAATTAATTTGTATGATACTAAAAATATCTAGTTTTGTGATTTTAATTCTTGAGTTTGGATTGAAGTCTGCCTATTTTCGAACCACTCACTACCCTTATCTTATAGTTATCACAACTCTATGAATTGTATCACAATGTAGAGAAGAAAAGGTGATAACACTCGGCTTGGCCAGGAGAAAAAAAGTGGCTTAGTTTTCGACGGCAAATTTGTAGCTTAAATAATTTCCACTGGGAGCACCACAAGCTTTGAGTTTCAAGTATAGACCTGAGCTTCAGCCCCCCCAAATTTCAAACACTATTTACGCCAATGAGGCCGGGTATTTGAATAATTGCATTAGACACTATATATTTTAGATACATGTATATTGTGTTTTATTGCAATGAATAAATGAATAAATATTGTATTTATAACGGAAAATAACTTTGTGTACCTACGTTCATTTATTGGTATTTCAATAAAATAATTTTAACGTATGGTATTCATATTGCAAACCATTTATTGCCTTATGAAATACATACTTTGATTAATACATAATACAATAATTCTAATAAATTTGGAACAATATTGGGAAGGAATTTATTTTTTAAATACTATTTGTTATGACTGGAAGTCTACCTCTATATGTTTATTTTATTGAATTTGTGACTATATTAATTATACTATACATTTTTATTTATATCAACTTGCTAATATGATATAAGCATATTTCATATGAATTATGAAATTTGAACAATATTATACATTATTATGGTCTATATTTAATGCACCGTAATAGCAAATAATTAATATAACGGGCCTTTGAGTAATGTGGCGGTGCCTAGCGGTATTCATGTTAACTAAATTTATGCCGTCAAAAATTGTGCCACTTTTTTGCGGAGTGTTATCACCTTCTCTTCTCTACATCGTGGATTGTACAATATATGTATATTAAATAAATTATAGTTTTTGTTTTTCCTGCTGCGTCTAGACGTACAGAATAGTGGAACAGGAGGTGGCATCATCTTGCGTCTAGATGCCGACCCATATCTGATTCTTGAAACAATACCTTTACCATATAATTTATTTTTATAGTGAGGAAGAATTTGCTCTGAGAAACAAAAGGTCAAAAAAGGAAGATGATTATTATAAAGTAGAAGCTAGAGGTGAAAATGGTGATTGGGATCGATATAAAAAAAGGACTGGTTATAGTCATGACAAACATTCTAAACATGAAAAGCCGCACAGAGATGAAATGCTTAAGGTATAATATTAGTACAATACTGGTTACACAAACAAATTGTTAAATAATACAATACAGTGTAAAGTGTAATTTCTTTAATGTTACTCATTATTTCAAAACCTAAACATTGTTGTGAAACATTTTTTTTTTTATATTACTCGTAATCACTATAAAATATCATTTTTTTTTGCACGAGTTAAGATGAGCGAATTGGTAAATCATAATTTTAAGGGGTATCAATATGCAATTCCATGTCTCCATTCTGCTACTAAATATTAAATACTTATTACTAATTAATACTTGTTTGAAAATTGATTTTGAACATAAACAATTCTTGAAAAATATTCTGCTTATATATACCTATATTCCTATATATTAAAAATATTTGTAATAAATACAAATTATGTAAGAAAAAAATATATTTTAAAAACATCAGTAATTTTTGAAATAATGAATATCTTGCATTAAAATAATCACTCTGTATAATTTATATTATATATTTATGTGTGAAAATATTTATTTTTAAAGGAAAATGATTTGAGAAATCTTTTACAAAAAAAAAAGATGGAGAAAGAAGAACGATATCGTATTACAGATTACAAACATAAAAAAAAAGATTCTGCTGATACTGATTCTAGAGATTCTAATATGAAATTGAAAAAACGAGAAGATGAAGAAGAAAGAGACAGCCGTAGATCTCATAGAGAAAGAGATCAATATATTGAACAATACTACAAAACATTGGATAGACCTCGTAAGCTTTTAATTATTTATCTTAATTATAATACATAATAATGAGTATTATACAATACATTTATTATTAAAATATATCATTGGAAATTAATTTTTTTTTATGAATTTATTCAAGAAATAACAATGGAACAAGGTAGAAATATTTTTATATTTATAATAATTTTTTTAATTTAAATTAGTTTATTTATTTGCTATTTTTAAATTTATGATTTTTTTATTTAGTTTTTATATAAAATAATGGAATTGTTATTTGTTATTTCATGTGTATAAATTTTGTTTAAGGGCCGGATATGGTGCCTGATTTGGTAGTGTTATCAAATGATTCATCTTCATCTGGTTCTGAAAATGAAAATGAGGATCATGAAGATGATAATAATAAAGTTAAGACTGAAGAAAACTCTCTAACTCCACCACTAAATCAAGATAAATCGGAAGGAGAAGCATCTGAAGGATCAGGTCAAGATTCTGGTGATGACACAGACAGTTCTGGTTCAACAACTTCATCCTCTAAAAGTTCTCAATCTAGTGGTATGTGTGATCAACCATTGATTATAAATACTATAGGTCTATAGATTGCCTACTGGCCGGTTTTTCAGCAGTATGCTATTTGGACGGTGTCATTAGGCTGCGCTGCCGGTGCATTGTTAGTTATGGTCAATATAATTGTAATAGTCAGTTGTCGTGGCTGAATCTACCAAGAGTTGAGACCTAACGGCAGGCAAACCTACCAAATAATATTTAATGTAGACCCTGATGGCCAGATCTATTATGTATTATGAAATAGGTTATAACTTATAAGTATACCTTAACCATTTTTTTTTTGTTAATTGTGTTTACTTTATCCAACCAAAAACTGTTGCTGAGTATAAAGTTTTCATATTATATTTTCAGAAAAGTCTGACGATAAGTCTAGTAGCAGTAACTCAGTGAAAGAAGAATCAAAATCACCAGAAGTAGATACTGAAATTCAAATGGATATAACATTAGAAAAAAACTCGTCTCCACCTTTGTTACCCAAAGAATATCTACCAGCTCTACAAGGATGTCGAAGTGTAGAGGAATTTCAGTGTTTAAATAGGTGAATAGATAACATTAGTGTCACAGTAATATCATAGTACATTTTCAACAGTTTTTGTTTAGTTATCAATCATATTATATATTTTTATTTGTCAATGTTTAGATCATTGTAGACTTATAACATGTATGCCTAATAAATATTTAACATTCTGTTTATCGTGATCACAGTGGTTTATATATCAACTTGGTATGAATTGACCGCTTGCTCGCTTGTGTTAAATCCTCTTAGTAATATCTTTGATTATAAATAGTAGTATTTATAATCAATGGTAATATTATGTTGGTTTCAAATATTTAGACAGTAGCTCTATTGATTATATAATATGATCGAAGATCCAAATAGATGACCGGATTTTTTTGCAACCCTGCTGGTTATTTTTATTGAGTTAGATTATAGCAGTGACGTCATTTCAGTTTTTGAGAGGGGGAGGGGAATTTTTGACCAAGCCCAAAATAAACCTGAAAAAAACCGCTTTCTAACAATAATTACATTACACTGCATTACAATTGCATTTTTATCTCCATACAAATAACCTTCTTATATAATTGTATACTTACTAGTTAGTATCAAAGGTTATTATCATAAGCATAAGTAACCCATTTTTTTGCGAGATAACAATAACTAAATAATTAATACATGTGTAGAGAGATATTTAAATATATTACCTATTAGCTACTATATAAAGGCCTAAAACTATCCATACCCGGTCCGACAAGGAGGGGAATAACCACCCCCCCCCATACGACGCCACTGGATTATAGTAAACAGGCAGTATTAATTTTAGACTGATTTTCTAATTAATTTGTTTATAATATTTAGAATTGAAGAAGGGACATATGGTGTGGTTTATCGAGCAAAAGAGAAACAAACTGATGAAATTGTGGCTTTGAAACGATTGAAAATGGAAAAAGAAAAAGAAGGATTTCCTATCACTTCATTGAGAGAAATCAGCACGCTTTTAAAATCACAACACCCAAATATTGTGACTGTGAGGGAAATTGTTGTAGGCAGTAATATGGATAAAATTTTTATAGTTATGGATTATGTTGAACACGACATGAAATCATTAATGGAAACAATGAGGCAAAAAAAACAATCATTTACAGCTGGTAAGTTATTATTACTTCTTTTGATATTGACCAAAATAAAGTTCGGTTTAATATTTTAATTGTTTGGTTTTTAGCTGAAGTAAAATGTTTAATGCAACAACTTTTAATGGCTGTTGAACATTTACATGATAACTGGATATTACATAGAGATTTAAAGACATCTAATTTGCTTTTAAGTCATAAAGGTGTTCTGAAAGTTGGCGATTTTGGTTTAGCTCGAGAGTATGGTTCTCCATTGAAAGCTTATACGCCAGTTGTTGTCACGTTGTGGTATCGCTCACCCGAACTTCTGTTGGGTGCGAAGGTTAGTAACATTAAATTTTTAAATATATCTGATAAGCAAAAACAAAAACAATTTTGCTGATATCCGTTTGTTATTAAATTTATTTTCCAGGAATATTCTACACCAATTGATATTTGGTCTGTAGGATGCATATTTGCAGAGTTTCTTTTAATGGAACCACTGTTCACTGGTAAATCTGAGTATGACCAGCTGAAAAAAATTTTTACTACCTTTGGTACACCCAATGAAAAAGTGTGGCCTGGATATTCAAGTTTGTCATTAGTTACGAAAGCTTCAATGCCTGATTGTCCTCCAGCCAATTTTAAAGGAAGGTTTACAAAAGAAGGTGTTCTAACAGACATTGGCTATGATCTACTTAGAAAGTGAGTTATATCACAGAAATATCATAAGTTTTTTCTCCTTACTTACTTTTTTTTTTCTATTAGAATGCTTACTTATAACCCAAGTGCTCGCGTCACAGCTGAAGATGCTCTTCAACAAAAATACTTCTCTGAATTGCCATTAGCTGTAGACCCAGCAATGTTCCCTACATGGCCAGCCAAGAGCGAAGGGGGTGCGAGAAAAGTAGCAACAGCCAGTCCAAAACCACCGTCTGGAGGTAGAGATTACAAACAGCTTAAAGAAGATGAAGGATTTCACATAAATAATTTGGCAAGAGCAACTGCAGTACCAGCTTTTAGTCTTAAATTTTAACTTGGTGTTCTAATTTGTAAATAATAAATTACTATTGCTTTATACTTAATGGTAATATTTTTTTTCTTTACAAATAAAATGTATTACGTATAGAAATTGTTTTGATTTTATGTCCAGACTTTGACTTCAGTCTTGTAAAAAAGTTACCTTACTCAGCAAAGCATTGTGATTTTCACTGTAAATTTCTTCAAACATAAGAAAACTTTTTACTCAAACAGAGCAATTTGTAGTGTATCCATTTTGAATGCAAAATTTCAGTAGAAGTTTTGTGAAAACTTCATGCGGGTGTGGGTGAGCAAATTTAATTACATGTACAAAATATAATTTTTCAAAAAATTGTTTTTCATTCTTTTGCTGGAGACTACTCCATTTTATACTTGTCATGTTTTAAAACTTTCATTATAATAACTGTTGAGAATTTCCCATCAATCATTTTTTTTTATAATATTTACAAATTAAAAGGAATTAACCGTGTCATGAGGGCTCAAGGAATTGTTTGCGCATCAATATTGTTAATTTTGACCTTTTTGTATAAGACGAGGCTCATAATTCGAAGTTTGGATTATGTACTTATGCGTTATTTGTGGATTGCTAACCTTACGTACAATAATTATCCTATCTAGATATTTATTTAATATTTTAATGTATCATAGAAATATACTGACACCCTCTCCTCCTGTCGGATGTTTCTGGTGCTGTCCCTGGATGCTATTATGCTAAGTATATTTTATGATAATATTATGGCTATTAAAGTAATTTAGGTACTAATCCAAGCCTCATGGACTGTAGGTTTTATATTGCGAAATATTATGTGTACCTACGGTGTAATGGGTTGTATAATATTTCGTTAAAGGTTAAACTGTTGTTATTTCGGCTATGTTATTGTATTGACAAGCTTTGGTGCATTGCCTCGTAATTTAGTTTTAAATATTGAAGAATATTAACAAAAATAAAATGCGTAATAAATCACAAGATTAGGTTCACAAGTACATGTTCGGTATTTGATTATTTGTATTTGTTTGATTCTGAATTAATTGAAATGAAATGTACAGTCAACCAGTCAAGTTTTTAATATTTTCAATATTAATATAATTTTGCTTCGATCAGAATCTAAAGTGTGTTGTGAAGGTATACGTAGGAGTAGGTAATACTATAAAAGGGTGGTGACCAACTGGTTATAATAAGTTAAGAGCAAATGTATATTTCTCCATAAAAATACACTTTACGCCTTAGGTAATAATTATCCTGTCCTGTACTCCTGAAGGATCAACCAAATTTGATCATTTTTTTTTTTAAACTGATAGAGTTACATGTCCGCATTGAACTCCATTTTCAAATATTTTGATCTCAAACTTTATAATAAAATGTCTTTAAAAATAAGATAGGTTGAAGTTTTTCTTTACAAATTATTTTATAACATTTTTTTAAATAAAAAAAACTCGGAGTTCGTTGCAGCCTGTAAGAAATCTTTTTTTCTTTTAGGTAAAAAAAAAAGTGGGCAAGAGTGAAGAGGCAAGAGGGTAACTCTTTGATGTACAGTAGGTGTGAGTGTGTGACACTAAAATGAATGTGATTTGAATTCAATGATTAAATCGATGTGTAGATACGTAAAACGATTCTGAAAGCGATGACAGTCTGTCAGCCCTTGTAATATTATAAGTATATTTTATGCTATTATATGTATTATGATTAAGTACTTAATTTATTTTATTACTCGGAATATTAGTAGTTTAGTACTACCTACCTAGTAAGTACCTACTTACTACAGTACCTAAGATAAATTATAATGTTTACTGAAAAAAATTGTATTTTAAAATATAATAATATAGGTAGGTAGGTACTTTAAAAGTTTCAAGTGGCAGACAAGTAACCATGGGCCACGAACTATTTTTTTAAATTACAACTAAATAACTAAAATCGTTATTTTTCATTTAAAATGTTTAAATATTGGTATTTAATTTCTTCAAAATTAGTTCAAATATCTATAAAAAAAACTATTCGTAGGTAATAGGTAAATAGGTAATTTTTAAATGTTTGATAACTACAATAGAAATAATATTTGTATGAGAATCGATATTATAAATTTTAAATTCTTAGCTTAAAAATTGAACATTTTATACATTTTTAACTACAAAATGATTTGCAAATTTTCGAGATTTTGATAAACTTTGTCAACATTTGAAGCTTAAATACTTATAAAAATATACCATGCCTATGTATCATTAATATTTCTCAACTGATGTTATATAACTACTTATGAGGAACATTGTATTAAATTGATATCTATTGAAAAAAACTAAAAAAAATTGAAAAATGAAAATGTTTATAAATAGCTCAAAACGAGTCAAAATGTTTTGAAAATTGTATCATGTATAGAAAACTATATAATAAAGTTTTAGTGAAAATGTTTCTACAGTAAAGTTATTAGCTTTTGAGTTATAACAAAACAAAACAATCTTTCTATGATAATTTTTTTTATTAATGGGCGAATATCCAATGTCTTAATAATTAAAGCTCAAAAAAAAATTAATTTGAGTCTCAGGTAAACTTTTATGTGTTATTAATGTAGGAAAGCTAATGGTGAATCTTATTTTACATTTTTAAATATTGGATATACAAAGACATTTTTTTATGAATATTAAACTCAAAACAGTTTGTAAATTTTTGTGATTTTGACGAATTTTGTCCATACCTATCTAATTTCAGGTGCTTATAACAAATATTGTGAAATTATACGATTGACTTTTTTTAATTTTCACTAACATCAAATTAAGACTAGCTCCTCTTAGCATTAAGCTTTCAAGTTTTTTTAGCAGAGCCAACAATTTATATGCATAGGTTTCAAAATATTTTGAAAATTTATAAATTCTATTGAACATAATTCGGTGAAAAATCATGTAGGTATCTACAATTATTTTTTTTTAGAATTATGTACTTCAAAAATCAAAATCGAAATTGTATAAAAATATTTTTATGTAAAAATTCCAGTTTTTCCTTATTTCTGACTCTTTAGTAAACTACTGTGAATTTTCAATTTTGACCTCAGGAATAGGGTACACTAACTACTAACTAGAATTACTTTCTCACCAGAAAAGATACTGAAGTTTAAAATTGAACCATTATTTCGACTAGTGGCGTATCTTAAAATTTTTCGTGAGGAGGGGGGGGGTCTAAAAAATGTACTTACATATTAGTTATGAATAAATAATTATATTATTCCATTGTTATATTTAATACAAATTGTTAGTTTTTATAATAAAAAAACCGCAGCCGTCGCGGGCGCCTGGTAGATGTGAAACATTATATAATGTTTTCTTAAGCTATTTAAACAATAAACAAAACTTTAAGTTTTGTATTTTTGATCAGTATAACTAAAAAAATTTTAATAAATAATTATCGTACCCATATAATATGTTACAAAATCCAGATACTTTCAGATTTACAAAAACAACAAAAATCTAGTTGCCATGTACACGACTACATGAGTGTTTAAAAAATCTACAATTCGTGTCTGTGTCACATAATAAACCCCTTATCAATAATTTTTAGGTTAAAAAATGTTTCCCTATAATATATTAATTATTATATCCTGTCTATATATTATTCAAATCAGACTAATATGTCCAATATCGACAATAATTCGTCCGATATAAGCATCCCGTCCAAGACCGAAATAATGCAACTGGTTTTCGACGATCTACGAAGAAATAGACCGAAACCGTTGCCGGAAATCTGGGATATGAAGACATTTCGGGTGCACACAAGATGGGTATCCATGCCGAATATCCCCGTGAGTCCAAATTTAGATAGTGAGTGGTGAGACACCTGCGGAGATCGGATGGCGATCCACGCCAAATCTAAAGTGTCTATTACAACAGGTCACCAGTGATATCCGGGTACCGGAACCGTCTGAAAATCGTGATTCCAAGGGTTGGCTGGAGGGCAGGCCATGTGTATCCATGCCGAATATCGTTGTACGTCCAAGTCTAGCTGGCGATGCTCCCGATTTAGGATTGCCGTCTGACCCGTCATGCAAGACAGAGTGGCTGGTTTCGAATGTGACTCAAAAGTCAGAACACTGATGTAACCGCGGTCGAACACAGCTGACGTCAACGCCGTTCGGTTTGGAGCGGACCAAAAAATTCGTCAGGCGATTATTTTGTTGTTGTGGTTCTATTGACATGGACCAGAAAAATTTTAAAAGTGGCCACTCCTCTCCCACCGCTATCTGTGCCACCGTGTTGTGTGCCGTTTCACGGTCGTATGTTAGAGCTGTATAGGTAACTCTAACTTTGCTAAATAATGTCATACCTACTGTATAATCATATTCTGTGGTAATAATTTAGAAATTTAATAATGTAATAATGTAATAAGTATATAGCATCAGCATACTTAATAATAACTAGAATAGATTAGAAGTACCTACTGCAAAGTCCTGGTTTACTAACATTCAGCGCTCGTAATATTCAATTTCCAAATACTGTATTGGTATTATTGCAGTACCGTCATTTGGGGCATTTACCTCAGTCTAGTATTTACATCGACCGTAAATCGGCATATTTCCCACCAACCCCCCCTCCCTCCACACATAACCACTATAGAACTATACTACGAGAATCTAGGTCAAAAAAATGTTGAGTCGGAAAAGCAGTTAAAAGTTGCCCTAGTCTAATAAAAACTGAAATGACGCCACTGTATTATTGTTTCAAAATATAATATACGTATGAATTACGACGAGATTAAATAAATAAACTCGAAACCATGGTCCATAACCATTGACCAATCCATAGATTTTTATCGAATACCTTTGTATGTGTATTATAATAATTGCTAAATTATTAACAAATTTAATTGAATAGGTGTTAGTATTTATTTTTTATTTTATAATTATTATATTAATATACCAACTATTATTAGTATGATTATCAAGTTAAACCAGAATTCGGTATTAAAATTTAAAAGTTTTTTTAATATAATATTGTGAATTGTGATGTAGGTATACAATGAATGTACAGATGTACTGTTCAATATCCATTATACCCCTCCGTTGTTCAATACTTTGATGAGCAAACGATATATGATGCAGTTAAACAGACTACACTCAATCGAAGATTGACCGTCCAAGCCATTCACTCAACCCTATGGTGGGTTGATTGATTCCACGACTCCCTTTAAAACCACCACTGAATCCAAATAGATACTTTCAGTATTTGAATTATATACTTAGTTATTCTACTTATAGACGTTGTTGTATAAACAATCACCCACACCGGTGTTAGCTTATGGAAGTGGCAATGGGATTACGATAATCTTAAATGATTTACTCAAAATTCTAGTTGTTAATCACATTGTTTAGTTACCATATAATATATCATCAGAATGGATAAATTATTATGTACAATCAATATTTATTTTTATAGTATTTTTTTTTCTGTATAATAATAATCATTATATTATTTTTCCTAAAACGTTTATCTATAAAAAAGTGACACTTATATATTGTAGCCTAAATGGCTAAAACAATTGAGCACAGAATACTCAAACTGGTAATCTTAAATTTACAACATTATCATAATATAATATAATATATATAATATTACTAATATAATACAACATTATCAATTGATGTATAATATTATTATCGGTATTATATTTACAAATAGACGACTTAATGACCTTACAAACTACTACGCGAGCCCTGTCTCGCGCATTTGAAAAAAAATAATAATTATAATTATAATAAAAAAAAAAATAATACATAATATTTTAATGAAATAATGTATTTATAATGAACAATAGAACTTTTTTAAATTTTTTTTTTTTTACACATTATCTACAAAAATTTAAATTTATAAATATTATTACTCGCAGTTATTTCGGTTTCGGTAGATCGAGAAAAAAAATCAAATTATAATAATACATTAATATCTGGTACACCTGAATCTATAATATATTATTAGGATGTACGTATTCACATTTTATAATTATTTATTATTAATTATTATATAACCATATATGACCGAGGAAAAAAAGAAATTGAAAATTGGACGTTACAGTGACAATTCGTTTTTTTGGTCGCCAGAATATTTTTATCCGTCGTTTTTTTATATACCTTTATGATATTATGTATATACTTATATCTATTAATAATTGTAATAATTTTTCCAGAATTTCATATTATCATGTATCGTAATAATAATAATAATAATAATAATAATAATATAATAATAATAAAAATAGTAACAATAATAATAATATGATATCGTGAAATTCATTGACGTTATGTTATTATGTACGTATATTATAATATATAGGTATGTATTTCAAAAAGAACCATTTACCGGGTTGTATGAAATTGCAGCGTGGGCGGTAGATAATATTAAAATATACTGTTATGGAGTGGTCATTAGAAAATTGCGTTCCCGCAGCCCGAAACTTCGTCGAAGTCACCCGTGCCCGTCGTCGGTAAGTAAACATGGGATGGAATAGACGTTATAGTACCTATATATTATGGCTATATTAAAGTGAAGTACCCACATGGATTGAATGTATTACGATGCCGCAGTAGAATAAGACGATTCAGGTTTTAGACGAAACTATGAAAGTGTAGATATACGTTGGCGAGGTATCTCTCGATTGGCGACAATAGGGTGCGAAGCCCCTCACGAGTTTGTTTCCCCTGAAGTTCGTTTGATGTTTAAGCCTCTCTTCTTAATATTTGTAGGTGATTTGCGCCTATATATGCGCCGTTTAGATATAAACTATAACACAATATAGAGGACATCGCACCCGCATGGGTATATGTTGTCTCCGTCTTACACACGTTCGGCATAGCAAAAACGTTTTGGCGAAGGAAAGAACGTAGAACAGTCATAACTAAGATACGAAATTTTCACCACGCATAAAGGAGAACTTTGGCTGCGAAATAACGTTTTTATTTTTTTGATATCACTTATACGAAAAAAGTTCTTATTGGTTAAAAATCCATTATTATTAGTATTTTTCAAACTTTAATAACTTTTTTTCAGGTTCCGATAACGAAAAAATAAAAACAATATTGCTCAGCCAAAGTTCTATTTATTATGTGGTGAATATTTCGTTTCTTAGGTATGACTGTATCGTTCTCTGTCCTTTCCAGCGCAAAACAGTTTTTGCCATATTGTACATTTGTAAGACAGAGAGACACATGAGGGGGCAACGTCCTCTTAATAGGTGTATTTAGGATTAGGGGTGCAATACGATTGCTCACTTTTCACAATTTTTTCCTAAAAAAAGGCATCACAAAAAATATGAGTTTTGTCATTTTTCTTACCGCAAATACAACATTATTGTGCATCAAAAATTTTTCTAAACCAACTTTTCGTAAATAAACTTTTTTTGATGCCCAGGCGTGTGTATTTTCACTTTTTTTAGGACAACCCCAATATATTTTTTTTTAGTTCTCGATTATTTTGGGGTTTTGTAGCCGAATATGTAAAAATGCACAATCGTGCTGTACCGGATATAATATTACATAGATATGTTAATTTAAACGTCTAGAGAGAAGTGAACGGAACTGGGCTAGTCGAAACGAGATTCGAATGGCAGACGACGAAATGGAACCCCTTTGGCATCCCATGGAGGTATGTATATAGGTAAGACGTAAGTATGTATAAGCCCCGCGGTACCTAACCACTACCCGTACTTACCCGATCATGTACGATAGCTATATAACTCTGATGTCTAGAGACTAGACTATTTAATTAAGTGTCAAGTATACTATAATATGCGACTAAAGGTAGGCGGTGTAGGCGCTAACTCCATACGCGCGTCTCAGCCTAATTACTATGGGTCTATATGTTAACGGGTCGTATAATAACTTCTATATTGTTTACATCGTAATAATAATAATAATTTAAATACCCTGCACACGTCTACGAGTAAAAATAAAAAATATTCATAAAACAATATCGTAATAATAATTAAAAAAAAAAAAATAATAATTATAATAATATATAATATACTAATATTTAACGCACAATGTGACCAGTATAATGTAAAAAGTATATATGGTATGCATGTGTATAGAAATAACGTCGCACAATATTAAAATATATCAAACTAATAATAATAATAATAATAATAATTATACATTTAAAACAATTTGAATTTAGTTGAATCTTGCGTTGTACACATTTCGAGAGTGAAACAAATAGGGTATTAAGAGATCAAACCATAACGATATTATAATATTTAACACGGCTGTGATGTGGCAGCTACAGGCAATAACAATATAATAGTATATAAGTACATAATATTATTATTGTTACCGTCGTTTTACGCATATAAGTACAATGGAAATTATATTAAATTAAGTCATATTTATTATTATTATGTGAGCACAGTGGGTCAGCTCGGATATTGCAGTCTACGAATTTTCGAAACGTGGACAAAAAATTGTGCACTTGAAAAAAATCTTAGGTAGGTACGTTGGTTTTGATTTACGACGATATTAATAGGTAGGTATTCTGTTAAAGTCATATATTATAATATTATTATCGTGCAAAGCTGTACCTACTTAATGCGGGCCCGTTGTTCGACGGTCATAAAAAACAGAGCACATATCGTCTCACAGACTTTCATGTTTCTCCACCCCTCGGGAAGAACATCCCCCGCAGCCACAAAACTGCTCACACACATAATTTAATAACATATACGTAAAGGTAGTTAAGAGCTGCAGGCACCATATAACCCCAGCAAGTTGACTGTGCGTATGTGCATATTATAATATAATATTATGAGATTTAAACGAAACACTATTTTTAAATTTTCCCTCTTCTATAAATCGATTTAAACACATATAATAATAATAATAATACATAATAATACATAATATTAGAATAGGCCTATATAAGATTTTTGACAGTGAATTGTATATCATAATAATAACAACGGACAATAATAATCTTATAGGTATATAGGTATATAGGTAACCGCACACAATTATTTTATTAATTACGGGCAAAAAAACGAATACAGTATAATATGACGTCTTTGTATTATGTGTATAATATATTAATAATAATAATAGTTAACTCAAATTTAGAATTGATTTTTTTTCCACTTAAACAATATAGGCGTACACGTCATGTGTACGAATAAACACACTATAGGTATACAACAATAATATAACAACATGAACATCAACAACATGAACAACAACAAAAGCAACAACAACAACAACAACAACAACAACAACAACAACATCAACAACAACAATAATAACAAGAACGACAACGACAGTGAAAAAAAAACCCCAAAACAAACCAAGAGTTTAAAACTATTTTTGTCGATTTTATATTATTACATCGTTACTGGTGGATGAGGACCTGCACCGTCGTCGTCTTCATATTTTACCTTTAGCAGACGTTCGTACATTAGTTTGTTATTATTTAGAATATCGATATTTTAGCATAATATTATACAGGTGGGGGAAATAATATTGTACATAATTTATTACGTCTGAACCGCCGGTTAGAAATCGCCATCGATCGATTATAGATCGTTTTCGAGAGGGATTTGGGATCGTTGTGCCGCTGCGCCCAAAACGTGCACGCGAAGGACCGAAATTCAGTCCCCAAAGGTTTCGCCTAAAGAGAGTTCGGATGTCCCACGAGTCGCAGACAGAGAAAGTGATTTTTTCATCCTTCAAAATATGTAATAAAAAAAGAGCCTACGGCCTAAACAGCTTGGTCGCAGATGTAACCTCTTCTTCTCTTTCATTCGTATTTCCTCAATCACGAACCCTTTAAGTGATATTGAAGCGACCGTATATGGATTTCTGAGTTGGGGGGAATTCGGGAAAGAGTCCTATTTTCTACTATTTTCTGATGACCTGTTTTTATACTTTGGAAAAATTAAATTTGTTGTATATATATATATGATGTGACATAATTAAGCAATTTATTGATGAAAATATAAACGTAGCATATACATATATATACATTATACAAAAATCATCCAAAAAGTAAAAAATATTAACCAATTTAAAACACTTCTAACTTACCGCATTAATGTCGCGAGAAATTAAATTTAATAAAAACGGAACGGTTACTCTCATTTTATTCACGCACGAATATAGGGTGCAGGGAACTAGGAATTCGGAACAAATTCAGACGAGCAATAAAAATTATAACAAATTTACTAATCTTACCTATTTAATATTATTATTATAATATTCATGCCGGGGTAAAATTATAACAATAAAATAACAAAACGTTACGACTCACGCTATATCATAGATAATAGCTTTTATTTAACTTTTTTACTAGAGACATTGTTTTCGTGTTCTTTTTTTTCTTAACGAGAGATGTATTTCTTAAGTCTGAGATAACCATGTTGGCTCGAGGAACACCGTAACAACTCATAATTATACTAGAATTTGTTCGACCTGAGATATAATATACATATAGGTAGGTATCTTTATTTTTGGCTTGCGAAAGCATTTTGGAAATTGTTAAAGGCACGTATTTATGCTAGAAGAGAACAAAATTAAGCTGCAATACATACGATTGTGTCATATATTGCACACCGGAAATCATTGTTCATTGCGAGCGTTTTCCGGAGTGAATAAGTTATGTACCTATACTTATACGACTTCTTGTATATTTGATTGTTTTTGGACTTTTGCATCTTATATTTGGGGGTGAGACTATTATAATATAGTATATTAAAGTTTAATATAAAACAATAGGTATAATTTACAATTATAGCAAAATTTAATAGAGCAAAAAAAAAAAAAAATAAACGAAAAACAAGATCGATAAATTTGTATTTTTCAATAACATATTATAACATCGTAATAATATATATAATAATAAGTCATATTATTATTACAGTTGTACAATATTATTAAAAAAAAACATTTTTGGCAGTTGCGATCTCAGATCTGACTTAGGTACGCGCATTTTTAACGTATGCGTTCGTGTTTTAAATATACACTACGGAAAACATTTTATACAAGATTATTTTAATATAATATTATTTAGATACACATGTAGAAGACAATTTTTTTTATACCATACTAGACACATGTTATAATATATTTATACGATTTATATAGTAATGTTAGTTATACATATTTTAAAGAAACCCTGGTAAAATATGTACACGAAAACAAAATTCAATAACAACGATATACAATATATTATGTTATAATATATTTTAATATCATATTTGTATACTGCACCAAGAACTATAGTAAAATAGTAAACATAACAATATAATATTAATAATAATAATCATAACCTACAGCAGAACATTGCAATTATTATTAATTGATATTATATTCATTGGCAATAAAAGTGTTTTAAAATATAATTTTATTCCAACGGCTGGCATAGGTACACACGAGCAGCATGATATTCACGGAACATCATTGGTCGACTAATGGTTTTTGATAAGCAGAAAAGCATAGCGTTCGTAATGCGTGCCCGGCGGCGGACTCATATTATATATTATTATTATTATATGGGACACGAGAATTACATTTTCGGTTGTCTAACACCCTGTACACGTAGTACAACTACCCTACACGATCTCGAGACCTGCTTACGACCTCGCAATAAAAAGGAAAAACCTGAAGGATGTTGTTTTTTATGAATATTATTTTTTGTTACCCGCGTCGAAAAATATATCCCAGTCGTCGTCGGCCGCGCGACGAATATACGAATAAAGTCCAAAAGTCGTTTGTGTGGCGAAAAAGCGAAGTGGAAAAATAAAAAAAAATGACGGTAAATGACATTATAAAATCGGTGTCGGTGAAATCACCACCACACGCGGGACAGAGATACATAGACAGAGAGAGAGAGAGAGAGAGAGAGAGAGAGAGCGGAAAAATAAAAACGACACGGAAACTCACGTATTACATTATATAGAGAGAAAAACGTCGTAAGTCGATTCGTTATCGGAAACGCACGGCGAGGAGTGTGTCGTTGTCGTTGACGCGCGTAGGTACCTATACGAATTGTAAAATATTTTTTTTTAGGGAATCGGGAACGGAATAGAGAAACTACGTGATCGAGATTGTTTATTTGCACGGGATTGAAGGAAAAAAATTGAACCGCCAGAAGCGCAAACACTGCAGGCGAGAGAATATTACACGCCGAGGGTAGGAAAGATTATAGAGTGTATTACCATGTCGTCGATTTGATATTATATAAGACGAAATCACTAGTGAAATAAGTACACACACATCGATTTGCGTTTTCGAAATAGGGAGTAAGTGCTCGCCGGACGCTGGTGTTTATCTATTTTCGTGGCACGGCAGTGCCAAACGAATAATAATAATAATAATAATAATAATAATAATAATAGGCAACCATTTTAACTTCGCCCTTATAATATTATACGATTTTAGTATTTTACTATTACGTTGTTTTGATATACCGACACAATTGTTTTTTACCTCGCCAGAGATTTGATTTAAAGTTTAAACGTAAGCGCATCAGACACACTCACGCAAAGCGGCAACGGCTAAGAGCATCGTCTGCAGAGATGGTATTGTGCTCGTTGTGGTTTAGGTGGTGGTGGTGGTAGAGGGGACCTCTGGGGCTTACTGAACTGGAATAATTAATTATGCCTGGAAATCGTGTGACGAACGCTAAATGATAAATTCAGTGACCCAGAGACGTGATCCATCATCGGAGTGCTTTTATGAGTCTAATATATTATTATTATTATTATTGTAATACACGTGACGGGGTATTTTCAAAGAAAATTTTCAATGGGAATATTAATTCATGTGAACCAAGAAATAATTTTGACCACTGCTGTGTACTACCCTATCAAATTGTCGCTTATTACGACCATGTACTAGTTCTCCTCAAATTCGTCTTTACCATAATATTATATTGTTATTGATTGTTACAAACACATTGGTGGTGGTGAATTAAAAGAAACAAATAATACCAATTAGGTATCAACGCTGTAGCAATTTTTCGGGTGTGGCGGAGGATACGGCATTGTCTATATATTATACCGTTGTTGATTTCTATTTGCATTTTTTCAGTAATAATATTGTTATCGTCGGTAAACTATATATAAATTTGAACACACAGTCTCGTATGAACGTGTACCTACCTATATTGCAGTACACGTATACATCTACAGGTGAGCATCCCAGCCTAACTTAACCAGGCGCGGATCCTGGAGGGAGAGGCAAGGGGCTTTAGACCCCTACCCATGTGAAAATGCTATATATTAATATAAATACAATTTTTAATGTATTATCATAAAATCTTATCTATAATCTATTATGTAAGTACCTACTAAAATTATAATTTTATTTTTCTAAAAAAAAATGTAGCATCCCTTAGATTTCAGATTTCTATAGATCCGCACCTGAAATTAGCCTAATAACCAGAGCCGGCGGTTACGACGTCGACGCATATTCTTATATGCATTATTATTGCTGACACTTGAACGTCATGAAACAACACAACAACAATAATAATGACAATTGTTATTTGTTGTGTGTTGGGGGGGGGGGGTGGCCATAGGCTACATTCGCACAGAAATTTACAATATCATATAATATTCACAATAATAAAAACAATACATTTTACGGGACGATAATCGCGTTACAATCGCCGCTGTCATGCCGCCGGACCTTTAATCCCGCCCTGCTCCGCCACTTGACCATTAAGTGGACGGCGACGACGACGGGTCGCGGAAACCGGACAGGAGACCGCCGAGCGACGCAGTGGCGTAATTAGGAATTTGGTTGGGGGGGGATATACGTTTTTAGAAAACATGAATGGTTATTATCAATACATTGATCAAAATGTTAGCAGTAAAAAAAAAGTTTTGGGGGATCTATCCCCTAATCCCCCCTAATTAAGCCCCTGGAGCGACGGTCCTCCGGCGGCGACGTCGGCAGCGCGCGATCTACGTCAGTGTTTGTATTCGGGAAAATATTTGTTGTTGAGCAGCACGGACCGTTCGTGGGCCGCGGTCGGGGTTGAGTCGGGGTGGTTGTTGGCTGAGGAGGAGCGTTGTTGTTGTTGTTGTTGTTGTTGTTGCTGTTGTTGTTGGTGGTGATGGTGGTGGTGGTGATGTTTGTTGTTGCTGCTGCTGCTGCTGCTGCTGCTGCTGTTGTTGTCGGCGGCGGCGGTGATGGTTGTGTTGTTGGCGGTGGTGGTGGTGATGCTGGTTGTGGCGGTGTGGGTGTCGTCGGGGGCGCCGCTTCGCCGCTGCTGGCACCGGGGCGACGGCGAATGGCCGCTGCCGCTGCTGGTGGCCGACGGCGGCGGATCGTACCCGGAGCGGTGTTGGTGGTGCGTCGAGGACCGGCGACTGCTCCGGGCGCTGCTGCTGCCGCCACTGCGGGCGGCCGCCGGCTGTCGGACGCCACTGTCGGCGATGGCCGCGACCGCCGGCATGTCCATGCTAGCCGACCGCGCTATTGGTCGACGAGCTTCCGGGGGAACGGAAAAAAGAGAAAGCACAAAAACCAAACGTTTATTAATCACACGCGAACGGCGCGACATTAAAATAATATACTATGATTATGATTTATGACGATGGTGGGTCGCCTTTTGAGTGACATGAACCGGGTTTTCCCTACAGCAAGTCTATAAAAGTCGAGGTTCTATGTACGGAAAAGCAGAGCGAAAATAGGAACTTCAGGGGAATTTAAGAAAAAATTCTGTAGCTGTTAGCTAACTCCCCGACCGCCACTGGACCGTATTAAATGGACATCACCCACGACCGTCCACTGTACTATACCTAGTACCTATATAATATCATAGTTCTTGTATACCGCTATGATACCACTAATATAATATATTGTTTGAAATTAATAGTAGCATAATTAATATTTCATAATTAGACGTAAACGAATAATAAAAAAAAAATACAAGAAAATCTCCCAACGATTTTAACGGTACTATGTTTTTATTGAAAAAATTTAATTAAAAATATTACGGAAAATAACTAAACACTTTTTTGCACTTTTAATTCTTTATTAAATATTTAGAATATTAAATATAAAGATATATATAAGAAATATATTGAACATTTTTGGAAGCACTTTGATATAAAAATATAAAATTTTGGACTGGTCTATGATTTATAAGAATTAAATAAGGAATATTATTATGATTATAGATAAGCGAAGTGAAATGAAACAGGGTTATCTCTCAAAATGTTGGTCCACTGCTCCGCTAGTCTAAACTTTAAATAATGACAACTAATAAACTACTTGTCTGAAATTTGATTTTGATAGATTGAAAATTGGAATACTCTGAATAATATTCTGCTTCAGAATATAAAATTTAAAAAGTACCTATATTGTCATTCAAACGAGCAAAACTCTTTTTAAATTTTTTCCAAATATGTTGTTTTGAAACGACTTAAAATATGATGTAAAAGAAACATTTTCAAAACCGTCAGTGGTTTCTGAAATAATGAGTGTCTTAAATGGATAGGGTGTACGTCGTGACGTCGCGTAATCATATTGTTTATTGAGACGAAATGTGTTCTAAAAAAATTAATATCATACATATATTATAGTAGTAATAGGTAGGTAGGTAATATATTTATTTATTTGGAATAAACGGCCAGATTTGATACCAGAAGAATAAAACGGTCCCTCTGACAGCGATGTACCCGAAAGTCCTATCCAGAATGGTGGAATGCCTCGTCATATCATAATATGATTTCGCTATCAAAACGCATTTAAAAAAAAATTATCACCGATAGAATATTATTTTTTTTTTACCTCAAGGACCTAATTATCGATATACGACTTCTTTGTATATAGAACTCGGTCTTACAGAAAGTGAACATCATAATTATTATGATAAAATATTACTATGTTAACTATAATATAATATAATAATATATAATATTACTACGGGCTACACTGCTACAGTTTGTAAACAATATTATAATAATACTCTCTAAGTTAAAGTTACATAATATTACATTATACCTATTATTATAATATAATAATATAGGGGACGGACCGCCCTGAGGTTTCCCGTTGCACTTATTTGTCAGTTGCTTTGCGGATAAACGGGAAAAAAAACAGTGGTCCATCCCATATACATATTATACCTAATAATATATTTATTTATTTTATACAGCAGCTGTGGGCGTTTCGTTTTTTTCCATTTCTTCTTTTTGGTTTTTTTTTGCACAACCGCGAAATTCGGTCGGAAACGACACAGTCGATTAACTGAAAACCGATTTATTTGCTGGTATATGGTATATTATGTTTGAGTTATTGCGGTAGTAACAAAACGAGAAGGAGAAGAAAAAAAACAAAACGATCACGCTCGTGGTTCTCAAAAAATCTACTCGTGTTAATAATATATTTTTATCATATACACATAATTTTATATTATATACAAATCATAATTTATCGATGGTGGTTAAGCATATTTCCGAGGTCACGTCAATATTGCATACGTGGATGGATTTAAATATTATGCGTGTATTAGAACACAGTAATGGCTTGGCCAATATTTTAGTAATTCGAGCAAAATTTATCGGCAAATATTTCAGTAGTCATAAATATCGGTAAAACAAACATTTCATTATTGCTTTTCAATGTCATATTAAATAAATCGTATTATAATATACTATATCTGTATGAAAGTAAAATTATTTAGAAATTTAAATCACTTGAAAATTGTTCTATAAAATACGAGTATAATAACCATTACTTTGAAAAGTTCTAAGTTGCATGTAACCTATCAGCCATTTAATGTTTTGCATAGACCACCACTCAATTATAAATACATACACGTACACATATTATACAGAGTGATTTATTAACGCACACACTCATATTATTGGTTCATTAGAAAAATATAGTTACTACATTTTTTTTTGAAATAAATACATTTTTTTTGTATCTTAGTCATTTACTATTACATTTTTTTTAAACTCCAAACCAATCATCATATTGTTTGATAAATGACGGAATATGAAATGAAAAATTATCATTTCATAGAAAGCCACGAACTGGACCAGTGAAAATCGGGACTTGTGGCGTTAAATGAACCAGCCTGTACATAATATAATATAATACTACTACTCTATGTTTCGGGAACTATAATATTTTAAGTGCGGGTATGTATTTATAATGATAATAATATGACGTATAAACAATAAAAAAATATAATATACAAGGTGATTCACTAAACATTTTTATCCCTTTTCTCTTCTTCAATAATGAAGTTCTTAAAAATCTGTTTTTAAAGTTTTTAAAATAATCCAGTGAATGAGAAGGGGATTTTCATTTGAAAAATAGAAGTTGGAATCTCCAAGCAGAACACTCCTTAAGAGATCTCAAGAATTTGAAAATATTGCCTTTGATTATGTTTAAATATTAAAAAAATCATATTTGAACAACTGTCTTGTTGAAGAAGTAAGAGGGGGTGAGCATGCTTGGTGAATCGCCCTGTACGACGATTAATTATCATAATATTATGCAATTAGCGCCTATGACGGGTTTGTGCATGTGGTGCATACCTTTCGCTGTCGGGGGTATTACACGCGTTCCGACAGGAGGGCGGGTGGTCTGCCGATTCATAGATGCTTTCCTCACCTGTTGTCGAGTGTACGGTGGCCGACGACGCCCGGGCGGCCGCCTGTTGGTACGGCGACGCCGAGCCGCTGGTCGCCCTACTCGCCGGACGGTACCAGCCCCTCACGAATCTCGGTTCTTCGCATCTGCGGAAAACGGCCGGGGGTGAACAAAAAATAAAGATCATACTCGTTGCAATAATCACTCGAAACGCCATATTATAATAATTATTATAAACCATAGGGGGCGTAGTAAATCGAGGGGGTGGCTTACGTTTTTGTGGTGACTCTCCTTTCATCCCTTTATGTAATGTATATAGACTAATTGTTATTACCACGGAGACAACCTTGACGGCCACACGATGACGATATAGTATTATATTTTAAGACATTACATATACGACGATTTAGGGAAGTTCTCACGAGGGGAGGTGGGTTTAGGGTGTCAATGAGTCATATCACCCCTCAGCTTATTTTTATGTATTAATTTCTAATAATTAATTTTCAAATTTTTCTATAATTTTTCAGTGTGATTTTTAATTTTTCATAATATAAATCATGTTAATGATAAGTGATAACAATGAAATTCATGATGAAGTAATGAAAGCATTTTATATACCCCCATCAAGCAGTGATTTACTACAAATTCATCTTCTACACTATTAAAGGTATATTATTATAATTAATCAGCACCTGAGGGTATTCAAGAATATATTTAATTTTTTTCGTTATAATGTGTTAGAATGGTTAAAAATGCATACCCTCTCTTTCAAAAAAGCTGAGCACGCCACTACTATGATTTCATACGTCATAAAGGACACGATATGATAATATACCCAATATTATGATTAATTTAGGACTAAGATTTCTGTGCTTTAGTATATATTCCCCCCTTAGTTCAAATACAGTTGGGTGTCAGTTATATTAACTTTTGGCTAACACTATATTGAATAGATCAATATTTTTCTTGAATATTTCTTATCAAAATGCATAAGATTGCATACTAAGAGTTTTTGAGAATTTGAAAACCCTAATGTAAAATCGTATTCATCTAATGACTATCCGTTATTATGATTGTTTTATATATTACGTAATAAATATACTATTTATAAAATTACATGGTCGGTTATATCGAGTAAAAGATGAGATTTGATTTTAATACGTTTGTGGAGTGTGGTCGTTCATAAGTTAATTTAATCCAACTAACAATGAGAGGGTTTGCTTAAAATATTTCATATTATTACGTGACATTTAAAGTAAACATTTGTTGAAACTTTTTCAAAGAATGGTCGAGATGTAAGTGAAAGTGCTAAATTAACACAATTTTTTGAATATTATTTAGTCAGGTTTAAAGTACTGATGGTAAAATACTTTGTTGTGTTGTCTGCGATAAATTTTCACATGAAAACGAAAACTGAATGAGGGTAAATCTAAAATAATTTTTATTTTTGAATATTTTTAAAAATAAAATGCTTAAATTACCATTTTTTTTCGAATTTAAATCCTAGATCTAAATCGACTATATTATTATAATACAATGACGTGTGTTAAATCTGAGTAAAAATAATCACCCGGGATGCGCGTCATGTCTGTAGTGTCTATCGACTTCTGTTTCGGACATCCTGTTTTCTTCGGAGCCAGATGGACTGTGCCTTACGGTGTGCTCTTGAATTTGTTTGAACAGGTCTTCGAGATTCCGTATACGGATTGTGGAGGAAACCTCTTTAGCGGTCTCTTCTTCGTCTTCCGGAGCTTTATTAAACAGATTATTATTATAATTAGACATCAGGTACCTACTTGGGTGTGATTTAAAATCGTGAAAGTATTCATAATACGCACCGATATCTGTTCGCCTGCTGGGCCTCCGATATGGATGTCTATGACATGTCGGCGCTCCACTTTCAGACAGAACGGTATGACTTTGAGGAAGTCCATGCCCTAAAAAACACATTTCATTGATACTTACAAAAATATTAAATTAAATTATGGAACCCGAATAAAAGTTTCAATTTAAGTTTAATTAATTATGTGACTTATTACTAATACAGTAATACGCATACATAATACATATTTTATTGAATTTAAAGTTCAAAAACGTTTAGGTAAAAATTAAAATAATTATAAATA
This sequence comes from Macrosiphum euphorbiae, assembly GCA_949089665.1. Classification (NCBI taxonomy): domain Eukaryota; kingdom Metazoa; phylum Arthropoda; class Insecta; order Hemiptera; family Aphididae; genus Macrosiphum; species Macrosiphum euphorbiae. The sequence goes on along the minus strand of CARXXK010000001.1, from coordinate 101,244,721 downwards.
AATACATAATTTAATTTTACTAACTGTCTTCACACAATCTTTCTTGACTAGCTGTAATACGATTGTAAGCCGATTCGGCAGTTTCAGTCAAGGTGCGCCATAATAGGTCTTCACTACTCGACCTGGCACCGGACGATGATCTATGGGCAGCGGTACGAAGTTTTTCCAACAAGTCTCCGTGGTAACCATCAAGTGATTTGATTTTCCGTTCCATGTCAGAAATACTTACAGACCCCGGAGCTAGACCACAACTGCTTCCACGTCCACTCATGTGAAGGTTTTCTATAATGAATAATTCAAATATATAGTCCTCGGAGTTCAAAGACCCCTTAAAAATTGTTCAAACTGTCGAACATGATTCGCGCGATGTGTTGAAAGTATAATGAAACTTTTACATTTTAAAATAATATATGGTCAAAACAGTTATTTTTTGCGCACTTAAAGTTAAATACACTAGGGTATTAGATTATAGGATGAACAGACAGAACTGTGTTGGAAGTTAGAGAAGTTTAAACAAACGAGTAATGTCGGTACTCACAAAATATTGGTGACAATATAAAATATATTCAGAGGTATATAGAACGTTCAACAAGTTGAATTCACAACGATGAAATCTCTTGGGGTAATAATAATATACAATCATAAGTAAAATAAAAATAAACTTGCCTTGGACGTTCATATCGTCTTCATCGTTAGGGCACAGGCCTAATCTGGACAAGTTTTGTGACTTATGCTCCCTAAAAAAAATATATATATATATATATAATATGTACAACAATTCTTAAAATAACTGAAATAAATAAAAGAAAGATACGTTTATAAATATTTATGATACACTTACATGGAAATACCAGAAGTGCTTGGGGACATATGATTTGTCGAATGAAATAGCATTTTATGGGATCCAGTTTCTGAGCGACTATAATAAAAATAAATTTAGATTACATTATAATATTATTGTTTAAATGCGTACGATATTGATTTATACAACATAAAAATATACCTAAGATTTCTAACTATTTATACATACTATATTGTGCAAAGTTTGAACCATTAAACTGTTATGAACTCTCCTTATAAAAGGCTTAGAGATTTAATATAATAATAATTAGTTCATACTACACTGTGTGGTAGTTTCTTAGAGGGAAGGCGAGAGAGAGAAAGAGAGAGAGAGAGAGAGACACACACAGACACACACACACACACAGGTAATTTACATCCTTCTTCTCGGGTCCTACCTAATCTAATAACTAATAAGTATCTAGTTATAACATTTAAGCCGTTAGACCAAAACCTAATATCAAAGGGGTGAAGAACACATGGCGTATTCGGTACAGTTCTAAGCTCTCGACTGTATTACAATTATTATGCCGTTGAAGATTAATACAGTTTTGAAATCTAGTGTTTACATAATATCAAAATAATTGCCCAGAGCTACTTAACTACCAACCGCAGCAGCAAAATGAAGTAGGCAGGCATAATATTATTTTAACGTTATTCCTATGATATATACTAACTCTGCAAAGTTGTATTATTATGTGAAGCGTATTTACTTGTATGGCGATTGGTTTCCGTATTTATTAATTCTGTTTATGTTGACCATTGCCATTTCTTCAGCTGACTCTTCGGAAGGAGCGTCAAATCTGGACGGTTTCGATACGGGGGTTGTATTAATCGACTGCTTTTGTTTGTCCACCGCTTGTTTTTCACTACTCCTCCTATGCGATTTTTGTACGCAAAAAAAAGATTTCATCATTGAGCGTACTAATAAATGCTTGCACATTATTGAATATTACACGTACCTACGTAAATAAATTAAAAAACTACCAAAAGCGCATTAGTACATGCTTAAGTTTATCATTCCATGCACAAATCGCACTACTGCGTGATGACTATAATATAATATAACTACATGGTTGGTGCTACAATGATTATTTTTGTACTTTTCGGGGCCTGTTAAATTACTTATCGGGACTTTATATCGGTGGGCTCGCTTCATCATTATCACATTAGGTAAAAAATATTATGTTTTGAAATAATTAATTAAAATATAAGCCATTATGGTTTCTACGCGGGACATTTTTCATGAGAAACTGTACTTTTTAAAATTTTTTTATCGGAATTAAATAAATAACATACTTAGGACATGACATAGCTTGTTAAAATTATTGGAATTTGTTGTAAAATATAATATTATAATATAATATATCAATAATTCTTAATAATCAATAAGAATTAGCACAAATCGTTTAGAGTTTTGTGTTCTTATATTTGTTTATTTTTAGCGATTTTAACTAATAATTTTTTTGTGATTTGCTTCTTGAGAAAATGTTAATATGAGACGAGTGTTATTTAATAAGTAACTCTCCGTTTGTGTAATATGAATTTCTGTGTAAGTTTCTTGTGTCACGCACATGTTGCTCGAACTGTTAGTGAATTCAAGTTTTCATTAATGCACTCGAGTAGAAAGTATAATGGGTTAACAAAAGTGTCCAATTTAAGCACAAGTCGTTGAAAACATTAATCACAGTGTTAAATGTATAAAAAAATCGTTAATTTATCGAACTGGCACTAAAAATAATATTTCAAACCAACATTTAAAAGGACAATCGACCAACTTCGATAATAAACCAGTGATTATTATTTTAAAACAGAGAGTTGAGTTTGTATGTTATTTTACACAACTTCATACTTTTATATGGCTTCCAGGTTTTTTATAATAAATGATTTAACCCCGCTTTAAACTAAAATTAAAAGAAGACCACAAATAATGAGCGGAAAAATGGAAATATGCCTAATCGTGTATGAATTAACATCATTACGTAGTATAACATTATGAACCACCTAGTGCGGAGATCTATGATATCAAATATCAATGGACAACGATCAGAATGTAAATAAACTTTGGCTTCAAATTAAAATTTAAAAAAATATTGTTGCTCCAATTAGGAGTTAGGTGATATTTTGACCTGCGTTTATTGTGTTATTATAATATGTATGTATATTACGTATTATGTTCGGTAAGTAAAAAATAGAATAGGAATGTTCAATTCTGACTTATTTTTTAATCGTGTCGGCATTAATATTTTATGCTTTATTATAAACTTATAGGTATAACCAATTCAGACTTTGATTTTACCCTACGGTAGGTACCTGTTGTCACGATTAAATACAATATTAAAACACATAATAAATTTCACTAAACTACAATAAGCATCGTGATGTACAATACAAGTTCAGGATTTTTACCTCATCTGAATCGGTTTTAGTAAACTAGAACTGTTAGCATGCTCGGTCGATATCGGTTATTTTGAGGTCATACAATTTCATAAATTTATTTATATTTTATGTACACATGTTATGTGATCTATGTTAGTAGAATATAGATAGGTAATAGCTAAAAGATTCTGTTATCATTGAACAAAAAAAAAAAAAAATTAAAGAGTGCCAACATAATAATTATGTATAATATTAAATGTAAATGTATAGGTTATATTAGGTATGTATGTTATGTATACTGTTTTATTTATGAAACTACAGGAACAATATTGAGATGATAGGTTGTCCGGTGCTAATAGGGACCGGTTTATGATGTTTTTTTATTTATTTATTTCTATCTATAGGTAGTATTAATTTATTATTATAGACGTATTATAGGAGTCATCTATATATATAAAAAAAACACGTATAATTCTGAGCTTTTTGACTAACCTGAAGCAAAAACAGGGGTTCTTTTTGTATACAACCACGTGGCGATAACACAAAGCAGAACATGTGAAAATCAGAAACACCACTCCGACAGCAGTCATGAGTATCATGACCAAGACACCGGTGTTGGTGCTGTGAGCGTTTACTTTAAAACCGCAATGTAACGTTCCGTACAGGCGAGGTGAAGTTGAATTCCACAATGCACAAATTCAAACATAAAAAATAAACGTAAGCGTTGTATGATTTTGAATGAGAAATCCCCCAAAAATTGTCGCAATTAAACGAAAAAAGTTAACGGACTTGTTATTTTTTTAATTATTTTAATTTTTAATTTTTTTTTTTGTATCACTGATTACCAATAGTTACGAATACAATATCGTGTACGATATATAGGTACTGATGGCGCGTGATTTAATGGATCTGTGATTTTAAATAATAATATTATGTTTTATATTTGGTTCAATAAAATATTATATATATATATCAATGTTTCGGAACAAGTACGATGCGTGCTCGTAAAACAAATCAAAAACAAATTCGCACACCTCAAACACAAACAAAAACAAATAATATTGTTTGTGTAAATAAAAAAAAACATCAATAAAACAAATAAAAAATAAAATAAAATTCAAGTAATTCAACAGTCCAAATTTTCAAGACTTTTGTGTTATTTTGATTTCTCTACCTGTAGCAGAAAGCCATTAAAGCAAAACCTAAGAAGACGAGTTTTACTGAGATTGATAATATCACGACCATTCCTAATGTGCTGATATGTTCCGAATGGGTGTCTGGAAATTATTTGTTAATTTTCGGATTTAATATTTATGATATATTTACTTAAATTATAATATATCTATAATAGTTGTAATATATTTTCAAAACATTCTGTAAAGTAGAAAAATCATCCAATATTATTACTGTTGAGAAATCGTACTTTATATGTTTTAGTAAGAATTTAGATTTCAATGGTTTGATTTTTAAACCGAACTATTAGGTGTTTGGTTTGGTTCGAATATGTGCAATCGAAAACCAACAACCCAAATTTTTTTCGATATAACATCACTACAAAATATTAATATCTTTATAGAGGCCTGTATATACTACCAAGTTAGATGTTCATGAGTTCATCCCGAAAGCTATCAAATATGTCTCGTTTTCATAAATAATCAGTGTCCATATTATGTACAATACTATGATAAGTTATTGGTGAAAACGTCGCGCCTATAGGGTTGTCATTTATTTTTATTCTGGATCAAAAATATATAAAACCACTAAAACGGGTGTGTCGTAAATTCATTGTTATTATTTTGAGGGTTTTTCAAAAGCCCGACATCGGGAAAATAATAAAAAAATTTTTATATAAAGTACCATCTGTGTTCAATTTCCAATTTATATAGGTAGGATTACAAGCAACTTTTTTGGGTGATCCATCTACCTACGCGTCGAAACACATCATTATATAATATAAAACAAAAACGTTTCTAGCTATGCTCAGAATCTAAAATTACAGGTTGTAACGGTAGCAAAATTAATGAAATAAGTTTTTGAAGCGTCTTGAGTTATTTTTATAATACAGGAAAACAAATTTAAGTCGTAGGAGCGAATAAACGAGTTATTGTAAATTGTAAATTGTAATGCATTGATGTAAAAAAATCTTATCCTCGTCGTTTAGGTAGACACATATAATATTTAATTTGAGTACCATATAAAGTATATCATTAATATTGTGTTGTAAATATAAACGCATACCGTCATACCTATTACCTACTACTATACGTATTCCAATTTGCAATCACTTGCTGCTGTATTATTACAGTATGTTAAATCAAATTGAATTTCCCTTTTAATAATATAATAATGTATTCTAATTTATATTAATTATTCCTTCTTCGAATTTCCTCGCCGTTTAGACTGCCAAAGTTACGTTTCCGCATCGATTTACCCGAGTCTTTGACCCCGGGACGTTCATTGCAGCACTCTACACCGGAAATGGCCGACATTTGGGATTAGCCAAAGTTTGTTTTCGAACCAAAGATGATATTGAACAGAGGACAAGAGCTCGGGACGGGCCTGCTCGGTATATACATATTACACATAGGTAGATTAATGACGAGTGGTTACTATTAAGCAAAAAACCGGAGAAGCATAATATGGTTGAATACGATCATGGGGACGTGTGTGCGTCGTCGTTTGAGTGTACTGTTATCAACAGACGAGGAAGGTCGCCGATGAAAACTAGCTGGGTTAACTCGATATCTAAAGGGTTATGCAAATTAATTTTGAAAGTGAAAAGAGAAAAGGGAATCGACGAAGAAGTACGAGTGGTTGAACGTGGTAATGGTTTTTACGGTGATGACGATAATATGTATAATAATATTGGGTTTGTCGGACAACCACCACGGTAATGGATTAAATCGCGAAATTCGATAGGTATCGCCAACATCTGGCCCGAATTTTAGACCTGCGATCCAAACGCGATGGAGCATTATAATAGAAAATAGTTTAATAGTTATTTATTAAATTTGAATACAGTTTAAAAAAAAAACAAAATCATTATGTGCTACAATATACCGATCAAATTGAATATGTATTAATGTGTACTCTGTACCCCCATATGCATATTACACCAACAATTTTACATTTTAGTGTTTCATTTTGACAGAAATAATGTTATTTGTTTTGAAACTAACGATATAATGTAAATTGATAAACGAATTTATTATTTCCACGTATTTTAATTTATATTATAATATATTATAGCGAAATAGCGTGGTGCTCGTGGCATTATTATTTAATAACAATATCATATATTATGATTATTAGTATTATTATACGGATTTATAATGGATAATATTCCACTGTAATAAAATGTTTGATATATTATATGCGATAGTGATGGTACAATAACGGGTTGAATTCGATGAATAAATTTTAAACGCCTGACGTTTCAGTGATTTTAAACAACCATGTTCATGATATTATTATATATTTTTTTTAAATAACAGCACGTCTTAGTCGGTCGAAAAAATATATAATCAACGAAAATCTAGTAAATCTTGAAAATGTGAATAAAAAAATAAATATGAAAATTCATCGCACGTTTCACTGACTCGAAATACTATATTATTATGATCGACGCTATTTGTTTTTGACTCTCGTTTCGAACATTATTTACCGTCGCACGTCGGCTATCGTTCGATAAAATATAATATTACAATATTATGTACATTGAAACGGTACTGTCGGACGATTTCAATATTTTATCGATTTTCAGAGCACAAGGCTGACCCTATTTAAATTTTTTTTTTTTTAAAAACGACCCGGGTATGACTATCATAATTATATATAGATTGATGATGGTGAATGGTTAAGCGAGCTGATGTGATCAAACGTCTGCCCAGTATTTGCGCCGTTATGTGTAAATGTTTACGTGCAGAGAAGTGCGTGGAAATCGTTTTATTTTTCGTTTTTCCAATGCAACTCAACATTGTATTAATATTGCCCTTATATGTTCACCTTTATATTATTATGTCCGATGATACCGTCAACTATACTTTTGATATTTAATTGTCAACCTACATTTTATATTGGGTTAAAATGTATGACGAAATATCGAATGATAGATGAATAACTGTTTTTTTCCATTTATAACTGCGTGAAATGTTTAGATAAAATGAGTGTGAAGAGGGGGGGGGGGGTAATGCACATAGAAAATTGTGGACCACCATTCCATTCATATACGTTTTAAATACTTATTAACGATGACCTAACCTAGCTTTTGATTTTAATATAATTATATGTCAAGATAATTTAATAGAATTTCAATAAAATGAACATGTATAATATAATAATATGATCCTCAAATATATTTGTAATTATTCTGAGGCAGTAAATTATTTTTAAACGCAGTAGATACATGCGTTGATGCAGTCTACATGGTTTTAAGCATGAACTACTGTGAAGTAGTTTATGGTTTCAAGTATTTCTATGCAGTGGTTGATATAGATTAATAATACGACCATAATATTTAGGTAATTTATGTACTTTGGTTGTATAGTTTCCATAGAATTATAATATAATATATAGGTTATGTTTGACAACGGGAAATTTCGAAGAGAATTGTTCGGAAAATGTAAGACCCAAATGCAATAAAACTAGTACATCATATATTATGCTAAACGATTATAAATAAATACCGACTACATTATACAAACTATAATATTATAATTTATAATGCATATAATAGTTTTGCCTCTCGTCTGGTTTATCCATCTCCTTTCGATAGGACTGCACTGCACTTCACTGGCACTTCATTATACATTTGTTCGGTCGAGTCTGGTGCAAACAGTGTTCGATGCAATGTGTAAACTATCATTCAATTTCAAGTGCTATCAGCTCATCGAAATTGTGTCAGGGTAACAACGTTGTAGGGAAATGTAGACGAGCACATTTTAATGGTGTGTGCAAAACTCGGATAAGAGAGTGGGTGAAATAATAGTAGTAATAATAATAATAATAATAATAACAATACATTTTTTTTACATAATTATTTCATATCAATGCATTGCAATATAGTTTAATTACTTATAATAATATTTGGTTTCTTTTCATAGTGATGACCCTCCTCCCTCCATAAAAGGTATGTTTGGTGTCTTTCTCTTAACAGTGGTTAACTATTATTATCTCAAAGAGAAGGTACTAACGTTTTTGAAAATATTTAATAGTCTATTTTTTTAAAGTATTGCATCGTATCTTGTTAATTAGTTAGCAGTGCTAACTTAGCACGTGTTATTTTAATTTTTTTTATCAATATTTTAAAGATCAATAATAATTTTGGATGTAATGCGAGTGTTAACTGTATAAGAACAAAACACTACACAGTATGTTATTATTACTGTCCTGATGAAATCGTCTTCGAAGTCAATAATTGGATTAACAATTTGTTCTGGAATAAGGATAAAAAATGTCACACCGAATGGGTACTCTGCAGTCTAATCTCTATATTGGTTTAATAAAATGCAATAAACAATAAACAATTTAACGGCCCTGTGAGTCACGGTTGATTCAGTTACACACTTATAACCTAAATTACCCATAGCGTATATACGACGTTTAGTAATTTTGTAATAAACGGGATGAGGAATTTAATAATCCGATTTATTTAGTTATATAGGTATATATGCCTACGTACCTACGTATATTATATAATGTAAAAGTAAGATAATATAAAAAGTGTATACTGTATTATTATTATAATAGAGATTCTTATCGAACTACAACTTCAAAAACGTTTGGAAACAAAATCTTTACGAGTCTGTGATTAACAAAACTTGACATTTCTGAAGACGCTCTGCGCCAGTGCTATTAGGGGGTGTGATGGGATACACTCAAAACAGCTTCCCTTTCCTTTTTTTTCCAAGCACCTACCTATACATTGTTAAGATATGCTCAACACTACGATTGATTTTAACTCACCGTGTTAGCGTATACAATGAGATTAATTCTGCAGTTTGTAGAAGAACCAATATTGCTATTTTTGTACAGTTTTTATGAGCACTAAACATTATATTATGTTTTCCTCTGTATCAAATAGTTACGCGATTGCGTCCGCAGAAATGTTGTCACATAATATATATTGGCGAATATCAATAATATTGTTATATCTTACAGTTCCCAACCGTATACCTATTAGAACCTGTGTTATTTCAATTCATAAACATATCGATATCGTGAAGGTACCTAAGTAATTACTCAGAACAAAATATTAAATCGGCGGAGTCTATATAGTGGTTGTCACTGTTAATCGGAATCAATATTTTTACTGTTCGAGTTACAGAACACAGATTTCAACTTTTATGGTATTGTATTTATATTATGTTATAAGACACAATATCGCGAGTGTATTTTCACAGGCAAAATATGGCAGGCACGTTTCAGATAATAATGGTGTAGAAAAAAAAAGAAAAGTGGTATGAGAATCCCAAATATTAGAATATTATCAAATAGTAGGTATATAATAGGTACGTATTAAATTTATTATTACGATATTAGGTACCTAGGTACCCAGTTACTGTGTGATCGTTGTGGTTATTATTTTTTCACGCTGTTTATCGTGAAATAAATTTCCTTAGGTACTATAATAATATTTCACAACATATAAACTGGCTATATTTGGATTAATGTGTGGTAACGATTTAATTATCAATATGTTGTATCTTACCATATGGAGTTTCTTTCATGATCATTTTGCTTTCCAGATCGGATTTAGCTTTTTTTGCATCCTCCGGCGACAGTGTCACAGTGTCGGAGTTTGGGGAAGTAGGCGAAATTTCTAACTGGATAGAACAGTCATTTCCTGTCCAGCCATTATCACAGAAACACTGGTTTAAATTTGAGCAAATCTGTGGAAAATAGTGCGCATTGTTAACGTTATATTATTATTTACCACCTTGGGGAACGTAAGTTCCGTAAGTCAAGTCCACTTACCCCGTGTGCAGAGCACTCTAAATTATTATGATTACTGGGACATTTATTGTGTGTATCGATATACGGATTCATACTCGTGCACGTTTGATTGATACAAATCTGAAAAAATAACGACAAAAATTGAAATCATGTTTTGCAATATGATTGGTAGATAGGTAGGTAGGACAGGTAGGTAGGTGTTATATGGATTTGCTTACTAGATTATCACCGCACGGAGTTCCGTCCTGAACTAAGCTAAATATTTTGGAACCACTCGTCGACCTAAATGAACACATTAGGTATCAAATCAAACATTTTTATTTATTATTGTTATGCATACTACAAGATTTGTTAATAATTTGTGTATGTACACTATGTGTTGGAGCTATATCGGTATTTAAGTTTACAACCAGATATTATATTAGGTATTTGAATATTGAGAAATAATTTAATTTAGTTTTTTATTTTTGATCGTAAATTTGTAAATAGCAGATAATTTCCACCAGTTTATAATTTATGTGAGGTATATATTTACAACCCTATTTAACTCAAGAGTTAAATTGTACTAAAACAAAAATATAAATGGTATATTATTATTATGATATTAAATTGTACTGAATAAGAAAACAAATTAAAGGCTATACCGCTTACGCACAATAAGGTTGTCGGTTAATTAGTGTTTTTATTTTATTTGTATGTATACACTACGCGGCATAGCTCTACATAGACAGTTAGGTAGGTGTACGTTTTAAGTGGTTTTTGGTTATGACTTTTAAGTAAACATATTTTGTAAAATATCTTTTTAAAAACCTTAATAAACTATTTTACAAACATAAATATAATAAGTTATGAATGATAAAACTCGTTTAAAAATTTAAGATTATACTGTTTTTATTTGTTGCTGAAACATAATTTTACTTATTTTAGGTTCGGTTATTCCTCTACCTTCTTCTTACTTTTATTTTTGCATTATTTTTCTTGGATTGTAATGTATGTGAGTTTTTAGCTTTTAATAAAGTTTTAATTACCATTGCATAAATTATAAACTTTATAAACTCTTAAAGTAACTTCTATTACTAACGACTAACCTACTATAAGTTACAACTTATATCACTACTATATTTTGAATAGTTTGTATGTAGTACACTGGGGACCTGTGTTACTATAACCTCTGACATTAGAAAACAGTTTTATAAAGAAATGTATAAACACAGAAACGAGGTAAATTATTTAAGAGGAATTATATATTTAAGCATGAACTCGGAAATATTTGTCAAATGTAAAAATGTTTTGCTTTTAATAGCCTCAAAAAGTCATAAGTAATAGTTTTTTTTGTCAGACTGCCATACATAGGTACTTTTGATTAAATTCGACTTTTGGGAGAACTCGAAGAGTACCAAATTACAGTTAGAGGTTTAAATGTCGGGCAGGATTGCCTTTTATCTTCGTCGTCCTTTGAGCTGTTTGTTGGTGTTAAGTAAACACTACTTGTCGAATTAGTGTTCACTATACCATGTATGATGTTATGCTGCAGTTCTAATAATAATTATTCGGAAACAATAATAATACCACTTACTTGCACTCATAATCCTTAGAATCTATGGAGATTAATGTTTTGGTGTACCTCGGTGCTGACGCGTTTTGAGGATATTTGGTACCTTTTTGACATTGCAATAATCCGCAATACACGTTTCTACAGGGAAAAAAAATTAAAAAACATTTGAACATTTGGAGTGAAATTATTTATACCGGTATTATAATATAATGTGTGAAGACTCACTTTTGATCACATTTTAAGTACGTGGTAGTACCAGCCTCTTCTACCATACCGCAATGTCCACTCATCGATCCCTTGGTGTTGAATTCGTCGTAGCACTGTCTGTCCGATGACACCCCGCCTAAACCGCAAACACGGGTATTGTTTGATAATGATAATAATAATAATAATAATAATAATAATAAATGTATAGCCCGTTTCTGTTGGACTGTCATGCAAACACTAGCTATTACAATCATTCAATTCTTTGTACGAAGCACCGTCGTTGAATACAAATATCGTTGATGGGCTTAAATATTGTACGAGAGAACGCGACCGGTATTATTATTACGTTGTAATTATTGTTAAAAAATCGTATGGATTTTCTCCTATAGATTTAATCGGTTTATACGGAATAATAGACCCTGGTACCGGTGAAAATGTTTAGAGAGAATATATATTATAGTTATTACGAATTTTCCGACGCTCTAGAATATGAAATCATAAAAGTAAATTGATTTTAAAATATACATAATATATATTTGGAAAACTTTCGAGAATAAAAGATTGGAATTTAATGCTCTATTTTTTAGTTTTTTAGTTTTCTTGGAAGAAAATGTTCTTGCAACATTACTGTACCAAAAAACTAGGTATTTAAAAAAGGGTTACTATATTATTTAGAACAACATCACAAAAAACAAAATAAATTAGACGATTAAAAGTAGTTTCCGCTTATTGTAAAATAAAATAGACTAAAACATTATATACTACATATCACACAAGTGTTATTTATCATATTCATATAATCATATTATATTGAATAATAATATTATAATAATTGATAAAATGTTTTATTATATTTGAACTCGAAGACAATATAATAATATATAGTTTATATTAATATGATTTTTTTATTCAAATATTCAAAGAGTACAAGAGAAGAATATTATGAATATACATATTTATTTATCTAAGAGTATGTAATTATTACATTTTTGATAACACAGAGATATTTGCTTTGCTATGAGTAAAAAAAAATATATTTGTGTGTAGGTACCAATTTTATTAAAATTTGCTTAAACAATTCAATTATGATGTTTAATTGGTCAATTCATAAAGTTTCTTAATTTAAATGTTAAATGTAAATATTTTAAATATATAAGTGAGTATTTTAAATCAGGATAATATGGTTCATGTTGCACACAATCACAAAATAATAATTTATACTAAATTCATAAAAAAAACTTCAAACTCTAATCTAACCTCACTTTGAACCGAAATAATGATTTTATTTTTGGTTGGTCATGTTCCAGACCAGGCAAAAAAAAAATCACTTTAGTCAAATATTTCTACTATTAGTTAATGAACTGTTGGTTAATTTAGTTAATCCATTCTGCTTCATTAAGTTCATTAATCGATTTTTTTATGATAAGAGATTATCACTACATCGCTGTAAAGTGTTAAATTAATACTTTGCATTTTTTATACATAAAATAAAATGTAATCACATCGCACTAGATTGTATAAATATTAGGGACTTTGTATGTTTAAACAAAGTAAATGATGACCCAGCATATTTGTTAGAAAAATAATAAATACAGTCAAAAACTTATAAACTACAAAATTGATTATGATAAAGTAATACGACCTTTATTAATACTTATACCCTTTATTAATTATCAAAATGAGTAGGGTAATTTATATAATATTTTATTTTCCGATTAACTAGAAAGATACTAAAATTGACTCCAGGTCAAGATATTGTTAATTCAATATTAGTCATGTTTACTATTATAATAGTACTTAATTTATGACGAGCTATGGTCGAATAAATCCTAAATTTTACATGAAAATGAAAATTATCTGAATAAAATTAAGACTTCTATATAGCACACCTATTTTCACGAAACTTTACCAATTACTGCCTCAAATCTTTATCACCAAATATCATGATTTCCAGCTACATTCCAATCCGTTAAACAAATTTTTACTAGACAATTTTTGCAAAGGTTGAACATCCCTTACTACCCCTCGCCCCCACCATTCGCTCACAAATCGGGGTCAGATATGAGGCCCCGGATATGACTTGTTCGATTATAATATTATATACCTATTAGTTATATTTTATTCAAACTGTAATATTATATACTCACCATAACCCCAAATCTGCTCACATTGGTCGTTGAGCGTGGGACACTCGCCCATGTAACAGAAGCCGTTTTCCGTACCACAAGGGCTGGCATTCTTTTTATACATGTCCGCGGGACATTGGCCACTGTCACCAGTGCAGGTTTCCGGTAAGTCACACTCGTTGTTGGACGCCCTGCACAGTGTACCCACTGCCAGAAACTATGGACAGACACATAAATTTTTGTTTAAAGTATTGTCATAGAACAATATGTTCCATGGTACTATAGTATAGTCAGTTGCGTTAACCGGGTAAATTACTAGGGGAGGAATTAACAATATATTCGCCATACTCGAAACCAGTACAATACTTGGTTGTTTGTTTCCATAAAAGTCTTTAAATTAAATTAGTTATGTCTTAGAAACAGAATACTGTAGTAATATATTGGTACCATATTATCATTGAATTACGTGAAGTATAGGTACACAAGAGTCCATTAAAAAAAGGTACTATAACTATTGTTTGAAAATAATAATTTAATAATAATATAATCCTGTTTAATTATAAATTATAATTCATGAAACAATATTAATGGGTCATTTTTGTAACCCTAAGAATGAGATGACGCTGACAATACGTCAACATAATATTATACAACAGGAAAAATATGAAATAAATATAATACAAGAGGAAAACAATATTTTTATCTTATAAATCTATGTTAAATGTATTACGTCATTCTTTCTTTATTCTAGAAGATTTAAAGATTTTTACTGTTGTCAAATCGGGGGATGGGGCAAAATGATTCCTTTGCCCTCCATCCCTTACCCACAATTACGCCACCCAGTGGTAGTATAGTTGTAGTGGTAAAATTGACGACCGTAATATGGAACATGTAAGATTGTCGAGACCGGAACGAGTGGGAATTTATTGTCGTACTTAACTTCCGTAAACGAAATCTACGGAATCATATACCGTGTATAATACTTATGATGCAACTACTTATTTCTAAGCTCGACTACGTAAAATATTTTGAACGTTTTTATTTTCCAAACTCAATCGAAATCGCTCACCTCCTGTTATTACATCATATTATTATTATAGACATTAATAATTTACCTTGCAATCACTACAGCAAGTCCCAGACGCCGAGCATTCGGCTTCTTTTATCAGTTTGCACGTGATCGGATCACAACACGGATCATTCTTTTGGCAGTTGTCGAACCCACCACAATCGCATTCTTCGTTGTCTTCCACTATGTTGTTACCGCATTTTTGTTGTAAATTAGTGGCCTATATCATAATGTGTTATATAGCAATATACTACACCTAGGACGAAGTGATCCGATTAAATATAATGAAAAACGAAACCTTTCATCCCAAAATCTACCACTATAGAGAGCCTAAAGGGGTTACCTTGGCATGTTCGATAAATGATTAGAGTCTCGATTTTACCTCATTTGGTTTATTGAGCAAGCACATATTTCGAGTTTCCCGAAATTCGTCTATGTAATCGTTGAGGCTGCAATCGCTAAACTTGTACGGCTGAATATTCTCCATGCCCACGATCGATTGTTGCATGATACAACCATGCCAATCGCGACAGTAACATTCTTCTCCTGAAAAATAGTTTATTTTATCAAATTTTAATTTTATCAAATCACTGGGTATGTTTTAACATTGAGTACAACGTTTGAAATACATTTCAATCATGTATAGGTACCTTTGATCTCAGAGTCTAGTGGACCTGAAACGATAGACATGCGACAATACTATTGATATTAGACAATGGATATTTGTATTGGGAGATAATAATTGCAATTTATTATAACTAAATCAAATTTCGTAATATTTTTTATCGTTTATAGGGGCTTTTATTATTAATTATATAATAATATGCATAAGTGATAAGGTAATGTCACACAATATTTTTTATTTTATTAAAAGTAATAACATTTTATAGTTGCATAATGCAACTTGCATTATACATGTGTTTTAATTTTTTTACAACTTTAAACATAATTAACGATTATTTATGTAGGTACTTATAAACATGTATAATATAAAATATATCACGAGGATGTATCAACCCTTCAATGGTGTTATAAAAGAAGGTGAAAAAAAGTGGTTACGTCATCAATTTCCTTTGTAAGCTTTTTCATTGAGTGTTTACGTAGTTAATTATAAAGAAATTAAAAAAAAGTAGGCTATTTATCACTTGGATATGTCTCAAGAGTCAAAAAAAAAAGAAAACTAAAAAAAAAAGGTTGATTACTTTTATTGTAAACACTGTATATTAAACGTCCAAGTCCTTGTGTAATTTATTTGAAATATTGATTATAAATGAATTTAAGTTAAATACATTTCATGACCATACATTCATACTCGTTTAATGTAATATAATATATTATATGATAACATTATTTCATAAATGAGTACAAGTAAATTTAATTTTAAATTTAACTAGGTATGCTGGTGATTTTTTAAAGATGGGAGAATCGCACTTGTACTGAAAGATGGTTAATATCAGCTGTGAATTATACATAATATTGTATACAAGAAACCCTGAGGTGTAATTATTATCATTGCTCGGTTATGTTTATTTATCGCACATAAGAAGGTCACCACCACTAAACGTTGTTTTTATTACATAGTCTTAAGACTAAACCCACATATTTATTACGTTTATATCAACTTGATCTCGAAATTTTCTGAAACTAAGTGAATATTTAATATTATGATTTAATCAGATTCTTAAATGAGAATTAAGCGTCGTCCGTGGGTGGGTTTTAGTTAAGTATATAAGCAAACATAATAAAGTAATAGTACAGATACATAAATGCAGTGATATAAACGTGACCATCATTACGAACAGCTATCTAATATTAGTGGTTTTTAATTACCGTTGCTGTGATCTCGCCTCGAGACTGTGATTTAATTTCAGAGACTTTTTTCTTTTTATATAATTAATTAAAAACCTTGAACTCCACAGTCATCCGAGTATATTATAGTGACTAGTATGTATTATATATATATATATAGGGTCGTTTTCTGACCTAACCACCGCCGTTAAGTATCGTGTGCTCGTTAAGCGTAATCATCGTACTTATTAGTATTATTACACGGTTGGCCCAAAATCAGAGGACGAGGGCGTTTCAGAAATCCTATAAACCCACTTGAGGCCACCGCTGCTATTATATACAGACCGTGCGAAATACAGGCCTCCCGGACGATTCTGCGCGGGGATTTATTTCGCCAGGCTCGGCGATGTGTTTTAACTTTTAAGCACATCATAAGTTAGTAAGTAAGTAAGTTTGTGCACATTGTACGCATCACTTACTCTTGTCATCGTGGCCCATTCCCACGTTGTGTCCGATCATGTGTGCCATCGAACCAGCTATGATGTGAGGTTCGTAGGCATTCACATCCACGCTGATGCCCACGGACTTTGCTGTGCACACGGTCCCATGGATAGCCATCCCCGTCTCGCCGCCCACAAAATATTCTCCACTGGAAATTAGTAAAAAAGATTTCGTCACACAAACGACACAAGTTTTTACTCAATAATAACAATCATGTATTATAATCTAACGGTGTCACAACGAAATGACGTCAAGACACGGCGTGCAGGCTAAATACCAAACCAAATCGAATCAACTGCGAGCAAAATATTACTTTATGAGATGTTTAGGAAACGATGTGTTCGTTTTCTCGAGAATATAAATGTCGTGGCCATTATAAAATACCAAATGGTTCCACGTGGCATCGATATTATGTGTGTGTATAGGTATAGATTTAAATCAGTAACGTGTTTATTAGTCGTATATTATATTATATTATATTATATTATAGAGGTTAAGTGAAACGTAAAATCGTTTCAATTAGTGTACAAGCAATCTAAAAGTAACCGTTTACTGCTGTTAATGTTTAATGAAGAAATATATGGCGTCGATTTAAGTCTATTATTTTATCAATAGGTTACACTACACAGATAACACATAAAATGGTCTATAAATTTCAAACAAATACAATATTTTCGTATTACAGCAGTAGAAAAAAAGTTTTATAACTTTGTTAAAGGATTTTGGTGATTGTTAAAACTGTTATAGTGTTAGAAAATAGCATGTGTAGTGTAAATCAGCCACCTTAGTCTGTATGTAAGTGGTCAAAACTTTCAAAGTGTCTCATGTATTTTACACTACCTATGTAACAGATCGTTTATTTTGCTACTAACTACAACTAACATAAGCACTTTGTAATTTCGGAAACATAACGCGATTCTGTAGTTTTTCTACTTAATTTTATCGTAATGAAAATGCGAACTACACTTAATGTGACAGTATTGCCGTTGCACATTTTCTAAAATTGTTACAATATAGAAAAAAATATTATAGTTTATTTATTATAATGAATCGGAAAATATGTATTATTATGTTATACTCAAAATTATAAAATTTAAATTCAAGTAATATATTTTGTAGTTTAATAAAAACTATTAGCATTTCTGTTTTAAGTAAAATATATCAATTCTTATTCTTCATTGTCTGACAAATTAAAATCAAAACAAATCGTAGGTACATTAATTATCATTGTCCATTGCGTTATGTTTGTATATTTGTAATCAGTGCTCAGTCATATATGAATAAGATTTGTTCGACATGTTTGGAGGACGCCCTTAGAATGAAATATATGGATATGAAGTGTTTTGCATATTTTGATGAAGATGATATATGAAGGGAAAAAATTGTAAATGTGAAGTACGAATTCTATGAAGGACACGTTTGCAGTGATAATAGTACGTTTCATTTAGTGATGGATGAGTGTCGCGGGAGAGAATATTCAAGTGGTGTGCGGAAGAGTGGCAACAGTGGACGCCACCAGTTTTGATTGATGGGAACGGGAAGGGAAAATCGAAAGAGAAGTTTTATAGAAAGTGTGAACAGATATAAAAGCAAATTGAAGACGGCTTAGGTTTTGACGGCAGAGATTGCCTAAGCCTTAATCCATGCGTGGTAGAAGACAAAAAAAAAATTGATTTTTGTATTATGTTCATACATCATGTTAAGTAAAATAACAATAAAAATCATAAAAATCACAACCTAAATAAAATAAATGGGGGAAGAAAAAAATAATTTGTGAACGTTTTTCATGCGTATGATGTATTTATTTCCCTTTTTGAACACAGAATGAACTGAGCAATACGTCGTGCAAATATTTACTAAGTACCCAATGTTATATTGTTATTTCATTATTTGCATAACGAATTCCGACGAATACATTTTAAATAATTTTGCCATTTTCGCATTAAAAACAAAAACAATATTATTATGTACTCACGTTAGTAGTTGAGCAGTGTCTTTGCCGATGTTGAATAGTGCGTGTGACGAGTATTCGTTAAAATTGAGCAATGCAGTGCTAATTTCTTTGTTTTTATCAATTAGTGCCTGGTTGGCCCCTTGCCACGTTTCAATATAGACTACCGACACTCGGGTGTTTATCGTTCGGAAATACTGTGTGGATAGAAACAATAAACAAGCATTCGTTAGATATTAATTATTAACACCATTTTCTGAGGTGAAATAACCCCCCCCCTCCACACACATTCAAATGTATAAAAAACTATGAAAATGTTCAGAAATATTATGATAATCATACGCGTATATTATACGAATAATAATATTATAAACAAATCTGTACTTAAAAACGAATAACAGTGTATTACAAATCATAAAACTCGTATAATTAGGGCAGATAGGTACTCACTAAATCAGCTATGTTTGCGATTTGAATGGCGTCGGTGATTACTTCAGATCTGGAGCTGCCATTTCTCATTTCGAACTGAACAATATTATAATTGCGTTAAAAATGTATTAAAAATATTTGTTAACCGATGACAGGTAAAACGCAATATAATTTACCATAGCCTTATCCAACACGAGAGCGGTCTCTATGTACTTGGTCACTTCTCTGACGTCCCGTTTTAGTCGTCGCTTTTTCCGGAACCGTCCACCGGTAAAACCGTTGGTGTATTTGTTTTTCCTATCCGGCCGCAAGTCGTTGGCACATCCGCGTTTAGCCTTGTCCCGTGCCTCAAATATCACATGAGGATGTTTCTGGTAACCGTAAACGCAACGTTATTAATAATATTCATCAGACTGGGGCAGGTCTGATAATAATAATGATTTCGTTTTTCAAAAAGCCGCCTACGAACGATTTTCGAAAGCCTGAAAAATTCGATCTAACGAGAACTTTTTCTTTTCTTTTTTATTCGTCTCCTTTTCCTCAGAATTCGTTGAACGTGCGTCCTGTTTTTGACTGACTCGCACGTTTTTACGGGGGCGTACTCAGAAAGAAATGGGGTTCTTATATTGGCGTTTAGGTTACGCTAGAGTGATTTTATTTTGAGGTTTCTGTTTTCCCCCTGCCACGTTTGTAGCACTAAAATTGGAACTGTCAAAAACTTCTTTTGCAGCTTCTGTCACCGTTGTGTCCGTATGAAGTGCATTTCAAACGATCTCCGGGGGGCCCATTTCGATTTCGGTGTTTATAGCACGTTGAATAATCGTTTATGGCCTGCCTATATATACGTCCCTACTCTTTTATCAATTCAGAAAAAAATAGGTAATAATTTGAATCACAGAAAATGTTTCGTAAATATACACAGTCCCAGTATACGGTAATTTTTAAAAAAAGTTTAATCATCTATAATTATTTCTACACAAAACTGAGAGTGAGAAGTTAAAATTATTATATTTTATGAGAAAAATATATTTTACACCGTTAATGAACAAACGTCGGTTAAATTTTCCATAAACATTGACAAAAATAAGAAGTTCACTGGATTTAATTATTTTTAGACGTTCGAAATTATTATTAAATTATTAATTTTTGAAAATTAAGCAAATGGATAAGGAAGTTCATCACTCAACAACAGCAAACCTTCTGAAAATTCAGCCTAATTTGCATTATAAATTTAATTATACCGGCGAAGTATGAAAAAATAATATTATTTATTTAACAAACCATAAATTAAACTATTTTGAGGCATTAAACTTATTACAACGAAACATTGAGATTATTTAGATCAGGTGGCTGTTCTAATTTACGTATTACTGTAGCAGACCGAAAAGTTCGCAGTCGGTTGGCACTATCTATTTATTCATTTATTTAACATACATGTACCAAAAAAAAAATGTATATATATATTATATACGTGTCGACTCTGGAATGTTTTCTTCCCACGGGGACTGTCAGTAGCCATGATTAATGACATTGGGTATTCTACTAGTACAATGGTCTACAGATTTCCTCCGGGAAAAAAGATAGTAATACCGAGGCTACTTTCTAAAAGCAAAATATTTCATGATTCTGGAATTTACAGTTATCACCTGGCACGTTCATTTTTCTTATGAAGTGCTGTATCTATTTCACACTAACGTGGACAGTTAGTTGAGAGAGTCTCTCGTTCGATTGTCATATAAATAATATATTGTATATTTAATGGTATATGCATTTTATGCTGGGGTTGCATTAACAATCACTAAATATATTTTAATGGCCAATAGTGAGCAGGTAATGGCCCCTTAAACATGATTTAGTGGCCCATGATTAGTCCATAATATTTTAGTGAATCGTTAAATTAATCAATTGTTTATATGACCCGGTAATAATAATATGGTATATTATCATTAATTATCATTATACTCATTTCACATTCGATAATATTACAGTATTTTTGGTTAGTTCTAAAATAATATTGCTTATTAACGCATAACTGTTGACAAATTGCCTAACTAACACCCCGTGTTTCAAATTTCAGATTCTAATAATAATATAGATGTGATTATGTTTTTAATTTTATTTTTATATCTACTGTTAATAGATAAATCTGATAAATTAAGTTATTGACTTGATGGTCGTTAATTTCTATTTAGTAAATAAACAATTCATTATAACTTAATATTATTATATCCAATATTAAATATAATAGGGTCTGTACAAAAATATATTTATTAATGTATATTGTGCGAAATAAGGTGCATGTTATAGTTCAAGAGGTTTCGTGTAGAGTAAATATTATTTTAAGATTTCTAAAATAAATTTGAACATATATTTTTATCAATACCATTGATAAATATCATTTTCGATTATCATAATATTATAATAATTATTGTTTATGAACAGGTCAAATAATTAACATTTTATAAACTTGCTCATTTTGTAGAATTAATTTCTTTCGTTATACTGACCGACAAGTCTCCACCGTAAAATGGATGAATAATAAACGTTTCGTTGCCAATGTGTATGACTCCGGCTACTCCATTGCATGTATGAAACGCAGCTGTGGCACCAGGAATATCCTTAACAGTTCCGTGATAGTAACAATGTTCAATTTCCTTAAACAAAACACACACACACACACACACATATTAATACATCAAAAGTGTGTGGTTTTTTATTTTGTCCTAAGATAATTAAAATAAACATTTTGATGTGAATCTTGATGTAATATTTTTATTTTTAAGAATTTATGAACGTAAAAAAATTGCAAGATAGTAATATAACTTTTTGCTGAATTAAAAATAAAACACAGAGTTCACGTTTGAAGTTCCCACCAAATAATATTAAAAATGACTGATTAAAAAAGAATTCAACAGCTTTTGTAAAAGGGCTGGAATTTGATTTATGATATGTTTAAAATTAAATTATTTTTTTATTTTGTTCCATATTTTGAGGAATAATTGAAGGCAATTATTTTTCATTGAAAATATAAGATATTTTTTCACCATCCGTATCTCGTTTACGTCATTCCTCTTATTTAAAAGCCGCTCCTTAGCATCAAACATAATTAAATTATGTCGAAAATAATTTTAATCAGCCTTAAAAACATTTTACGACGAACTGAGTACAGTCGTTTTAATTAAGATTCATGGAGTGCAATTTATAAATAAAACTAACAGTTTATACGTACTTGTTTGGAAACCTGTTCAGCTCCATGAGGTAAAAAATGTTTCTGTGCTAAATTCGGTGCTAGTAATTGTCTGTAATAAAATAAAGGAATATAAGTATGTTTTTCTTGAACTTATACACATAAATTAAATAAGTAATGCAATTCCCAAAAAGCCTGGCATTTTATACGAAATAAAAATACAAAAGAGCATAATATATTAGTTGATTTATTACGAGTTAACATTATTAACTTTTTTTCTTTTGCGACATAACATTTTCAAAATAAATAAAATTTAACATTTTTGTTATTTATTTCATTTAAACAGTATTTTGTAATTGTTAGTTCGTGCATGTATAAGGTCCTTGTTTTTGTTTTATACCGAATAAGTGATAATATAGTTAATTTTTCCTCTAATTAAAACAAATTTGGTTATTTACAGTTAATTTCCTCTGTAGTAATACAATTCAACGATACACTTAATTACTAAAATACACAATTTTAATAATTATTGTATATTATTTTAATTCGTTTATAACTTAACCAGACCAGAGCAAAGTTATTAAAAATGTAAGATAAAATAAGAGGCTTTATGCAAATTACAAATTAAAAAGAAAAAAATGATAGCTTAGATTAAATTTAATTACATTTACTAGAGTGGATGGAATAGTTTATTATTTAAAATTATGGTATGAAAAAAAAAGTTTTTACGGTGAATATTGTATCTATTCGTGTATCCATTTTCTAAAGGTTTTAAACAAAAAAAAATTGTCGGTGATTCTATTTCAAACTTGTCAAACATTATATGAAAATGTATACAATATGTAATTTTTAAGTTTACTTTAAATACACTAAATAACCTTTTTAATTATTCTAATCATATACTGTTCGAATAACTATGATCGTTAGGTTAATTGTTCATAAATATTATGATTAATGATTATACGTACAATTCAACAATAGCTGTGGGTTCTGAGGGAGTGATTGAAGTATTGGCTTTACATTTATGTGTGTTTGTTATTTTATTTTTCTATTATAAACTTTTTGAGCAATAAAAATGATTGAGTGTAAACTCAGAAACTCAAAATCGACAGGTTGTTCTTGTCGGCACTGGAAGGTGGATCCTGAGTGCTATCAGAAACTCTTGCTACTGTGGTTGTGGTGATGGTCGCCGTGAACGGCGGACGAAGTATAAACCGATGAATACTTTCAAGGAGCAAAACAGGGAGATTTTTAGATAGTAAAAAGTATACTAAAATTTTAAACTGATAAGGAGTTAAGTGAAAAAGTCCTGGCACATGCGTTATAGGACTCAGAATATTGGGAATTGTTCCATCGTAGATCCTATCGTCGGAAATGCACACATATCACCAGTGTGAGTCTATAAACAAGTCCTCCGCCCATGACGTTGTGTATGTTTTTTAAAATTAATATTCTTATCATTCATATTTTTTCATCAACAATTCAAGTAGTTTTACTTGTATTTCTATGTATGTATTACTTATATTATGTTTTTCATATTTTCACTCATACAACTCAAAATAATATTTTGAATATGTTTTTTTTTTTTATAATAAGAAGCTTGAAGATGTAATAAAATGTTTCTCATAAGTTGTTCATACCCCGATTAAAAGATATCGAATAATAAATACCTTGTCAAATTTTAAATTTCTAAAAATATTTAATTGTTAGTAGCGTGTATTAACCTATTTCCTGTTGGCATTGAAGTGCGTGTATAATATATAATTAGGTACCTACTTATAATCTTTAATATTTTTATCAATGTATGATTTATTACCGTAGTTTAATTAATAATAAAAGTATTAACATTTAATAATTTAAATAGTTTAGTTAGTTTAATTTCTGATAGAATATTTAAAATATTCTAGTAAGTACCTTTAAATAGTCTACACAACAAACCATATTAGTTTGTTCAGTTTATTGATTGCGGCCTTTGGAACACGGTAGGCAGGAAACCCGTGAATACATTGATGGATATACGGAGGAGAGACACTATATAAATATAATATGTATATTATATATATTTATATTGCTATTGACCGGATTCGACCCTAACCCAGTACAGGGTGACCGGTAGTTACAGTGTGATACCGACAGATTTTAGCGAGCTGACGTAGTCGGTGTGCGCGTGGCCGCGTGGGTACCTATATATGCGGATATAGATAAATAAAAAGTAGAATAAAAAAAAAGAATATACGATACGTCATTAAAGGGTGGGAGATTGGGAAGACAATGAGTGATCCTGGGCTGCCATGTCGGATTACTTATATCGGTCTACAAATAATAGGATTTATTCCGCCTGCAGTTCCTTCGATCTTGACGGATAGCATATATTTCGTAATACCCTCTCGATATTCTTCAGCGGCGGAAAGGGGTCTGACAAAATGTCTTTTTGCTATTCGAAATATTGTCGAATCATCGGGAAATCGTTATTATTTTTAATAGGAAAATTAATTTGACTGACATTCGTGTAGAAGAAATGTTTGTGTCAAACATTTTGTGATTATGTGTAGTTGCCAACTTTAGGCTTTTATTCGCTGACTAGGCGTTACTGTCAGCGAAAACAACATATAGCAATGGCTCACACCGAATAATGCGATGAGGCAATTAAAACAATTAAAAACTCACCGAAATGTGACGGTAATTAATTATTTTAATTCAGTTTTACATTAGAAACAAACTGTTTTATATAATAACCGTTTTATGTTAGTAATAATAATATTATCAATTCTAGAGACCTTTTATCCGGCCAGTATGATTTATGATTATATATTTTGTGATTTATATATATATGCATGTGGAATTATGAAGTTTTGGACAAGAATAGTTTAACAGTTTTAAACAAGAATTACACTATAGTGTCACAAAGTTTATCTTATATTTCGCCACTTTTGATCCGAAAAGATTAAGTAGGCCACTGAATTAATAATATAATATACATTTTACATTTAATTATAAACAAATATATTTATCAAACTCTCTTATTTTATTATTAATTATATTTACTTACTTGAGAATTACTTTAAAATGCAAGGTAATAGAATTATATTTAGGTAGGATATACTCCCGTTTGATTTAGTAAATGCATATTTGCTTAATTTATAATTAGTTATTTGAAACCACGCATAATTAATCAAGCACAATATTCTTATTTAGATGATTTGAATTATTTTCACATGAGACACAATGGTAATTTTTTTTATTAATCTTGATTAATTATATATAAAAATATTTTTTGTTTTTTTGTAGGTTTTTATCGGTAAGAGGGAACACGTGTGTGTTTATTTTGGCAGAATTTTTGATTTGGGCACCCTTAGATATCTGTCATGCCCGGGTGGGAGATTATGGCTGCACTTGTTCTCCGGACACCGTGACTTGCCCGAAGAAAAATGCCGCCCATGGCCGAGGTATCGAACCAGAGTCCGCTGCGTCGCAGCCGACGCCGTAGTCCGCTCCACCACTCCGTCCCCCGTAATTTTTTTTTTTTATACATTTAATGACATTCTTTACATTGAGATGTATACTGTTTATTTTCTCGAAAAAAAATATTACGTTAGAAATTAAATTCCATAGGTTTATTTTTATTTTTTTGCAAACACAACCTATCTTTATAAATAGTTAGTTACGTCGTGCACATTCATAATACCTTTGTTCAAAAACTAAATATAATTTTAAATTAAATTATCTTTATATTATACAGTACTATATTATGTACATTACCAGTGATGCTTTAAATTAGGTACCAACCTACATTATTATTACAATAATTTTGTTTCGACTATTAAATTATAGAACCTAGCTGCATAACAGTTTACATTTTACAGATAATTATCTGTATTTTGTTTTATATTATGTTATGAACTTTTGGTAATAAACATAATAATACACGATTGAATATACGACGATTACGAATGAAATAGTTAAATCAATAGAAATAAATGCGAGGACGTTTATAACCTGCAGTACTACCATGAAATAATTAATTATAAAACCAAATATTTATAGAAAATAAATAATATTATATTATTATTATGTAGTAGTGTTGTAGTACTACATATTATTATTAAATGTTTTTAATTAACTGCATATTTTTTATCGCTGTATTGTACAATAGAATGTTTGCTGTAACAATGTAACATAATATTATGGAAAGGTATACATATATTTTATTTGCATTGATATTAAAAATAACATATCTAATATTAAAGTGAAATCCTATCCTATATCTCTCTATTTTATATGCCATTAAAAGTTTGTGACTAAATTAATGTTATACAAATAATATTTATGTCACAAAGTGTTTTGGAATGTAAACACAAATATTGTAATTGAAGAAGCAGGTCGTATGTGCAGTACAATAATAATATGTATATAATATTATTAATAACATGTCAAAACACATTGGAGTGAAAAGAAAAAAAATAACATTTCAGAACCACGACTCGACTGGAGATCCCAAAGTTCACTACGTGATGCGAATTCCTAATCGTGTTTGCGTCTAGCTAGTCTATATTTTAACATTACCAATTCGTTTAATATAAACTTTCCTATACGTTTACGAGTGCGGCTATTATTATTATTATTATATTACTATAGTAGGTACAAATAACGGATTATTTACGTACCTAGACGGTTTGCAAAATATATCAATCAATACGTGACGATTTAGTTGCCAATGTATCCGACTTCGGGTTCGTAATCGCAACCGTATAAGCCCCGGAAATTCACATTGTATTGCATAGTCTTCCTACATTTTTGGATAACAGAATTTCATCCGATCGAATATAATAATATGAACATCTAAAATATGTCGGGAGTTACTTAATCCCGAATCTTACTCTTTTCGATACTTTCGGAATAACTTTGATTTGGCATTTTTACCCTGCAGCATGCAGGGCTCTGCAATACTTCTACTGTATATTCAATTGAAAAAAATATCGAGAAAATTACAATTTTAAAAATCGTGACGAAATCGAACTATAATTATTAATAATAACGTCAACAATTTAGTTCGATACTAATCGTAATATCGTTATTTGTTTTAAATGAAATAATGTTACGAAGCTTATTACGTTATTTTTACTATTATCGGACCCACGCAAAGACGACGGTGATCGATACAACTGCCGATTGAGTTTCGATTCGTCCGGATTTTGTATGTCATAATATTGTTATTAATCAAAATACTTTATCAATGAGACGTTCATTTGGGCGATTGATTGTTATATTATTAATTTTACACCTACGCTTATCACGTGCAGCTGCAAGTCATAATAATAATTTATATACTTTATTATATTATGTTCTCAAATCGTGTGTTTTAAGTTTTAATGATACATTGTTCAGACTGCAGTAGTTTTCTGAACACGATCATCTCAAATAATATTATTATCATGCGTATATGCGTCATTGTAAACAAACATCAACACCGTGTTATTTGATTTGCGAGGATGATACGTTATAAGCGCATATAATATGAGCGCGAACAAACAATCCGAACTTTCGGGATCGGCACACGAAGCAATATTATATTATGAGAATAACATATTATTATTATAAATGGCGTGCACGGTCAAGGAACTTAGGATTAATAATTGGGTTTCGTTAGAGTAATATTTGAACACGAGTAATACGATTACAATACGTTGTAATAAACTGCACAGGACCATCGGCGCGTTTATAAGTAATAATACGGACTGTGCATGTGCTAAGGGCGTCTTTGGAAGGGTGGGGAGGATGGTTTTTTTTATTTGCGTATAA
This sequence comes from Macrosiphum euphorbiae, assembly GCA_949089665.1. Lineage (NCBI taxonomy): Eukaryota > Metazoa > Arthropoda > Insecta > Hemiptera > Aphididae > Macrosiphum > Macrosiphum euphorbiae. The sequence continues at coordinate 101,215,936 of CARXXK010000001.1, read as the reverse complement.
TAATGTATATAGATAAAGTCTTTGTCATATAGTAATAAATTAACTTATTGTTTCTCTTTTTAAATTTTTCCACATTTTTCTGTATAGCTATTAATATTATATAACCAGGGCTGAGCACTAAAAAAAACTGTTGAACACGCACGAATAAACACAAAATATATTGCAAAAACATTCAATTTAAAATACTAAAACTGCAAAATTAATTTTTCTTTTTAAATAAAATATTAATAAATAGAATAAAAAATATTTTGTTAACATTTATATTAAAAAAAAGTTATTAAAATTATTATTATCTTATATTTTTGTAGATGACCTTTATGTATATCAAGTTTACGTATATACCGGTATTCTAATATAGGTACCTAATTATTAAAATGTTTTAAAAGTTATTATTTTGTGATACAACATTAAATATCAGTTATGCCCAAGTATGATTTTTGTGTAATTTGATTCAATTACAAGGGATGTTTATGACAATAACAACGACTTAAAAATAGTTTTTTCATGAAATTAAAAAGTTAATTTTTAGAATTATCTTTCGTTAAAAAAAAAAAAATAAATAAAAAGTTGTGAATTATTGGTTATCACGATAAAAATAAACTATAAAATAAAAAAAATATTTTTGAATAATAAAATTTGAAAAAGATTGCAATATTAAAGTATAAAACATAGTTTATTATAGGGATTAGTATTTTAGTATATTATTCATAAGACGTAGACAAATGTAAATTCATTCTAAAATAATTCCATATTATATGTTATAAAAAAAAAAATACATTTTTGGAATAATTAATTTTAGTTGAATCTAAAAGTAGATTTTAAATGTTATAAATTATGAACAATTTAATTAAGTGAAAGACGGAAGTGACTACTATAAAATATCACGTTTGAAAAATAAATGATTTTGTATAATTGTGTTATACCTATTATAAGCAAGTATATGATTTATCTACTATTATTGTTAGGTATCGAAAATGATCATGAAGTTATTTTAGACATATTTTTCGTAGTGTTGTGATTTTGTACTATATTTTAACGATAAAATTTTCAAAGATAAACGTTTCTACTTTTTGAAATCGTCGTTTTTAATTAATTTGTCTGCATAGGTTTACGTCGTACATAGGTACTTAATGTGTAAAGAAATATAATATAATATAGTAAATGCGCCATTGATCCCATATAATATATAATATTGTAGACTGTACAGTGAGTGTTTAATACGTGTTCATAATTTATTGAGTGACCCCATAGCAAAAACTCTGGATACGAGACCGTACAGTATAATATAGTAGGTAGTTGTACACGCCAAATGAGGACCCGATGATAGGACGCACTAGCACGTAAGGCGTGTGGGGCGAGTTGTCGTGCACGCTCGCGCACTCTACATTATATACCTACACGTACAATAATAATAATAATATGGCGTGCATCCAGCGAGAACCGGGAGACCTGGCCCAGCACAGTTATAATGCCATTCTCTCGTCAGTGGTTATATAAACGACAATTCGAGAACGATGATTGATTATCCCCAGCTGGAGTTCGGCGGTGGTGTCCAGGGCGGGAGGAGAGTCGTGGTGCGCACACACGCACGCACGCTCTCACACACACACACGCGTATACCTAATGAAAGAAAACCAACCCTCTCCGCCCGCTGCAGACATCGTCTTCGACCCGACAACGCTCCGAGTATTTCCCCAGAGTTGCCCATCCATTACCGCACCACTACCACGGTATATATTATATATATATATATGTTTGTGCACGCCGGTGCACAAAAATATATAAAAGCTTGCCGCGGCACACGTATGAGTATATACGCGCTCTCTGCGCGACGTACTCGCTTGTCGCACACGCGACCTACCCGCCGTCACCGACGCGCGTTTCGTCCAGAAAATCCGCAGGGAGGCGTGTGAAAATGTGTTTTAAAATAATATTATATCAGTCCGGTCGGAAATTTCGGTTTCGGCGCCGCCGCCGTCGACACGGCTATCGATCAATGTTGTGGGCGCGGGGCTAATATACGAATCGGTACGATTAATGGGCGCGAGAGAGAGTAGAGCTTCCACCACTACCGACACACCACCTCCACCACCGCCATCACCACCCTCGTCATCACCGGCCGAGCAGAGAACATTCCACGAACACAGAACGACGTTTTCAAGGAGCGCGTGTGCGTGAGTGTACGTGATCTCGTGATGATAGCAATAATAACGCGCGTAGTACGGCTCCGGTGTTAAATATAAAGTGAAAAAAATATATAATATATATATTTTTATTATAAAAAGGGTGGAAACGAGACGACATTTTTTCATTTTTCCATTTTTTTTTAGCGACACGTGCGTGTAATATGTACGCCGTCGATGTTGGTTCGCGCTCGTGACAATCGGACGAATTAAAAACCGTATAATCGTGAAAGAAACGTAATATGTTATTAAAATAATATATACCGCGGTATTGTGGCTAATGAAACATTTTATTTTTCCGACAACAATTCGCACGTGCCATCGATTAACGATTTTAACGTGTCCGCGAGAACAGAAAGTGCACGTCTGCGCGATTAAAACGGACGGATAAAGGTCGTGTTACAGCAACTACAAGTTACAAATGCAGCAGGTACCTGTATTTTATAGATCGAGTCGTCTGTAGTTCGTCAGACGAGAAGGAAAGAAAAAATCATCATCGTGATAATAATGTATTATCGTCCGTTATTTTTAACATTATAATATCTCACCGTCATCTCGTTCGTTTCTTTGAAAACGGGCCCCAACACAATTTAACATTAAATAACGATGAGTGCGTTTTAGATCGAATTTTCACAATATATATTATATTATATATATACCTGCCGATTATAGGTAAAACATAAATTGTTAGATTCAGAGGGTGATACATTAATACTATAGTGACTGATGTTGTCCGTCGTTCGCCATCGGTATCCAAAACTAATTTCGTTCTGTACAGTTATATGATTTTCTGTTCAATAGTTTTTTTATTTTTTAAAGTTACAATAATTTTACATAACAAGTCGCGCTTGCCCCTTTCCTCTGACGGCCGTATGGTGGATTCTTAAATTATAATTTTCTTGTTGATTGATTAAAATGCGATCTGAACATTTTCGTTCGGTTTGTGTGGCCGAGCGTGCAACGACAAGACGCGCAATTCAGACTGATAATATTGATATAATTATTTCTTTGTACAAACAAATGACAAGACAAAAGATGGATGAATATTATTATTATTTATCATTATGTTGGGTTAAGAATAATAGCGGTAAAGCATAAAGCGTACACGTTTAATAATAATATACACATAATATATGAATAAAGTACAATATACTACCACAACAAAAGTTTATCCAATTAATCTTCGCTCAGACCCCCCACCCCACTATTTATCTTTTAAATTGTTGATTCCAACAAAATGTTGTAGAAAGCGTAAGCGAAATCTCTTAAACCAATATGAACTGAACAAGTATTATACCGCAGTACAGAAAGATCGTGTGCCGAGCGGTGCTCGGAGGGATTTATAACTGTGTATTTTTTTATTTTTTTTTTAGCGGAATTCCGAAAACTGTGGATTATCAGTTTAATATTATTAGAGACGAAAATAATTGACGCGAGCAAAGCGACGGCTCCAGTTTATGTATATTATAATAATATGTACAACACTGATGGAATGACAAATACCTCTCTATACAAGTACTCTTACTCGTATACCGCGGTATACGGAAAACCCGTAATAACATCTTCTGTCAGTCGTGTCAGCCACGTTGTGTCAAAATCTGTTTTCGAATATAGTACGATTGCTCAATCAGTGACAAAACCCAACCTAACAAAATATAATATCGTATCCAATTTATTATTACCATTATTATTATTATAAAAATTGATGCCCCAAAAAAAATACGCTAAATCACACACTGCGTAGAATAACACTCGTTGAATTTATCCGAAACATATAAATATATAATAAAACTTAGGTATTGTATAATAATAAACTATGTAAATGGTTAAAAATGTATAAAATTATTTATCGTTTGTTATTTTGATATACATTTGTTATTTGATGTGAACAAAACTTAACATCCAAAAAAAGAAAGAGTAATATTTTCAAAATTTTTAAAAAAGTCTAACATTAAACTCTTGTGATATTAAACTGTTGACTATATTATTGATGCCTTAATGGCCAACCACTATACAGTTAATGTTAAATTTGTTTTAGAAATATGAAGTCTAACTATGTAGGCTATTTCAAATTTTTAAGAAATGCTGTGAAGTAAAATATTATAATCTTCACCATCCAAATGTAATTAATTTAAAAAAAGGTGGAAAACAGGTAACTGCTTTACTGCACAATAGATGGTATCGAGTACACATCGTCATTGAGTCGTACACTGTAATGTACCTATATGTTAAATTTGAAACCAATGATAATTTATTGTATACGAAAAACGATACTGAGGGAAGACGGTCTGTCGCCAATATTACTATACTCTGTTCCACGAGAGATCATGCCGGTTCTGCGCATCTCCCTGCGTCTCCCTACTGTCGAAACTGGTTACCCTACGACAGGGTGTGGCGTAGGGGAACCAGTTTTGGTCGGTGCGCGGCATGATCTCTCGTGGAACAGAGTGTAAGTTTATTTCATGTTTTGTTTTTTGATATTGATAATTATTTTACTGTTAGTATTACGAGAGGTTGATTTAATTTTGGCAGAAAACATTGCATTTATTATACTACTAATATTTAATTGTAATAAAACCTTGAAATGCTTGAAAATTTAATACAAAGCTCCTCAAAATAATGTAATTATTTACATTATTTATTATTTAAATATTAATATATAATAAATAGCAGCATTATCATGGATGGTGAATATGCATTATGTAAATGTAACAAATTCCTGATGAGGTTATATCCATGGTAATAATATCAAAAGTTTAAAAATGTTGAAAAAAGAATGTTCAATTTTTACCTGCCGAAAGTAGCAACTAGATCCAATATATAATGCTACCAGAAACCTTCATCAAAGCTGATGTTTAAACCATTTTTTCTACTAGAAAAAGTGTTGTCAGACACAAAAATAAATAAAACCACACAACATTGTAAGAGGAATACATTCATTGCTCGGAGTCTAAAATTTAAAATTTTAAATGAAAATTAATCACAAAAAAATAATTGACGAACATGGGGCATTCTTGTAATACTTTTATCGTACTCATATTATATAATATATATGAATACAGAATAATTAATATGGAAAATTTAAGATATTATATAGCTATATAATAAATATGTTTCATTTACAACACGCGCTAATTTTAATTAGTTTTGCTAAATCATTAAGTGGAAATTTATGAATTGCCTAATGAATTCGTATATGACTGCAAATACGCGTATGCACAATACTTAGTGATATCGAACGAATTTCGGTGTAAAGGGTATTATAACATTTCCATATTCCATGTAGGCACATTTTGTTAAATACAACAATACGAACTGATTTATAGTATAAAACCATACACAGGTACACATTTTCGTCCCGCTGAAAACATTTTTACGTTGATATTGTGTACAATATTGCTACCTAGCTAGTTATTTGCGAACCGTGTTGCCAAATTTACCGTAATCGAAATTTATGTACAGAATAAAGGATTGGGTACGGAAAAAATAAACGTTTTACAAAATATAATAATAATATACTGATCAAGGTTTATACTGTTTCTTAATGCAATTGGATTTATGTGAACATTTTACACTTCAGAGAAACGAAAAATGTTACGTTTTCACTCGGTTAAATCAAAACATGATTGGTTAACATAAATAACTATTATTTACACACACACACACACACACACACACACACACACACACACACACACACACACACACACACACACACACACACACACACACACACGTGTGAATATGTTCATGTGAACGGCCTATTTTGAAGAATAAAGGATAAAGAAAAAATAATTATTTTATGGTAATATTCTATAAGCGATGCGTAAACTTTGCCATTTCGAGATTTAAAATCCTTTATTATTTTTTTTCTAATAATAATATGTATATATAGAGAGGTAGTGACACGACGGCTCAATCATTTTCAACCACATTGCGTTTTTAATTCATTGCAGACCTGCTGTTCTCATTTGCACTGTTACACTCTCGTTTAATAGCAGAAATATATTTTTTCTCATTTCCCTTAGCGGAACTGCAGCAGCTTTCAAGAAATAGTACATGGTAAAGCTATTGTCCCAAGCCACAGTACCGAATGATCAACGTGTTTCTTGAGTTGTTAAACAACCAGGCGTGCGCACCACCTATTGTTATCATTAATACGAAAAAAATGAATGGGGAAAAAAAAACCAGCGAAAAACTATTAAAAAGAAAGGAAAATACCATTTTTAGATTCCGAGTGGAGCTATGAATGTATTGATTTTACAATAATGTGTGTGGGTATTTTTTTTATCTGTGTACCTACATGTTGTATAGTAGAAAAATGTATCAATTTTTAACGTTGAGGCTAGTTATTAGTCTGTTTATTTTCGGTAGGAAATTAGATCTAGTTGGTTCTTCTGGGAGGTTGAAAATTAATTCTGTTGAATGTTGAAATTACCAAATGGAACGTTCTTAGGGCTTTTAATTATAACGAGAAAAAACTACAAAAACCACAAAATTAGGAAAAACGGGAGTTTTTACACAACACTAGTTTTCAAATCACTGCAGATACTATTTACATTTAAATGTTAGTTAAATCACAATTTGTTATACCAGGTGACGTTTTAAAATTATTTACCAAACATTTTAAGCTCTATAATATTGGTATTATAATTTTTTTAACCTTTTTTTAAGTATTGATAAAAAAATTTAGTTTTTGTAAAAAATCTTGGAAATCTAATCCAAGATGCTATCCAAGTAATATTTATGAAATTTTAAAAATATATAACACTTAGGAATTAGGCGAGATTCTTTTATGCTCGTTGAAATTTACTAATATTTAAAAATTATTTTGTAGTTAAAAGTTAATAAAGTTTGTATACTGTATAGCATAGGCTTGAAAATGTAATACAATATTTCTCGTAGATAGCTCTGACTGAAACTGAACAATCCAAAAGATATATTTTCACAATCTATAATAATAATAATCATAATAATAATTAATCTTAATTATTCATATAAAATGTTAGGTACTAGGTAGCTAAGTACATATAAGTATTTAACAGACATTTCAAATTTAAATTGTTTGAAAACAAGGATGTTTAAAAGAAGAATTAATTCAACTTATCGTACTTCTAATATTAGAAAAATTTACTATAAAGTATAAATATATAATAAAATAAACTTAATAATATATATGTATTAGATTGTATCCGCTCAAAATCGTTTTATGTTTGCAATGACTTATGATTGAATTCGAATTTAACAAATCCATAACAGTGACCTACTCGACTACAGGATACACTCGACACTTACAACTGTGCAGCGGAGCGGTTAGCTACTTGGTACCTGATAACTCTTTGAGCTTAAGTTTATACATTTTATTGGTTTTGAATAGATTGATTTGTTAGAGAGAAATATATATAACTTGACGGTTACAAATTTAATAAAAAATTAAATAGCGGTGTTAAATGGATTTTGATTTATGGACTCAAAATAATAGAGTCGTACTCCAGTAAACAATAATAAAAAGCTTTAAATTATCTTAGACCTAAGTACAGAAGAACTACTAGTTTACCTAAGTCTCAGACATCAACAATAATTATTGTATATATCTGTCTGGTTCATTTTAATTTCAACTTGTCCCAACACAAAAGTTTCAATATATCAGGTACGGACGAATAAAGCCTAAATAACTAACTTATGGTGTAATAATATATACTAATTGATAAATAATTGTAAAAAGTCCATTGATTTTATAAAATATATCATAAAACTTATTTGAAATGTAATTTGGTACCTAATTAGGCAAGTGCCCCTTTTTATATGCCCCTGAAGTTGCCTCTCTCCTATCACGACTTCATGGTAATCCTTGTCATGTACTACATAGAAATTAAATTAAAAGATCAATTCGTCTCTTATTATGTTTTAAAATCATCGTTGGTGTACTGGAGAGTATCTATACTCACTTGCCCCTTTCCAAAAAACAAATAAAAAATGTAATTTAAAATAAAATAAATATCATCTTATTATGCCCATGCTACACTGACAGTGTTCGATAAGCTCGATTACTAAAATTATACATTGCATATTTCGATATTACCAATATTATACATTTCGTTGGAGGATAATTCAGATCTCGGAGACGCTTAATTCCGTATATATACTATTATAATTTTCAAACACGATCACGTATATTAAGACGCTATAGATACGAAATCTGTCTCCGGAATAGGTATAATATGATTCAGATTTGTACCCAATGGACGTATATGATATATTTTGTATCCCGCTTGATGACAATATTTCGTGTACAATTGTCAATTATATCAGACGATGAAAAATACTTTACAATTAAATTAAAAAAGTGATGATTAATATTGAGTAAATGTGTAGCATTCTATATTTACCCAGTCTAATCACAATTAACATTTTAAATTCAATTTTTTATTGAACTATAAATAATTGTGTTATCGTGAAAGACATGAATATTTATGATTTTATTTTAGATTTCAATTATAGGGTGATCAATGTGTTGGTTAGGTTATAACGCACATAATATTATATATATATTATTATATTTTATTATTTTCTATACTTATACGAATTGCATTTTCAAAACATTTAGACTAATTATTTGAAATCTATTTGAAAGCTATTCACACCTTTCTGCGTTACGTCGGTAGTGACTTATAAGTTAATACAATGGAACCTCGGTAGATCAATGTTTTAATAAGGGACCAAAAAAATATTCGATATACAAAAACTTCGAGTTACAGAGATACCATTGTATTTACAACCATACGTAGTACGTACATGATATAATATTATAATAAATATTGTTCTATTATATTAGATCAAATTTTTTTGGCAAAAATTAGTTTAACCTACCGCAGTACTGGTAGAAAAATAAATTAGGTAATATAAATAAATTATAAAATATCCTTAGAAAATCTGGGCTGAAACATAGCATCTGCGTACAACATCGTAATTCGTGTGTAATGATTGAAATTATATTTAACACACCCATTACACAATGACCTACTCAATGACGAGATACACTTGAAACTTACTAATAGCAGTGCAGACTTCCCTGGTTTTTTTTTCTCTTAATGTTAATTATTTTAAAAATATAATATATGAAATACGAGTAGGTACAGCACGATTATAATAATCGTAATAATTATTGTGCCAACGACTTGAGTATAAAATATATTGTTTAACCTATTCCTTCTGACCTATTTGTGATAAAAAAAAATTAAAAAACCATTTATATAAAGAATTGTATTTTAATGACCGTATAATTTAAAAAGGAGAACAAAAATATTATACGATTTTCAGGTTTTGTAAATTGCATAATTTTCTTATGCCACGATCTCTCGTTCAATTCTCATTCACTCCAATTGATTTTGTCCTCATAAAATATAATAGTTTTCTGGTTATACATATATGCACCTATGTAATTACATTTGTTTTTTTTATATATTACAGTCTTATCGAAAAATACTGTTATTTTATAAAAAAAATCAATTTTGTAGCAGGATATTATAGTATTATACATGTCATATAAACTTATTATTTATATATTGTTTAATAATGATCGTCCTAAAAAAATGTGCAATTAAAGTAAGTAGATTTTTCAGTCTATAACGAAAATGAGTGTATACTGAATTAAAATAGTTTTTAAAGCGTGTGATAGGTACTATATCGTATATAATAGTAATATTACTGTCCCTTCATGTACGAGATAAACACTATTAAGTTCGAATATTTGAAATATTTGAAACGTTATAGTTTTATTATTTGTTTAAAACTAAAAAAATCCGCGAATAGTTAATCAGTATACGTAAGTATCTATTCTTCTGAGCTCAGGATTTGATAACATAAAATTTGATATGGTATTTTAATAATGAAAATGTTCAGTTAATATCATTAATAACTACCTAATATCAATGTTTTACCTTAGTATCACAAAACCTTAGGTAACTATTCACCTTAGTTAATCCAAAATATGCAGATTAAAAATCTTGTTTCCTCTACGTAATCTTTCCAAAGGCGTACATATTTAGAAAATATGTAATTATGAGGATAAAACGTATTTATAATTAATAATCAATATTGAACTCGTATTTACGTACTATATAAATACACTACGTATTGTTTTCAATATAGATAGAAAAAGAAATGTAATTTATAATATTATGATGTACCTACATACACCGTGTTTTGGAGAGTTTATTAAAAGTGATTAAATGAAAATTCCGGCTATTTCGTATTTCTCCAAAGCTTTATTATGACGTACTTTGTGTGTATATTATATTCAAGTTTAGTGTTGTTTAATCGTTTATAGGTAGTGTACAAAAATTAATCATTAATAATATCAAGTCGTCGAGTTGAATTATTTATCGATGAACGTGCAATCCTAAAATGAACAGCATTTAGGAATATTATGGTGTACTTACGTGTTGAGCTCCAGGTCGAGGCGAAATTTATGGTTGAACGCTTTTATTAATATGGAAGTTCTGTGAAAATGTTTCCCCATCTGAAAACATACAAGCAAACCGTAACATTATATAACGAACTGTATTATAGAGGAAACGCGTTGTTCATAAACATATTATTATTACCAATATAAAGATAAAGCAGCAGGTAAGTACAACAATATTATATGAACGATCCCGAGCGTTTATTGTAGGTAATATCAAATAAAAACGTTACCGGGAAATTTCATATAACGTCGAATAGAGTTTGTCTTGATAAAAAATGATTGGTCTTGTAAATCTAATATTTTCGATAAAAATATTTATTTTATACTTTGAAGTTGCGAATTCGGAATATTATTAGACATTACCTAGGTATCCAGGTCTACTGTAATAAACGTTATACATGGCTCACCTTCCGTATCTTCTGTATTCGAATCGTGAACAATAATAATACATAATATATAATATCCAACGAGCAAACAACTTTCTCTAAAAAAAGAGTGGGCAGACTAGGTTGAGCAGAGTGATGAAGAAAACTGTAAAACATTGAAAAACTTAATTCTCTCTAAAATCTAATTGACTAGTCTCGTTGCATTTTCCGGAGTCGACATTCCTATCATGCACAGTTTATTGGATATTATCAAAGGGCACTATGACCCGGAATGGTAGAAAATCATCTGTAAAAGACAGCTTTGATCATGTGACAAAGCTTAAGTGGCCTTTGACTCGCGGCAAACTTTCTATGGGATACACTGCAGCACTTATATTATACAGTGAGCGCCGTATTATAACGTCGGGACGGCTAGAAGAAAAAAATACATGGTTGTCATTTTTTTTCTAGCCGATTTTATTGTTATTTTTCTCCATTTTAATAGAATACTTTGCAGCTTTCGATGCACAAAGGGGAATTTTGTACTTACGTATATATATAAAAAAAAATAAAAAAAGCTACGGCGTTTTCGCATACCTATAATATATTATAGTGTTGCCATAGATCTTGAAAATCATAAAAACCCGAGTACTTACTTACGCTTTTGATTTAAAATGTATTGAAGTTGTTATTATTTTTCGTTTGGGTTTCAAATTATATATTATTTATCCAAACTAAGCAATTAAACCAACCACCGTCCCAATATTAAACTGTAGTATTTCATAGAAATCGTGACGCATTAGACTATTAGAGCGTTTCATAAGATTCCGGTACAACGGTAATGTGGTTACATTATATTATGCTGCGAAACACATTTTTTTAATGTTTATTATTTTATGTACATTATAACATGCACATGTTTTATATTGAATTCAAGAAAAAAAAATATTTACGTGAATATAATACAAAACATGTACGAGTAAAAAAAAATGATATTTTCAAAAGTAATTGGTTCATGCTTGTAAGTTTTTTTCAGTCGAATTAATATAGTTTAGATCGATGCACACAGTTTCGAATAGCTACTTATTTTGATTTTTACATTTTTTTAGAATCTTTAATGAGAATATTAAGAAATATAGTTTCAATAAATAATCATTATAGCGTTAAAGGGACATCACTACGTATTGCTTTTGATATTTCAGACATTTAAATATTGTAATTATTTTTAGTTGCAGAAATTTAAAAGAAACTGAAATCATGTTCACCCATATTATTATTATACGGTACGTTGTTACGTTATCACAGTTATTAATGCCGACTTTTCTTCTCTCTTCACACTCCGTCATTCATTTTTAGTTTTTTTGAATTATATGGTAAAAATTTCATTCAATTTAAATTCACAGTCGCTGTCGTCACTAAATCCGAAAACTTTTCTCTCAGCATTCACCACTCGCAAAAGAGTTCCAAAAAGAAGGTCCCAACTTTCATAAGAAATCAAGACTAATAAATCACGGCCAACGGATTTATAGGTTATGCGCGGAACCTAAAGACCATCCTCTGGTTCAGAGATAAGCTAAATGTATGCGCGAACATGGAACAAAACTTTACTTCGGGACTGGCATTTTAAAAATGTATTCTGAAACTGCTGAAGAGTATAGAAGGAAAAAAAAACATTGGCAACGGGAAAAATAAATAAGATTCAGAATTTCGCATATTTAAAACGATTATAAAACGTGATAAAAATAATTGTTAATTGCCTATTATTATTAATTAGTTTTTTTTTCTAACGTAGTCAACTTTCATTTAATGAATTACAATTTTAAAATTATCCATCATAATAGTAAATAACATTATAATATTTTTATTCAAAATCAAGGGATTTCACAAATATGGTTTTATTTTGGAGATTTATTCTCATATTGTCATGTGAATTAGTCGAGTTTAATGCACTTTTAAATTTTCATAAACAAATCCAAGATAAAATTATAGGAAAAATCTTAATGTTAATTCACTATTTAAATAGAAAAACTTTGGATTAGAATTAATATAATTTATTATCTTAAAATAAAAATGTAATTTACAAGTTAAAAACATATTTTTTACCCTAAAATATATATATTATTTATAGCAGATACGTAATAAGCAATACAATATTCTACATTAATAATTGTGTGATTTAAAAAATAAACGAATAAACATTTAAAAATGTTTTAGTTCTAATTTATTTTTTTTAAATTTAACTCTGTTATAAAATCTACAATTGCTTTTACCATTGATTTCAATTTCATATCATTGGGTATTTAGAAAGAACATTAATTCATTATCATAATATAATAATACTATGATAAAATGAAAAATTATGAAATTACAAAAAATGTTGTACATTTTATGCATGAAAGTGTATATTATTACAAATTTATAATAAAATTAATTTTAAAATTGTAGTTTAAGAAACATGTATATATTTATTGTATTTTTTTTTTTATTAAAATAATAGCTACTAATAATATATAACTATGATTGCTCAAATGTAAACTTAAATTGACAATCAAACGTTTTTTGGAAATATAAGTGGAATTGCATTATATCAGATTGTATTTAGCTGTACAACAAATCAGCACAATGTTTTTCTCATTTAATATAAGAAAACCCATGTGTATAATGTTTTTTTTTCAAAGAAAAATATTTCTGCTTTTACATCAATAAGAATTGTCATGACCGCTATTTCACCCTTCTTCCTATCTGAAGTTGACTCTTTTTTAAAAGGATAACTTCCGCAATAATTTTCTGGTTTCCCTATGCGCATGTTATCTTTACCAGTATTTCCCATAGCCATAACAATAAATATTATTGTTTCCTGTTTTGACTTTTTCCCCTCGTTATTTTGTTACCGCGCAAAAATCGTTTAAGTCATTCTAACTTTCTCCTTTTCAAGACTATTTTATAAAGATCACAAATTGAAACTGTCATGTAAAATACCATTTATTTAGACGATAACTTAAGTTATAGAAACACATAAAAAGTGTAAAGTTGAACCACAGAAAAATTGAACGATTAGTAAATTAGTTTGGTATGGTAAAAAAATTTAAGTGACTTATAAAATATTTGAGAAAAACTAATACATTATTATAAATTAACAAATTATAAGTTTTTAGATAACGCGTTTAAAATACTATAAGATTTAGAAAAATGTATCACTATTCAATTCGAAAATTGTTAATATTATAATATATCTATTGAAATGGTTTTTTTTTTATTTTGTTTTTCTAGCTATTCAAACTATTTCACGTTTAACAATTTGGTCAATTTCCTTACCTAAATTTGACAATTTTTAAGTCCATTCATTATATTCGACATACTTTACGATAATAATTACATTAGCACACCACACCCTTACATGATTCCCTAAATATTTTTTTATACTAGTGTACATAACTAGGGATATATTACACCATACATTTAAATTAATGTTTACTCTGGATCCACCCCTAATTGTAAGTGTATCATTAAAGTATCTATAATTCTATACTCGAACATATACAACGATATAAGCTTAATACGTTTGAAAGTTTTACGTAGTTATTGTAAACGAAATAAAAGATTCATAGGATTTTGATTACAAATATTATTGAAAAATCTTTTGAATAATAATTCTCAATTTAAATAAATAAAAAATTGTTCATTGACAATCTGTACCTACATGTTGTCCAATATATCACAATATGACACGAACGTTAGATTCACCTTGTACTCATAACGACCATATTCACATTGTGCTTTATTATCCAAGTTTTTTTTAATCAAAATCAAAAAAAAGTTTTCCGAACTCGTATTGACAACCGAAAACAAACTTTGTGCAAATGCATACTACAGCTTTTGTCATCGAAGCTGCCTTTAAGGAGAACAAGAGTAAACAAAAAAAGACAGAGTAATTTTACTATGAATAAGTTAAACACAAGACGGAGAGAAATTTAAGACAACACCGTTGTCTTCGTCATTCGTCTAAATCTTAATTGGAATTTTATTTGATAGGCAAATTTAATGAACAAGCAAAAGGAATATTGTTCGTTAGAGTTTATGACGTACCTACTGGTAGGCAAAAAGTTTTGATTGAAGTCGCTGCATCTCATAATAAACTGTTAACTATATAATCAATATGATGGTGAGCCCTCAAGGAGGAAAATACAGCTTCAACAAATATTATTTTTGTATGAATTACAAACATGAACGGTAGGTATTCCAATTGTATAATATAGAACTCGGCGTTTTTCGAAACCGAGATCACGATGTTATTGATATTAGTTAATTTATTACTCGAATAATTAAATGACAAAAATATAATATGTGTTAAGGCGTACTTTGATAAAAAAAATTAAAATTAAGATAAAATTAATATTTGTTGCAGACATAGTTCTAGAATGAGGGGAGTTTTTAGAATAATTTACGGTGGGCGATGGGGGTTGTCGCTTATAGGAGAATGAATAAATAACTGCGATAAGAAAATAACTTTTAAGTAGACGTAGAGTATATTACTTATTTACTAGTAACCACGTTTTTAACTTAAATATAATATAAACTACCTTTAATTTAAGGTTCTGAGCAGACCGATGAATGTATTGATCATACAATGATTTGAGTTTTATTTTTTGTCTGAAGACATTGTGCACTTAGTTGTAAAAATACTTTAAGACTTCAATATCATTTCTGGCTGGAAAGTGAATCTAGCTGGCTCGTAATATTGTGGGTTGGGGAGGAGGTCAATATTAAATTATACACAATTATCTGTTTCGTGATTGGGTAAAAAATAGGGAATGTTTTGCAAAACTAATTTTCTAAAAAACGATTTTGTTAATTTTTTGTATGTAATTAAAAACGAATAACCACAGATAGGTAGGTACTTTACATTTTTACCTAATGTTTAAATTAATACTTTCTATACATACTTGGTAATACAATTTTCAAAGTATTTTGAGCTACTTAAAAAGATTTAACATTTTTTTCCTATCTTTCTATCTTCTATAAATATCAGTAAAAAAAAAGTTTAGAATAAATCTACAATAATTTTTATAAGTGTTTGAAATTCGTCAAAAATGTGTAAATTATTTTGTAGTTAAAAATTCATACAGTTTTTAATATTCATATCCGACGATTGAAAATGTAATACAAGGTTCCACAAAAGTGTTCTTTTCATGAATTATAATAAAAGTTGAGTGTAATTCCACAAATATTTTTTAATGAGCGTTTGAAGTATAAATTTGACGAAATTGGATTTTCACATGTTAAATTACAATTGCTTATCAAATAGTTATACTTTTTTTGCTGTAGTTCAACTGTTAGTTAAATTATAATTGACTAATAATTTCTATACTTAATGACATTTTTAAAATATTAAGACTATGTAAGAGCAATTTATAGGCATTTGAAATATTGAAATTTTTTTAGCTATTTTTAAAGCTTAAATACAATTTCTTATGCTTGGTCATAAAGCTCGAAAGTTTAATACAAGACTCCTTATATATATATTTTTTTTATTACAATTTAAAAATGATGAAAACACATAAGTATAGGTACGATTTTTATTAACACATGATTGATGTTACATAAAATTAGATATTTAAAAGAAAAATAACGATTATAGTAAATTTGCTTGTAATTCAAAAATACTATTGGCGAAGTCTTACATTTTTACTTATATCATTATATTTTATCAAACACAATGTAATTTTCAAAATATTGAGATTAATTTAAAGCTGTTGTAATTTATTGTAATAACAATTATATATAATAATAATAATTAATAATGTAAAAAATATTGTGTTTTCGGAAAAACTAATTTAACCTATCATAACTAATACTAAGATAAATTACTGTACTAAAAATATAAATATAATAAAATAAAATATTTTTATCAATATAGGCCGTCAGATTGTCTCTGTTCATAATCAATTTTCGTAGGTATCCAATGATTTATCACTGAATTTAAATTTAACATAATATCTATAACCTACTCGATGACGAGGTACAATTGACACATATCTCTTATAAAAAGAGCGGTTACCTACTTGAACATTATTTTTTCGTTAACTTTTATTTGGTTCCAAGTATACCGAAATAATTTTTTTTTGAGAGAAAAATATAATTTTACTGTTAAAAATTTCATAAAGCATAAAAGCATTCTATTAAATTGCGGTCCAACTAAGAGTTGGATTATGTACTCAAAATAATAGTCATACTCAAGTGTACACCATATCAGTGAACAATAATAAAGAGCTTTAAATTATCTTAGATCGTTAAGCACAGAAGAACTACGCGTTTAACAAAGCATATCATTTTAACGGGTTTCCTGCTTCATATTAATCTCGACATGTACACAAAAGTTTCGATACTGATACGAACAAATAAAGCCTAAATAATTTATTTGTGGTATAATAATAAAATGTACCGAATGGTGTACAAAGTCCATTGATTTCATACTATAAATATTATCATAAACCTATTTAAAAACTAATTTAATGTTTATAAATACTTAGGCAAGTGACTATTATTACTAAAAAATCAATTACAAATGAATTATTTGATAATACAATGATAGTGACTATTGATTTATAAAACAATACATTTTCGGGAAGATATTATTAGCTAGGAGATTTTTTTAGTTTTGAACAAACAGTCACTTAAGATAATATGATCGAGAATATTTTTCATACGTGTTTGAAACCACGTCGTTTTATGAAATGTTATTCAAGTTCGGGTAACTACAGTGGTTCCATGAAAATAGTTTGATAAAAATATGTAATTTGATATAATATGTCATGCTTATTCGTTTGAAAATTGTAGTCATCACGGTAAAATCTTTATGAATTATATGTTTCCACGTATCAAATTAAAAATTTTAAAAAAGTTTATGGTATTGAATGTTTTGGAAAGACAACTCACAGACTAGTATGAAGCTAATCACTTATACCTACGCACAGAGCTGTATAGTATAGATTATAGAAGACGAATAACACAAAAATAATAATACAGTGAAACCTCGATAACTCGAACGTCTATAAGTCGAATTTTCGATAACTCGAAGGAATATCTTCGCCCCTTCATTTCAATAAGTACACACAGATTTTTCTATAACTCGAATTTTCGATAACTCGAATTTTTTTTCCACCCCCAACCGATTCGAGTTATCGAGGTTCCACTGTATATTTATTCCGTAGAGCGTAAATGACTGTAGATATTTGTTAGTTAGGGAATTAGTTAATTTTTCTAACAAGCGGCTTGCCAACGAGCGGTTGTCAATAATTTCTAATATTTATATAATATAATACGTTGACGGACAACAACCACAGTATTCTGATAACCGTCCATACACGACAATCGCCGGAGCCCAAGTGTAAATTTAGAGTTTCTTTTGAAATAATATAATATCGGTTACACATCGCCGAGCGAGAAATATTAAATTTAGGGTCGAAATGGACGAGGTAATTCGTGTTCGGGATCGACTGGACGGATAGAGTTTAATTGGAGTGAGCTGGCTTGATATACACCCGAGAAAAATAAGACGACAAGAGATTAGAGATATCCTCGCCGCTATCGGCCACTGTGTTTCGTCTACATGTATACTTTTGTGAGTGTGTGTGTGTAACGAGTTCAGGATGATACAACGAGAGTGAGTATTATCCGACGCCCATTTCCGAAATTGTTTATAGGATTGACACTGCAGGGATTTCGTTCGGAGTGCGATCCGCCGAAGTATAGTATATAAAAAGTCATTAAATAATATAATAATATTATATACCAGTTTGAATTATACCAAGGTAAAAATGATAGGTATCATTAAAATTGGTTCTAGATATGTTTGTGAAGGTAGATGAATACGTAGACTAACACAATATCTTTATATATATATTATATTATATATAGTGTGATCACGATAAGTGGAAATACTCAATAACTATGTGTAGGCTTCATATATTTCAATTCTGTTTTTTTGGCTAACTAATAAACATTATTATACACATTTTCAAGTAATTAGACTATTTTTGTGACACTTAATTTTGCGCATGCGCACAATATTTTTTTTTTTTTAATGGCATGACCTATTTTTGACCACAAATTATTTTTTAGTGTATTTTTTAATGAATTTCAGTGGTTAAATTTCTTTTCTAAGTTAAAAAATGGCCGAGTTATAGTAATCTGATTTTATGTTATTTGCATGAGGGTATAACAGATTATAAAATAATAATAGATACGTAAACGTAATAGTTTATAAAAATTAAAATAACTAATCCAATTTATGAAATACCTGTTTACCTATTTAGTTTATCTTTATTAAACTTATCTCAGTAATTGTATTTTAATTATAATGTATGAATAATATCATACGTGGATAGGTACCTACCAGTTATAATTCAAATTAAGTAATTTTTGACAGTCGGTATTATTCTGCAGTAAGTGCCACTAGTATCAGTAACTAATAAGAAATAAAAGTCGATATCTTGTAGTTTTAAAGCAGATTTAATACTTATCTATTAGTTAATATGGATAATAATTCAGAAAAAGTTGACATGCTTTTTACATATTGGGAATGTCAAAAAAATACACGTCTTGCCAAAGAAACCTATGCTCTTCGTTATCCGAGTAAATATGATTTAACTGCAATAACTGGTAGGTATACCTATCCACGTATGATATTATTTATAAATTATAATTAAAATACAATTACTGAGATAAGTTTAATAAAGATAAACTAAATAGGTAAACAGGTATTTCATAAATTGGATTAGTTATTTTAATTTTTATAACCTATTACGTATCTATTATTATTTTATAATCTGTTATACCCATGCAAATAACATAAAATCAGATTACTATAACTCGGCCATTTTTTAACTTAGAAAAGAAATTTAACCACTGAAATTCATTAAAAAATACACTAAAAAATAATTTGTGGTCAAAAATAGGTCATGCCATTTAAAAAAAAAAATATTGTGCGCATGCGCAAAATTAAGTGTCACAAAAATAGCCTAATTACTTGAAAATGTGTATAATAATGTTTATTAGTTAGCCAAAAAAACAGAATTGAAATATATGAAGCCTACACATAGTTATTGAGTGTTTCCACTTATCGTGATCACACTGTATATGTACATATATATACAATTTATCATGAGGTTTTTGATTTTATACTCCAAGCTAACATTACGGCTGTATAGTTTATGTGCATAATATCATATAGGCGAACCAACGATGAAAGTTATTAAATACAGTTACGAATTACAAAAAAAAACAATATTTATCGATGTCGATTCAAATCAACAAACAATCACGTACTACGCACAGAAAAACAAAAATAGTATTCGGCGGATTCACCTATACGGTCGTTTGATCGGCCGATTTAATTAAATTAAATAAAGGAAGTTATATATAGGTATGATCAGTATACATTTAGCGAGGTGTACGAACTGATGGACGACGCAGGTTTTTTATTGCACTGGAAACGGTCGATTTTTTATATCAATAACGGGCAGGAGAATTATCGCTGAATAATAAACCTTTTTATTATATTATAAGGGGCGACACAAATGAACGTGTGACATACATTATGGTGCAGTGTAAAAAAACGATTTTCGTGCTTCGTCCGTCGCGTGACTTCTTGCAAGTAAAAAAAAAAACGATATGCTAGCGTCGCGTCAAAGGTATATTATATATTTTTTGAACATTTTGGTTTTTCAATAGTGTATTTGTTTTTACGAAGAGTTTAAAAAATCAGGTCAGGATATAATATAGAGAGCCTAGGCTGGCGGCGGCGATCGTCTCGCTTCGCTGACATTTCAAACATTTTTTTCGACATAGTTTTTTCGGTATAGTTTTCCCTCGCGCTAAGCCCTAAACCACCGAGCAAATTGAAAAATAATCTTTTGCACCCCGACCACAGAACTTCAGATATCTTTTGGAGCTACGAGGACCTCGCTAACCCGGAATAAACGGTACAAACAGATAAAAATAAAACTTCAACGACGTAAGACCAACATATGATACAATCGTCGGTTCGTTTAAACATACTACCGCAGTAAACTGCACAATTGAAATACTTTAAGCGCGTTGAAAAAAACATGAACGTAACAAACAAAAACACTGATAATAACAATCCATATCATTTATAGGCTACGACGGCGACGATGAGATTTTTAGACGGTTGCTCGTTGGGTTCCTAACTGTGTCATGTGGTTGAAGTATCGATAGCAGTTATCACATAACTCGTACATCACAGAGCAAAAATGTCAAACTGGCTTTTGGACCCATATTCGACGACCAATGATGATTTTGATTACAATATATGGTGACAAAAGAGACGTTTTAAACGTATTTTCCCCGTCAAACGAACCGAACAAATATTGTTATAACCGTTATAACAATTATATTAATGTTGTAATAATTTATAACTATAACATTCCTACTTTATTGATATAATGTTTTTTTTCTTTTCAGTTGGGATTTTTTCGACTTTGAACTAGCATAATATATAATATGACGTTTAATATTTGTATAATATAATCTTTGTTTATAAGAAGAAGCTGTTAAGTGTATGTCAATCTACTGTACAGCAGATTACAAGTGGGTCTATGTATAATGGATTGTATTAAATATGAATTTAATGATAATATCATAACATTGTATACCAAAAACGATTCTGAACGGAGAAGATTCATAGGTCTGGATATTTTATGTTGTTATTATAGCCTATAATATGTTGATTTAATATTATAAGTTACAGCAAAATAACTAAAACCGTTATTTTTTATTTATTTTTATCAATTTCTATGATGATAGTCAAAGCGTTGGAAATTAAAATCCTATTTTTACCGGATTTTTGTAATTTGTCGGTAGATTTTCCCGTGGCATTGAATAACTATTGATAAAATCGAAAAATGACCTGTTTAAAGTACC
The DNA here is from genome assembly GCA_949089665.1 of Macrosiphum euphorbiae. Taxonomy (NCBI): domain Eukaryota; kingdom Metazoa; phylum Arthropoda; class Insecta; order Hemiptera; family Aphididae; genus Macrosiphum; species Macrosiphum euphorbiae. The sequence goes on along the minus strand of CARXXK010000001.1, from coordinate 101,193,977 downwards.
ATCTTGATCCAATTTTCTAAAAGATAAGATACTATATATTGAAATGGAAACACTCCTTCTGGTAGAAATTTTGTATACAAGATAAAAAAAAATAAACACCAGTGTAAAACCACTAGATCCCTCGCTCCACTCAGAATCTAAAATTAATGTTTGTTTGTTTGTTTGTGTGCGTGTGCTTTATGCATTCCTAAACGGCAGGACTGATGTTGATGCAATTTGGTACAGAGATAGGTCATATAGACCTCAAAGCAGAAGATAGTCTAATTTAAAAAGTGAGAGGACCAACCCCGGGAGGTGCTCAAAGAGGGATTTTGTGATTTCTGATGGAAATTGTTGTTTATAAATGGTTGGTTTATAACATATTATTCATATAGAGTTGGCATTTTTAATTTGCAACAAAGTGCACGGGATCGGCTATAGTATATTAATATATTTATTAGTTTATTATATGATTAGCGGGACACTGATGAAAAGGGAAATGAATGACAGTTATATTATATTATCCAATGAGTATTATAAACTGAGCAATTTTGGAACTTATATAAATATTAACTTCAAGTAAACCATTTATAGAACTAAATTTAGTATGCATTAAAGGTACCTATAACACATATTTTGTTACATTGACGTGTCGTAGAGTCGTCAAATCAGAACAGTTTAAAATCGAAAATCCATCGACAGAGTATAAATAGGACATATAATAGGTGTTATATATAGATGGACAAAAGAAAATTAATACGTTTAAGACTAATTTATTTTTACCGTTGAACGAAGAAACAAAATTCATCCAAATTACATTGAAATAGTAAGACGACAGAAGAATTTAAAACACGGTTGATAATTAAACGGTTGTGTATGGAAATGTGTATAATTCAATTCTACGTCTAAAATTGTGATGTTTAAACGGGTAAAAACAGCGAGGCGGTCCTGAGAAAAATATGTTAATTACAAATATTTGACCCAAATTCGTTTGTTCAGAAAAAACGAGTATTTCGGTTATTATAATTCTAAATTATTATAACAACAAATTAAAATCATTGAAATTCGCAGTATCGCGATTAAAACAAATTTTATAGATGAGTAATACCTATTCAAATTTACGTTTTGACGTCAATTGTTTTTCAAGATTATTTTCAGTGTCCTATATTTAGCATTTTACCTTATTTTTTTTACTGTGGTTATAAAAAGAATATCTTTTAATATTAATTGAATTATAGAAAGTTTTTGAAACTATAAATCGTTTGAGCTGAATAACGTTAAAAACCAAAACGAAAGCATGGCAGCTATATATAATAATATGTAGTTCATGATTTCACGTGTTTTCTGCTATTGAATTTAAAAAAGAAAAATTCAATTTAAAAATCTAAAAGGTTTATTTCTGCTCAAAATCGACACTTCAGAAATTACTTTTATAAAGGTTGGCAAATTAATAGACTCTCGAGTAGTGGTTTATACCAGCATTCGATTATAAAAGTTCAAAAGTTTTATTAAGTGGTAATAATCAACATTTTATCCGGTAAATATACGTTTTAAAACCTTTCAAAAATTTTAGATTCCGAGAAGAGATATTGATTTTTTCCACCATGTTTTTTTATTACGAGCGTTTCCGCTATATTTTTTTTTGCGGTGAATATTTTTTTTTTTGTTCCGGTGACCAATAACGATTTGTTCGAATCCATAGCTCACAGGAATATATTGTCGTGTAAGGAACACACCACGGGTTCATTCTACAGTCCTTACATCAGCTGCGAATTGATAGTATATATTGCAGAGCGGTGATAAAAGAGTAGAGAGTCGCACAATATAATGATACTTAATAATATGAATAACAGGGAAAGGAATAATACCTATTATGTATTATATTAGTAAAAGTGTTAAGACCAGAGCCGTAGCCACCCGTGGACTCTAAAGTATGTAACACGGCGACTAATGTAGGCAATATTGATACATGAATGCATGCGTAGTTTAAATTAGCATACATTATAATATTATTATAACAATGCAATAATAATATTAATGGTAAAATAATATTAGTATGTGTACGAAGTTAACTCCTCGAAATTGTCCGATAGATTTGGGTATCTATACTAATATCTTGTGATTCAAATACGGATAGTTGAAAATTGGGTTTTATGAGAATAAATTTAGATTTTTTTTTTGCAAATTTTACAAGTTTTATGCCAGTCTACCGACTTTGGATTGATTTGAAAAATAAGCTAATATTTTTCAAATTGTTTGTAATTAATATTTATTTATTTTTTTATGGAATTCATCAGACCATAATGGGAGGGGATGAAAAGATGATAGGTGGTGCATCTAGCAAAAATAATGATACCTATTACATTAGTCAAAATGTTAAGTCGCGAACCTCAGTTTGGCCACTTCTGGTCTATTTTTATCGTTTTCTAATCGTAAAACATTAATAGTAGGATGACATCAACTCAGACGAATGACCTGCAACGACCTATATGGATAATTCACGTACAAATAATAGTAATAGTAATATTACTACTTTGGTATTACGTGTCTCATTCAACGTCCATTAGGAGCGTTTTCCACAATATTGTACATTTTGTTTCTGTAGTATAAATTGTATGAATAAAACATATATATTATATAATAATATGTTTTACTATCGTTATTTGACTGACCGCTATTCGTCAAAACTTTTTAGCAGTTTCCTGCAGCCCTTTGCGGTGGCCAGTAATATTCAGCAAATTATCTCCCTTCCCCCGCGACTAACAATATATTAATATCATAAATTACTAACTAATATTATATAATATGCAAAAAAATTCATTTATTTAAATTGTGATTTTTGGAAATTTTAATTATATTATAAGACCATCTTTTATTAAAATATTTTTTTTTTAATTTATACTTTTTAATGTGGTGTCCTGTGGTAACAAAAATTACGTAGTTTTAAAATAATTGTTGCCAATTTTCATGTTAATTGTTAAACACAATATTATGATTTTTTCTCAAAATGTCGATGCATCTAAATAAAAATTGATCGAAGAGGGTTATTAAATTTTATGTACTAAGGATAATTTACCTTACTATAGTTTTAGATAAAATTAAAAATTGTTCGTATAAAAATTATCAAATATAATAGGTAATTATTATTATAGTTTTTAAACCATCATGGCTATATACTATTATGTTAAACCTATTATCAAGGTATCTAATCATCTGTACAAGGTGAATAGCTATCAGAAGGTTCAAATTTCACATCAGCATTTTATTTAAAATTAATAGTTTTTCTCATTTGATCATTTAAATTATGTCAAACAATGTAAGTAATTCAAAATAGGGTCTTAATTTCTCTTTATGTATTCTTCTTAAATATCAGAAAATTCTAAATTCGAATAAGTTCATGAATATTTCAATATAATGAAAATTGGGAGTAATGAACATACTTGGCGAATCATAATTGATCCTGCATTTTATAGTTTGGTGGTATAGTATAATTGTGTTGCGTTGGCAACACTGCTCGCCCGAACTTTGCAGTCCCGATACTATATTTTCTCGTCATTAATGTCCGTAAAGAAATTTTACTCAAAAAATTATGGTTGAAAACAAGAGTAAAATTGTGTAAATACTTATTTTATGAGTTATAACATTATAGATAATACTATAGTAGTTAATTCATTTGTTGTTTACTAATCAACCTATATACATTGTCTAAAATCAATTAATATCCACTATCTAAATCTAAAGTTTATAGATTGTTTACAGAATGCAATTTAATTATACTTACTTATTTTACTCGACTAACTAACGAACTTCAGAAAACTTAGAAAAATCGATTTGGGTTAACAAATTTTCATAAAGTTTATGAACAGGATAGCGATTCATATAATCATGAAATTATTGATGCTTTGAATTGGTTTTAAAAGTGTTCATACTGTTAAGTATGTATGCAGGGCGATGCTGCCACTATGTATGTCTTACGTTGATATTAATAGTTTTTAAAGTTTATTCAAAATATTTTAAGTGCAACATGGTTAATAATGGTTCAAAACTTCTAATTATTTTTTAGAGTAAGGTTTTCATAACATCTCACGGACTAGTATTTATGAACACGATTAGTATTATAGTAAGTTCACAAAATATACCTTTTTTATTTAGATAACGGTTTTCAAGGGGTTTTATTTATCAGTGTTTTAATTTTTTACAAGAATAATATATGATTCAGATGTAGACATGTAGTCTCATATCATTAACAAACAATAAAATATGGGTCGGATCATATCCGTATCCCACTTATATCGAACACTTTATACATTAATATTTAATTCCCATCATAACTTGTATATGTGCTGGTTAGGTTAAGTTAGTTCATAAATGCACAAAGTGTAAGGTGTAAGAGCACAAAACAATCATTGAACACTGAACCTAAATATATAACATAAATACATAATATTATAATATAAGGATTTATATCGAATTGACGTTCGGATTTTATTATTTTTTTATTATTAATTTCTTTATTTTTTACAAATTTAAGTTTCTCTTATTGAATTCATTGTATAATTATTTATTTCTATTTTGAGCATTACAATGGACAAAAGGAAATATTCATTAGCTAAAATTAAAAATATATATAACAAAAATAATATTTCAGTTATTGTTTTTGTAATGCAAAGTATTCGGATGACTAACTTTTTAAAAATGCAATAAAAGTTTCAAGAGTTATACCATTTTGTATTTAAATCAGTTGGTTCGTATAAATAATGTGCTTTTTATTTCTGTTAATGATCTTCAAGAAACTAAAAAAATATATTGAATAATAATTGAACTAATCAAAAAAAAAAAAAAATATATATCTATATTATTTTAAAATGTTTAAAGTGGATTTTTATTCTTATAGTAATAATAATATTATTTTACATTCTAGTTAATACCTACAAAATATAATATTGCAAATGTTTAAGATTTTAATTTGATTTTGGTACGATTAAAATAACTATGTTTAACTATGATGAATTTTAAAGTTAACAGTAAAGTTTAACACTATACCTACCTACCTATCTATTTAATCCTGTAATGACATTGTAGGTACCTATGTGATTTATAATGAATGCCGTCTTATATATTGTATAAATAAGCTAATAAATAAATAAAATCGATATCGTTATGAATATTTACCGACTTTGAAGTCATTCGTATAATATACTTCCATGTCGGTTAATTGAACGGCGTGTCTAGGTACAGACTACAACTACAGACAAACGTCGGAGTAGTGGTCTTATTACAGACATTTAATTTATTAACCACGTAGATATATATTTATGGTGAATTAAAAACCTAATTGGAACTCGAGTGGATTATTGTCAAGGCGAGCCGGAATAAAACGTACCTACTTATTTACACGAAATTATGTTGTGAGACACGAAGGCGGACGAACGAGAGACGACAGGATTCTACACTACTTTTTTTTGCCCTATAATTGTTTTGACTCGATATAGGAATAAAAAAAAAACACTCTTAGCGAGAGCCCAGAAATGGATTTTCTCATTGTTGGAAGAATGCGTAGCTTTTTGGCTTATTTCCCACCAACGGTTTGAAGGATTATACGCGTGTTGTAACTCATTGCGAAGACGTGTTTCATTGTGACGTTTTGACAATAAAAACATATTATACCATCATGTTCGTCTACTTTTGTAAACAATTTAAATGATTCTTATTATTTGTATTGCAGCGCGGTAGCTTTCAATAGGTATATATTATATTATAATCATGGGGTACTGTGGTATTTCAAAACGTATTACAATTTATTTATAACAACTTTCGTTACTTATGTGTATTCGATATTGGTAATTGGGTATAATTTGAGTGTTTACGATCGAATAATAATATTTTCATTCTTATATAACGTATATATTTATCCATAATATATTATTATCTGCGTTTCGGGAAAATAAATAGGAAATATTCAAAATTATTACGATAACATGAATATGTTGTATATTAAAATTACTATTTATACATTTTATTAAGTAGATATGTATTTATTTAAAGAAAAAATCTTATCCCTTTTTCTGAAAAATTTCAAATATAACCACGAGAATTAATGTTTTTACAGTGTGATAATTATCACATTTGGGTTGATAACAAGTCACTAACATACTTTCCCTGGTGGCTCATCAAAAACAGTAACCTACATGAAGCGTATACCCTGTGCAAAAAATGTTCTCTTTTTATAACAATATAAAAATATTATTACTGTTTTTTTAACGCTTTGTATGCGGTTTTAATAGCCACCTGCGCACACGATATTACGTTCAAATTAAATGATTGTGTTTTTAATAATTAAAAAAACAGTATAGTAGCGTATCCACCTCACAATTAATAATATACTTGTAAAAAAAGTAAATAATTTTTTACGGTTACCAAATCTTTGTTGTCATAGTATACACACACATTTACGAGTCCCAGATGGGCAATAAATGTACTGATTCAATTAAGATAATAAGCATTCACGATAATTTAATAGCTTCACAGAATAATATACAAAATATTTTTTTTATATATGTACCGCATAATTACATGAAAAAATACGACAAAACAAGAACAGGGAAACAGAAAACGACAATTAGTGGATTGAAATAAAATAAATATTTTAACTTAAAATGAATAAAGAAAGCGATTCAACTTAACGAAAAATAATACATTTTGTTACATGCACATTGTAATCACTATTTAAGTACAAATATGAATAATAAGTATATTAATAATTAATATATTCAAACAGAAAAAATTAATTTGAGTTAGTTAACTCTACGTTAAGAAGAGGTAATTATAGTACATTGGTTTGCCCTCCGGCCCACGTGCCGCATAGCAAATTTAGGTTCAGACGTTCAGTAGAACCAATTTTGTGATGTTATCTTTAATATGATAGTGAACTATAATTGATCTATAATATCTGTGTTCTATACATATCATTTTTATACAGATATATAGGTAATATATGTATATTTATATGCTTACTTATTATTTTACAGGCTATTTAATATTAATATTAAAATTATAGATTATATTATTTAAATTTTAAATTTGTTAATAATGTCATTTCATTCTGATATTAAAGCTAATATTATATACACACAATTGGTTCTAATGAACACGAATTTTCTATGTAGTGGGTGAGTAAGATAGAGAAAACAATAGATAATATAGAGTTCTGTCATCATGCTAAGAACACTAAGCAATAAGTTAATAGTGAACAAAAATTTGTTCAACTCTAAAAGTTTAAAGTAAATATGGAGTAGAACAATATTAACTCAACTCAGTCAAATAAAGTAAACGATTTTTTTTCCAATCACCAACTGGTCACGGAAATAATGATTGTACAACTTTCAATTTGTTTTAAATGAGAACCAAATATTTGGTTAAAAATGCATCCTATACTGTTTCTCCTTATTTCACACTAGTTGTAGTTCATTTAGGCAGCTACACGTGTTTATTTAAACTAAATAAATAAGTAGGTGGTAAATCAAGGAAAATTGATTTTTTTTTATTAGAATTTATAATTATTGTATAATATAAAATATAACACAGTGGTCAGTGATTAAATAAAATAATAATTAATTACTTATGAAGTTTTAACTGCAGTTATTATCGATATGTAAAACATGATTTTAATTTGACTAAATTATTCAAATTAAGAAGAAAAATCAAGTTGTCATAATGAATTCTTTAAGTAAATAAATAAATTAAAAAATGTATTAACAAGTGAAGTTAATTAGTTAATGTTCACTACACATGGTGAATATCATTAATTATAGGAATAATTGAATAAAATATGTTCATCTTATATGAAAATTATTTAATAAACTACAGCTATCGCTGTTATTTCCATGGTTTGTATACAACACATTACTATGTGTTTTTAGTCCATACAATATTATATATCGTCTTGTATTTATTTAAATGCATCAACATTTTCTATTTTAAATTAAAAATACCAAACGTTGAATAAACTCAACTATTATTTATACAAAACATTTAAAATGTATGAAAACATTCATAGTATTTCCTATGCATTTTGCGTAGCCTCATAGGTACCTATAAGGTCATAAATGTGTGGTATGTTGTTTTTTGTTAAAAAGTTTGTCTGTAAACAATATCAGTGAAAAGTATAATTAAGTTTGGGTACACAGTTTGAAATTTGTTTTTAATTTAAGATTCAAAAAGTATATTAGAAAGAGTTGGTCTAGAGTTCTTGTTACGCTATGCTATTAAGGGTATAATATTGTCGTGAAATTATGGTAATGGTTTAAAAAAGTCTCTTATAATTTTAAGATAAAAATAAATGGGATAGATATTCTATAATTTAATAAAAGTTTTAGTCGAATAATGGTTTGAAAATAATTCATTATAAACAAGTTATAGTGACTAATAGAATAAATTATAAGTAAACTTGATAAAAATGTATATGAACGAGTTTGATAAATATAACGAAAGTGGAAAAAAAAAATCTCTTCTTCAGATTTATACCAATAGAATTGATAATCATGTATTATGTATGATGTTTATTCTATGTTATAGACTAGAACAAAAATATTAAGTGTTTTTATAATGTCTATTAATAATAAAATATAGTACCTATACCTGCCTATTTACTCATAATTTGCACTCAAATATGTTTTATCATTATTGTAATTTACCTTTTAATACGGAAAAAAAAATTTAGGTACTTAGTATTAATAATTAAAATGTTTGTAGAGTATGTTTTCCTTGTAATTTAATACAATTTATCGTGGGTTTTATTTGAACTATTAAATTAAATACTAAAAATCCTAAAATAGTGGTAGTTGATTTTGTAATTATTGTTAGTATTTAGTAAAGTTTATAAAAACATCATTCTGAATAAATGTAATTATGTATCACTGTATTATATTATTCATATTTGCGAGTACATTCAACAATTAATTTCGACCACATATTATATAACGATATCAAATACTGTGTAGTTCATACACATTATGTTTATCGTGGACATTATGATACTAATTTTTACTGTTTTATCATCCAACATTTCTTACTAATTATAGTGATTGAATGATTTATTGTTATGAATTTAAAATCAAACCAAAAAGGTTTCATTTGCTGCAGCATATAATATTATGTATATTGTATGTACATTTTACAGGTATCTGATATATATAAAATATAATTAAATTATATAAACAATTATACGTAGTGGTACCGAAATGTTTAAAAACATAAAAGTCCAAAATCACCACGATGGACCTTTGCGCGTGAAAATATAATATGTATACAGGGCTTATAAATCAGATCTAAATAAGCACGAGGGATTCCGTTTATAAATCTTTCTTCTCTTTATTTATTTATTTATTTTTTTGCGCTGCCGACAGTCCCTTTAAACAATACAAGTCCAGCGGTGATTTTCGGTTAAAGCTCATAATCCATGCACATCGTCTAACCTAACGTTTCAGCTATTCTCGCGGAGAATGGTCGGCGAGTCGGCGACGGCAGCGAGGCAAATAATGGCCGCGCTCGATGCGGTGCATAAATCTTCTCGAATTTACCTTAAAGGTCTCCCGGGCACCGATAAGTAGTAATAAATCGGTGCGAAAATAAAAATAAAATAAAAACAACCCCCGTCGGAACAAAACAAATACACACATACACACCCACCCACATCACCCACACAAACACCCATACACTCACACACACACGCGCGTCCGATAAAACGCACGTACGCGAATAAAAAAGAAAAAAATGTGTAACGATTTGTTTGTCGACTAGTGAGAACGTGGTTAAAACGATGTTTGATTCACACACCAAAGACCTTTGACTCCACCGCCGCCGCCGCCGTGACACATTTCCTCCTACACGGCGGATGTTTGCAAGAAACGCGGCAGTGGCGTCGTAGCCATCGGCTGCGGCGGCGGCGGTGGTGGTGGCGAGAGTGGGAAGAAAAGTGTGTAATGTAAAAAAATCGAGGCGGTCCTGCAACGACTCGACAAGCCACTTAAATCGGTCGCGTCTGGTTGAATTAAATAGTTTACGGCTCGGTCCAGACCAGCCGACCCTCCCACTACCGCCCAACAACCCCTCCACACAGCATCGACCAACCACTCTCGTCAACACGATCGCGTATGTATACCCGTGAGCTGTGTTTTAACTGTAGAAGCGAATAAGTGTGTGTTTGTGTGTGTGTGTGTGTGTGTGTAATATATATATACCGATATGCCACATACACCCTGTATTTACCCTATACTTACAACCACCCTTAAAGTTATCGGCTGTGCAGAACTACTACTACAGTGTGGGCGCAGAGCAGTGCGCGTATATAGCCAAAGCGCGTCGGAAGTTACGGCGCAAAAAGTTTTAATTGAAAACACTTTTGGTATTATTACGACTAAGCCAACAAATACAGCGTTCTCTTCAACTCCGACCGTTTTCAACTCACCCCGTCACTCGCTTTCAGTATCTCTCGGACGACACACCTGCAGGTTATGTGCCATCACCCACTACCTGATGAGACGACGACGATCAGTATTATAATAACGATTATTCTCGAGAGCAGGAGGAAATAATTTTTTTAATAAAATGCCTTTATAATATTATTAATGCAATAGGTAAGTTTTTTTTTGTATCGCACCGGAATGCAATCATTAAATTATGATAATGTGTTCCCACTGTTGGTCGAGATATTTACTGCAACCGCCGTGGAATCCTGACGACTCCGTAATGTGTGATGTATGTAATTAAAATTGTATAATTGACGACTTCGCAAGAATCTAAAAGAGCTAGATTTACGTAAATTTCTTCTTCAAATCGTTTCGTTATAAGTACAACGTATCGATCGGGACCCGCTACGGGGGATCGGACTGAACATTATTATCATAATCCGCACACAACGTGGTCTGACTACCAGCTGTACAATATAATACGAACATACAACATACTTAATACATAATTCATCGTGTCGCACACGTATTATAGTTAATAACAATTATTATAGCGTTGAGTATATATTAACATTATTATTTAAACGGCACAGAAGTTATGTACCAATGAATAGATGCTGCGTGTTAGATGGTGCAGCGGCGATTTCTGCACAGTCTTACACTGCTGTCGGACGATAAACCCACCCCGTCTGTAGATGCCCTACACCCTTTCCACCCACCACCTATAAGACACTTATTACGCACACTCGACGTTGCCAACGACCGTCGGCTTAAGATAGACCGTGATTTCTTCGAAAAAAAATTACTAATCAACAAAAACAGTATATTATACTGAAGAGATTTTTTTCCGCGTTGAATCCAGTGCACGTCAAACCGACTATAAATTATAATGTATAAAAATATATTTCGGGCACACTAAATCAAGTTACTGGCTATCGGAGAAATTCCCGCACCTGCATTATTGTGACAGCTTAAAAAATCTACTTTTGTTATTATTATTTTTTTTTCATCAAAAGGAAATGACGCGACACGGCAGAAGATCGTCAAACTGCTAGGTACGCGTTATGTGCGCCATGGCTCGATAGAATTTAATTTCCTACGAAAACGAAGTGCTCATATTAAATTTTACAGTCAAAAATGCAATGTAATCAAGACTTATAAAATACTAAGAATGTTTATCAAACCGATGTCATTGTTATTGTCTTTAATGTGCAAACTTCTCTAATTATAACGGTTGATGTCTTGTACTGATATTATGTAAATCAGACACAAATAATAATTAATGTTTTTAATTTGAAATTCACATTTACCTAATAAAACGAACAAACGGTGCGAAAAAATAACATTTTCCATGATACAAAACATTTCAGCAAGATGCATAAAATGATAACAATTTCTAATATTTATGTATTGCGATACTCCACGGAGTTCCGGAAAAATCAAGTACTAAATGGAAGGACAATTGCGAGTACGATTATATACAGGGTGATTCGCCGAGCATGGTCAGCCCCAATTTTCCATATTTTAATTACCTATCATGAGTTTATCCAAATCCTGACAATTTTATCTAACTAATTCAAAATTCTGAAAGTATTGTAGGTTGCTTCTAAGTTAGTGAAATATTAGTTAAAATAAGGATGATAGTCCTTAAAAATAGTTTTGCAAGATATATAACATATATTTTATACTTTATTTAGTTTTTATTGTAATTGTACCTTTTTTACAAACTACGAATGTTGATTGATAAATATTAATTACTACAATTTTGAAGTCACCATAGTCCTTGTATTTTCCAAACACATTATTGATCACTGTAAAATTATCCTTATTACACAAAGCTAAATAAAAAGTTTAGTTTTTACTAGTTTGAATTTTCAGAAAATGATTAAATAATGAAATAATGTTTTATTAATTTAAGTACAGTAAAAGAGGAGGGTTGTTATATGAAAAACAAAAGTTCGTATCTCCACGGGACACCTCTTGTTAAGTAGGCAGGTTCCAACAATTCTCAATAATTTGAAAATATATAGTCTTTATAGGTATATTTAAATATTCAAAAAATAAGAGTTCTGAACAACTGTATTATTGAAAGAAAAATATAGGTGTAAATCACCCTGTATATAATGTAAGCACCTATATTTTTATATTTTTAAAATTTCACATTTGATTTAAAATGTTCAATAAAAAACTATCAAAGTCAGGCTGAACACACATAAACTCGACGCAAATTACTAAATAACGTTACTTAGAAAAATGTTTTATCTTATCTCGAGAGGTTTATTTATTTTTATTCCGGTGGAAGTGCAGTCCATTACATCCATTGCCGTGTGTATGTATGTCCGAACGGTTTGTTTCGGATTTGTTCGTTTGTCTCAAAAACCAAACAAAACTTTGAAAGAAAACACTGTGCGACCGAATTTAAGGCGATGTAGAGACGACGAGCAGAGAGATGGCATACACTAAAAGTCCCCGTAATTTATCAGGATTTACCTCTCAACTCGTCGGTGACATACACAGCAGTCTTAACAATGGCGTCCTGGGTCCAAAGACAAATATGCGGTCAAGCAGACACGGTTTTTCCGTTGTTCGCAAAAGGTTAAAATCATAGACAATGACTAGTCTAAATACAGATAACATCTTCGGACGTACACGCCGTTTTTGTTTACCCAAAAGCCTCACATTACTTTGCCTCACTCATTTTAATGAGAACTGTTAAAAGTATTATTATCATTTGGTGTTTATATATGTGTATAAACGTTCTTTGTAAAAAAAAAAAATAATAAAAAAACTACCTAGGCTATAGAGTCACAAAGCTCTGCACATTTACGAGTTCGCGATACACAATGACCTTTGTACGCGTATAAGTTAACCTTATGTCTTTATAACGGTCGATAACACTATTGTGTCAAAAACTCGTAATATATATATATATATATATATATATATATATATTATATGCTTTCCGTATCAAACACAAGTCACGAATGTATAGTAGTTACAAGTATTTGTATATATGTGGAAAATGGATTCACACAGTCTGCTCAGTAACAATTATTATGTTGCATTGCATTTTGATATCAGGTCTCGCACTAATCGTGGTACTAAATATTACGATATGTATAGGGTATACGGATGATACTGGATACTTCTTTGAATGCGGTAGAATGTTTTAATATTTTACCTGTTTTATTTTTTAAATTGATGCGAACAAGTTTTTCGCGGTTATCGTCGCATTAATATAAATATTATATAGGTAGTTCTGCAGATAGAAAACAAACACGAATGGAGCTGCTGTGTACGTTTGGATTCTACTGTGGTTTTTGAAACTGTCTATGGTCTTCAAACGGTTTTAAATAGTTTTTGACAATTTCAACTTTAACAACGGCAATACATAATTTTTTATTATGAATAGTCTGGCATTATATAAATGTCCAGTTCTTCGAAATTGGTATTGCCACAGGCATGAAAACATATTTTTGACCTTTTTAATTTGTTTCTAGTCATCTCAATAATAGTTTAAAGCAAAAACGCAAAAACTTTTTTTTTAAATAAATATGTCAAGTTTGTAAAATACAAAATATAAATTTAATAAACATTTAATACAAATTCATAGAAATGTCATACATTTTACTGATTTTTTTTTTGCAATAATTTTCATAAAAACTACACTGGGAAATTGAAAATAAAAACAAAAACTAGCTCTTTAATATACCATTATTTTTATGAATATTTCAATATCATAGAATTGGTAAATTAAACTTTTGTTAATACGAAACAAAACACCAGTTATTTTGAGTCCAATAGATTTATGCACAGAACATAAAAATTATTATTTGCAATATTATGTAATGACTAATGACAAATTGGTTCAATATTTTAGATTCTGATCCAAGCAGTAACGAATATATTTTTTTCAAATAACTTGTTTTTTTTGTATTTGAAGATACAGTTTGTAGTAGAAAAATTTGCTTTGACCTTAAACTTCTAGGGTAGTTTCTCGATTAATTCATTATTTACAGTATGTGACATGTGTGTGTGAAATATTATAAATATTAAATACTCATCACAACTACAATGAGTGATGTGATTGTTTTATTTTTTAGGACAGACATTATGTGTGTATTTTCGTTTATAATAAATATCTCGTTCGCAATTAACCATGAAAAATTTGAGATCATAATATGTTATTGTGTGACATTTTTGTGTTTATCACTTTGTGTTAAATTCACTTTTCCTTTCAATAAATACTCTTTAAAAGGGGTATAAGATAGCCCCCCATTATAATGAAGAATTATATGAAAATCGGGAGAAGGTATAATATCTATTAATTGAATAGTAAAAATGTTAAACCTTGAGTCCGTGAGCCATAGTTTGGCCACCCCTAGTCTATAATATGTAACACGGCGACTAATGTAGGCAATATTGATACATGAATGCATGCTTAGTATGTTATAACAGAAAGAAATTATTATTGTTAAAAGAATAATATTATGTCTGCGTGTTGACTCTTCGACGTTGTCCGATTAATTATTAACGATACAATATTTTGAGAGTCAAATAAAAATAATTGCTTATTAGTATTTACTAATATTTTAGGAATATTTTCTATTTTTTTTTTTTGGAAAATTTTACAAGTTTATTTCCAGACCACCAACTTATTTGGAACGATTAGAAAAATGAATCAATATTTACAACTAATTTCAAAATTGATTTTAAAATATTTTGTAATTAATATTTTTTTTCGGTTTCATGATGGGAGGGGAGGAAGCAACAAAAGGTGATGAATCTTAATGTTTATAATTTTATGAAGATTCTTTAAAAAAACTTTCATCCAAAAATATATTTTTATAATTTTAAGGTTTTGTAAAGATCCGCTGAAGTTTGCCATCGAAATGTTTTTAGCTTAGGTATAACAAATTTTTAATGGCAAAATTCAAAATTCAAAAATTTTATTCGCAATTAATTTGCAAAATATTTGACCATTTTTTAAATTTTTCTAAAAAAATCGGGATGCTGGGTAAAAAAAATATTTAATATTGTGTTTGAAATTTTAAATTTTAATTCAAAATTATTTGCTATGCATTTTAAAAATATCGGTGTATTTTTAAACCAATGTAGAACAAGTGGAGAGGTCAACTCCTCTGACACGAGAATAATAATGACGTTCTGTCGTAATAATAATATTATTATTATCATTAATACATCGTATATAATAATATATAGCACGTGTAATAAATTAAACCCGAATTTCGTGTTTTATTATCTTACTTAAAGAGGAAAAGGTCATACGTGTAACATATTATATTATTATCGTTCTAATATATATTTATATATATAAATATTATATATACCAAAATGTCCTTGATCCTCAAAACGGCGCGGGTACGTCATTACATTCGTTATTATCTAACCCCACGCTGAGCGCTATCGCCAACACACGACATCCATATTGGACAGGTACGATTTATCCTCTCTTTCAGGAACCCTCCTCTGACGTTATCTCCATGAGCCCCCCCTCCCCCGCTTACTCGATAAAAATAAGTTTGCGATACGACCTACATTTTGTATATTATAATATAAATAATAATAATAAATCGCCCTCACGGCACCGCTCATAAATATTATAAGTGCACGACGTAGACACACACACATATATATATATATACCATGTAATAGGTACCACTACAACACACATTATTACATAATATTATATGTATGTTATTTTAATGGTGTTCGTGCGTTTACCTTAACATTATGTATACCACTCGTATAATATCATTATGTTATTATATATGATATCGATTCGAGTGCACCATGTACGGGTTTATTCAGCCTGTAATAATATGCAAAACACGATATAGGTGTGAAACTCACCCGAGATTTCGGTCGAAAAGATCCACCGGAAGAGTATCCTTCATTAGATCCATGCAACCCCGAGCTGGGAAACTGAAAATAGAAAACGGAAAATCATGGTTATTGATTTACGTATGTATATGCGTGGTTACATCATCGCGTGATATAGCCATATAGGTAGTATATTTTAACTTCAATATACGAGTAAGTATATCGTATTTTTTTCATTGCACGATTATAATATTAAAGTATGAAATAAGGTTACAGTCACACTATCATAACAATTAATACTCGGGTGATTGGAGAGCGAGATCGGATTGAACTATTTCGCAGCATTGAGTGTGAGAAAATTAAAAATCTAACCAAGGAAAAAATCAAAAATCTATAACTCAGAAAACGAGATGACACGGATATGATAAACAAATATCGGAAATGTGATGGAAACGTATGTACGAAAATAAATTCACAAATTCTCATACACACGTGTATGCATATATTATATATTTACATACAATATATGATACTACGTATACACATACCTATGTATATATTATATACTTATATGCGTATGAATTATATTTATATATTATATATGTATTATATACATTTATATGTTGAAACATCGTTTGGAATATGGAGAAAGGAGAAAATAGAACATCGATTTCTCCCCGCACACCCATATATAAAACCCACCGAACGCTCACTCGTCGTCCATCACCCACCCAATCGTGCGCGCACACACACACACACACACACACACACACACACATACATGCGCGCTATTCTCATATTGTACACCAAAGCTTACCTTCTGTGACCCTACCTCTCGGGTAGAGATGCCCATTTTGTCATGATGTCTGATTTGTACCGGGTAGATGATCTGATAATAATTGGCTCCGATGTTCCGCACCAGCTCTTGGTTCTGTCGATAATCCCGCAGGAGCCTTTCCACTTCCCCTGCACACCAAACGAAAAATAAATAAATGAAAATAATAGGTGTATATAGTAATATATATATATATATATATTATATAACAGCAGGTGAAAACGGATGATCACGGTACCTATATATTTTATTCCTCAAAATAAATACGTATGGCGTACGCGAGAGGTGAAAACGATATTGATTGCAAAGTTTGGGAGACAAAATCGGAACGATCCGTTCACGTATATCATAATATATAGATAGGTAACTATGTCGTATATTTGTATATGTATTTATTACTCGATATGTGTGCATAGCATCTGACAGATGTACGACATATATGTATAAATAATACAATATATTATTTTGTATACTTGTATCTACCTACGTCGATAATTTATTCTAATTAATTGTATTCTATTCGATGGACTCGTATATTTTTGCACCTAAGGACGTATTTTCCTTCTGATTATTTTAATATTTATCGACAAAAAATGGTAGACATTCTAATTTACGGCTAATTCTTCCATTTAATTACGTTAAATTTACTTGAATTTATGATGTTCGAAAACTTAAATTAACTAACACATGAACATGTTCAGTGGAACTCATTATCTTCTTGGAGAATAAATAATAGTAAAACTATATTGTAATGGTATTACCCATAATTTAAGACATTAATATGTAATTAATAAATATAAAACATTCAGTATATAATTATAATGCTAAAGTTCATGTCTTGTAAAAAAATAATTGCCTGACAGAATAAAATATTAGAAATATAGTAATATTTTGTTTTGAATACATAATATGTACAAAACTACAGTGCACAGTTCGATGAACATTTAAATTTTTCAAAATAACTTTCTCGATAAAATTTCAATATTATATGCACTTGATGCCGTTTTTGAAGTTTTCGATAGTTTTGGTTTACAATATAAATTATAAAATAAGTTTAGTGCTCGTTTAGACATACGTACTGTATTACGATTTACGAGTTAAGTATGGACGTTGCCCCAAATTCCCGGGAAATCCGAGGGTCAATCCAATCGATTCGTCGGGTCACGAATGGTGACATAGGGACGAGTGTAAAAATCACGAAAAAATAAATATTATTTCCAATTAACGTCTAAGCCTGTCTAGAAGATTTGTCACCACATCATACACATACACAATAAATTTCTCTTGAACAAATGTCGACAGCTGATATGCCTGGGTTCACCCATCATTGATTCACGCGAAACAAACAGACACGTAGTACAATATAATATTATCATACCGAGAGGCCGTTATTGTATCTGATTGGATTAAAATCCATCTCGGTAAATCACATTCAAAACTGCATACCACCAAAGGGGCAAAATATTTCAACAAAGGCACGAGAACTCGCTACGACCCTGCGGTCTCAAGACATATTGTTTCCTTCTCTCGGCTCTTCGACACCGAAAAATAAAACGTCTTTGAAGGGATCTGCTGACGAATTATTTCTACGGCAGATATGTTTGACTAATATAATATTATCATTTATATAATACTATTATAAATATAACGACTCATCATTTTTTTTTTGTTCTTTGCACGTAGCTATAACGTTTGTCAAACAAAAGCAATGCAGAGAGAAAAGTATATATAATGTTTATCGTGGCCGTGGTGGCCCAATTTTTATACTCGGACTACTCGTATCCACGTGAATATTGAATAAAAGACTTACACATCTGATTGCAAAAACAATCGCCTTAAAAACCTAGTGACCATCAAACGATAATCGCATTAGGGTCGCACGTAACCCGAGAATTGCAAAAGCTCAGCTTCACTTAATAACAATATTGTTACGATTATAGAAAATTATAAAAATAAAAACACGAAGACAACTGTCTACACCTGCAACTGTCACGTCGTTAAAATAATATATTATTGTTTATAATTTTTACGGTACGCTAATTGTTAATTAATAACAAAGTGTACAAGATACCGATATTGTCTCACGGGAGCAATAAGCAAAGTTTCCGTTTCAAAGTACACGTTTGTTATAATATACATTCTATGCATAGGTATATAACACTCCCCGCTAGAGTTTAAATTATATTTTCGCGTCTTGTTGAAATTATTTTAATTTTCCTGTTCAGTACAGCGTTACAGCAGTGAGCCGTTCATACACATTGACAGGAAATCTGTGCGAGCATAACTCGAGTATAAGATAAAACATTTCACAAAACTATATACGAGCTGCGCATTGTTTAGCAAACAAGAATTTAATATTTTAAAACATATATATCTGGTCAAAGAAGTGCTCGTTTGTGATAAATAAAACACAATGTTGAGAACAATAATAATAATAGTAATAATAGTAATAATTGTCCCGTTATTATAACGATGTAGTTTGCGCGATTGTAAAATTCAATTTTTGTCCACCCCTCTCACTCATCGCCGGGTGAGGAGGAGATAAAAAGGTTGATGATGGAAAGGGATGCCGAGAACGGCAGAGGTAGGTTGTCTTTTGTGCGCCAAGGATGATAATATTTTTTCGCGAAAGGAAATAATATTATTATTATTATTTTTTTTTATATATATAAAACATGGAAAAAATATGATAGAGAAATGCAAAGAACATCGATTGATGTATAGGATATATAATGTAACCTTCTTGTAATATTTGAGTACAATAACTGCGCTCCGAGTATCTACTCTGATCAGCAGGAGATGGAAAAGCCGACCAGGAAACGGGTAACAACGAAAAAACCTGAATGCCACTCCACCCTGCGATGTCTGTATATATAATAATAATAATAATGCTCGTCCTTAAGCTTATTTATATCCCTCAAAAAACTCCACAAAATACATTTTCTGGTGACATATTTTTTTTTTCGTATTCTTGCGGCACAGAGACGCGCAGAGAAATATCAGAGATTTCACTCATTTCACAGCGGACATTATAATAATATTGTAATAGTATAATACGAAAATTCCATTATATTATTATTACTATTATTACAATATAATAATATATTATACGCATGTGTCTGACGTATCGAATATTACATAACATAATAATATGTGCACACGTCTTACAACAGCCGAGGAGGTGTTTTCAACTGCAGGAAAATGACGTATATTATTCAAGGCGACGATTCTCAAAACACGCTCACTCCTCAATCGTATTATTTGGAGAAAAAAAATAATTTTTTATATAAATCAAAATCAAAACGATTAGTTTCTGCAGAAAATCAAACTTTTCATTCCAATTGGGTCATAGTCTATCATAATATAATATATTATATACGTTACAAAGATACGGGAACTATGATAATTGAAAACAAATTTATGTCATCAATATTAATCTATTGACATTTAATAATTTGTAATTGCAGTTTTTGTATAATTAATAATATGAATACCTACTAAACATTACATCAATTATTATAATATATTTTCTGTTAAATCATATTAGTAAGTGCTTGAATTTAAATACCTAAGAAACCGCTCATTCACATTAATTCGATTCATATGCGTCAACATTTTCAAAAAAATTCATCTGATTAACAACTAATTGCAGGCGAGCCAATTTTATTTTACTTTAAAATAGTTATTACCTAATTAAATTATATCTCACACCTCTCCTTTGGAAATTCTAGACGCTCCAAGTATTGAAACACTAACTTAAATTATGAAAACAATATAAGTATTTAAAAATATGGTCTTACGGTATATTTATAAGCTTCATAAATCAGAATTTACATAAAAGTGTTAAAAGTTCAATTAATATTCTAGAAATTAAATATTTAATCGTGTACCTAAACTATTAACAAATCGAAACGAAAACATAAAAAAATTCTTCTTTTAGGTATGCAAATCTTAATAAATTAATATTATAATTTAATCACGATTATATCTAGCTCTCAATAGCTATTTTCTTTAATCAGTTTAATCGTATTAAATTAATGGAATAAAGTATTTTATTGAAGCCGTAAATTTCACTAGAACTTAAACAATTAAACAAATTTTAATGGTCAGTTAAAATACCTCTATAACATGTTTTATCACGTTGTTAAACTAATGTGGTTTAATTATTTGTTGTTCTTAAATAAACGCATGTGATTTAACTCTCGATTCTTATGTATATATGTAATGTATATAATATACCTACATAATAATATGTACACGTTTAATTTAGACTTAGGTATTTGTTTTGTATAAAACAATATGGAACATAATAATATACATATACACGTACACGTGTTTTTTGATTCAAATTTGATTACGCGAAATTCTATCCGTACCATAATTCGTATTTCCAATTTATAAACAATTCAACACTCAACACATTATACTAAATATCAGCTGTGTCTACGTTTATTGAATTTTGGGTGAACCAATAAATTGTTAGAACGCATTATAATGCCCAGTTCACTCACGACATGAAGGAACAACCCGGAGAATAGCCCATAAATTAGACTATTATTATTATTAATAATAATAATAATATGTATGATTCGGTGTAATTTATCACGTTTTATATTTTATTGTAAGTGGTTTACGAATGGCAATAACTTATTATTGAAAAACAGTTTCGAAAAAAGGTTGCGCTAGAAACCTTAGATACGAAATTATTTTCACCGTTTAGAAACTAGGCCGAGAATAATAATATTACATAGCATTATGTTTTTCGAAATAAATAGATGGTTATTTATTTATTTTTTTTGTTTACAAAATATTATAATATATCATGTGAAACCGCCCTGTTATAATAATTAGATAATTAGACAGGTACATTTAATGACGTAGTCAACAGAAGTTATAATAACTGTTACGAGAATATTATTATTATATACACCACGGCATCAATTAATATTACCTGATGTTATCTGTGAAAAAAAATATAAAAAAATAAATTAAAACTTTTATGTGCCACTTAATCAATTACTATAGTTAAAATAATGAAAAAAACATTTATTTTTTTAATTTTTAATACAAAGTGTTTTCGATCAATATAATTTGTTGCACAATTTAATAACACAGTAAAAACTTCCTATTATTATAAAACCTGATACTTGCAGCACATAATCAGTGGAAACTTTTATGAACACAAATTATAATTAAAATATAATTTATATAAAACTTATCGACATTAAACATTTTAATATTACTGGAAGCTATTTTTGTATATTATAATATTATATAAAAAACTTTAAAGGACTTTAACTTCTTTCAAATTTTAATTGAATGAAATCGGTTAGGAAATCTTATAGGTTATCTTATAAGTTTGCATTTTCTTAATAATACATTTTAAACCTTACACATTTTTTTTCCAATCTCAATATAGGTACGCATTTAATCTGTATTCAGATTAATTTTAAGTTATTATTTTCGAGTTTATCAATAGTTTGATATTTGAATATGGCTTACATTTTATTCAAATACCGGACTATTACCACAGTAGTGTTTGTTCAAATATATTTAATTTAAACTTAAAACAATATGTCTTGAGTTATTCGTGTATAGTATGCCAAAATATAATTTACCTTTCTGTTTAAGATAGATGTGGTGTGCCGACCAATTATCACGGACAAAATTTAGCATGACCAAAAAAATACTTAACCAATATATCAAAAATAAATATTTTCGCCAAGTAATATATTATATCACAATGACAAAATTTCACCAGTAAATTATAAAAATTGTAAAAATAAAATGTTTAAACAAATGTTATGATATAATAATTTATATTAAAATATGATTTTATATGAATAAATGTTAATATACAAGTACCCATGTATATTATACAATATTAAATAACTTATTTTGCATTTATAAAATGTATTTGTTTCAAACAAATATTTTACAATAGTATTGAAATTGATTATTTAGTTTTTTTCGTCAACGGCCGAATTAATTGAATCGTTTAGTTTTGGTTGTGCATTGGCCATTGATGTATACCGAGTGATTCACCAAGCATCTCAGTACTCACCCCATATTTTCTGTTTAATAATGAATTTATTCGAATTCAGAATATTGGAATTTTTAAGCATACTTAATGACCTTATTTTTAAATATTTAGATTTTGTAAGTGTCCTGTGGCGTTACCAACTTTTTTTTTTAAATGAGTATCTCGCTTTTTTCCTGTTAATTGTTAAATAGGCGACTTTTTTGAAAACTTTTATGTATATAAATCGAAATTAAAACTAGCAGGTTTCTAGTTATTTATAACTTTGTATTCTAAGGATTTTATATCCGTGATAATAGATTTGGAGCATATGAAATCTATATGATGATTTGAAAATTACAGAAATTAATATTAGGTATATCAATCTATCAATATTTTTTTTTTTTTGTAAACCTGAGGAATATAATGAATTATCTTTCCAACTTTTATCCTCTTTCAATTTTTTTCTAAAATCAATCACTGGTTATATAGCTATACATGTTGTAATACATGATCCATCGTCAATCACCAAGCAGATAATTCCATTGATAATTTTAATTTTTATAAATTTTAATATTTTGCATTGCTCATTGTCTTTTTGCTGTGCAATATAATTTGATACTAATTGTAAAACAGTTTTCCTATTATACATAAAGAAGAAAAAAATTACATCAAATATTACCAAAAGGAAGAATTTGTTAATATAATTGTTTCACTTTTACCAAAGAATAAGGTTGTGGTAACTCATAACTATATTAATTATTATTATTTATAATATTTTTATATGATAATTTATATTAAATTCGTTTTTATAACATATTTATGTCCATTTTATAATTTAATTTCTTTTACTTTAACATATTTATATGTATTAATTAATATATTATGTACCTATATTGTGTTTAAAATATAAAATATTAACTGTAGTTAAGCTCAATATTTTTTCAGTTCAATAATTTACTGGCCATACTATTTCATTGCGTTATTATATTATAATATTGGTTTCAAGATATTTTGTCGGTAATTCGATACATTTTCCTAATATATGGAAGTGTATACTGTATACATTTAAGTCATATATACGGGAAAGTTATGTACCTACCTATATGTAGCGTAACTAAATTATTTCCATATTTTCATTACTCTACAGTCAACACAATATATAGTATATTATGTGATGTAGGTACTGCAGCGTTTCGCTATTTCTATTAAATTAAATTGCTACCAACTAGGATATACATATTATATTTTGTGGGAGCAGCATGAAATTTATATATATATATATGTATATACATTATACATATTTAAACAAAATGAAGCTATTGAATCATTTATACATAAAATGGAAAAGGTAAAATTTCCCTGATGTATGAATAAAAAAGAATGAGGTAGAACTGTCATATGTAAAATGGTCGACGACGATCGATAATCTCCAAGAATGCATAGTAATAATGTGAAAACCCGACAAATAAAAAAACCGAGAGAATAAGATTCGCCTATATATATAAGCGTTACCGCAATGATGTTCCTACTGTATTATTTTGCCTGAGGTTAAAAAACATTTTTTTTTGTATACTAATCATTCGGAAACATCGACAATTTGTGGTTTGATTCGTAGGAGTTGTCATGCATTTAGTCGTCCTCAACTCCGTCACTATAATTTAGGCCACAACATTGGATAATACGTTTTCACATTATTATATATATATATTATAGTGTTCGTGACAATGTTTCCGTTATAATAGCAAAATTGGAACACTGCCATACAATGTATAAGAATATTTGTGACCGTATATGAACAAAAGGCGCAGGTTTGTTCGAAATGTTTTATAAAAATGAATACGAGTTTTTTAGAAAAATGTCATAACGTTAAAATCGATAGAAAAAACAAAAAGGAAATTCCGAACAACAATAAAATGTAAATCATTATTATTATCACAAAATGTTTTATTTTAATTCGATACAATTATTCTTTAATAATATTAAGATCATTGATAACACTAACTGTCAAAATAAAAAAAGGTGGGTAAGTGGATGTCGCTCTGCTGTACAGTAGGTTACAAGTGGGTCACTGTATAATTGATGCTATTAAATTTGAATTCAATGATACAATATCATTGTATAAGAAAAACGATTCTGAGCGAAGACGGTATGTCAGTCTAGGTTAAGACAAATTATATACATATCTATGGTATTAAAAAAAATTGACCTATAATAAATTCCAAATTAATCATATCACATTATCACAATATCCATTAGGTACTAATAACACGTTATACACCAACAACAAACCCTGATACTATCATATATATATAATGGTACACTTTAGAAGTTTCAAGTAGGTACCCACGAATAATATTATATAATCACAACAAAATAACTAGGTTTTTTAATATGTAATTTCGTCAAAATTTGAACATAAAATGACTATAAAAATAAACTGTGATTGTATATTTTTTAGATTTTTCGGTAAGAGAATTAACTACTTACGTGAAATCTTGTTTTAAATTTTCAATCCTTAGCTATAAAAACTGAACATTTTATAATTTATTAATTACGATGATTAATAATTTTCGAGATTTTGAAAAATTCTGTCAAAATTCGATGTTAAAATGCTTATAAAAAAAAATTGTGCCTATGTATTTTTAATATTTTTCAACTGATATTGTAACAATATATCAGGAGCCTTGTATTAAATTTTTACACTTTTTGGCCCAACAGATAAAACTTAATTAATATTTATAGAAAAAAAAAACTAAAAAAATTGAAAACTGAAAATGTCCGTAAACGGCTCAAAAAGAGTCAAAATATTTTCAAAATTGTATGGTGTATAGGAAATGCTAATATAAACATTCAGTGAAATTTTCATGTATCTACAGTAATTCGTTTTTTAATTACAACAAAAAAAGGAAATTGCCACATGAGAAATCGAGTGAATATCCAATGTTGTAAAAATTTGAATTTCAAACGCTCATAAAATTTAATTTGACTTTCCGGTAGAGATTTTTTTATTGATAAAGGTAGACAATCTTATGAGTAATCTTGTATTAGATTTTCAAATCTTAGATTTAAAAAGAAAAATTTTTACGAATTCTTAACTCAAAATAATTTGCTAATTTTCGTGATTTTTCCATATTTTGTCAATTTTTGAACTTTAAATGCTTATAAAAAAAAATTGTGACTAAGGATTTTTAATATTTTTCATCTGCCCTTGAAACAATATATTAGGAGCCTTCTATTAAATTTTCAAGCTTTCGCAACCAACAAATAAAATTTTATTGATATTTCTAGAAAAAAAACTAAAAAAAAACTAAAAATGAAAATGTCCCTAAACTGTTCAAAATAAATCAAAATATTTTGAAAATGTTATCGTGTATAGAAGATGCAAATATAAACAACCAGTGAAAATTGCATGTACCTACGGTCATTTGTTTAAAGTTACACCAAAAACCAAATTCAATTTTCTGAAAAATCGATTTTGCGTAAAAATTCCCGTTTTTCCTTAATTTTTCTTTTGTTTTTCCCGGCGCTCTTGAAAACTACTGGGAAATTTAAATTTTGACCTCCCCAATGCACCAACGATATTCACTTTCCAATCGAACAAGATACTGAAGTCGAAAATCGAAGCATTATTTCGACTACTTATCGTGTACACAGACACAAAAAAAATAAATATAAAAATAAAAAATAAAATAAAAAAATAAAAAAAAAAACACACATCATTGTAAAATCAATACATTCATCGTTTCACTCAGAATCTAAAATTAAAACCTTATCAATTTTATTTATCGATCAGACAATTTAGGTAAATCATAATATATATAATAATAAGGGTGATTCACCAAAAATACTCATACACATTATTCTCTTTAATTATAATAAATTTATCGGGTAACCTCCCAAACTCATTGATTTTTATCACTACGTACCTAATTCAAATTGGTGTAGGTATCTATAGATTGTAATTATATTTAAATAACTAAAAAATATGAATTTATTCAAATTCTGATCTTGAGAACTTAAAAGTACACCACTATATTTTCAAATACTTACAATTTTTAATAACACCAATAAGGAGTGTCTTATCTTGTTTAGATAATAACTAGGTATTATTTTTTTAATAAAAACTAATCACTTATTTCTATTTATTGTAAATTGTTAAGACTTTTAAGTAGACTTATGTTCTTATTGTTATAGGTATCCAAATTTAAATTTGAATTAGTAGTTTTTAATTTAACTTTGTATACTTGGGATAATTAGGTCTACGATAATTGAATTGAAAATATGCGCCAGTTATGTGGGCTATGATGATTTTAAAATTATGGTTATTATCACTTTATCAACGTTTCATACTTTTCGTAAAAGTTAACTATATTGAATACTGAATCTATCTTATATATTATTTCATATTTGTAATACTATTTTTAAAGACTAGTTAGAAATTTGATATAAATACATAAACGTTTAAAAAAAATAAAAAAATAAATGTTGGTAAAAAAAAGTTGGTTCTTATTTGAAAATAAAAAAGTCTGTATCGCCATAAAACACTCCTTCAATGGTATGAAAAATCTAATTAATTTAAAACATGGCCCTCATGTAAACTCGAAAATTATTCTAGAAATCCGAATTCTAATTAATTCATATTATTAAAGGAACGTTCGATGACGAGAGTTCTCAGTGAATCACCCTGTATAATATACAATACATCAAACAATATATTATATATTATATGAGTTACATCAAACTTGAAACGGGGATAAAGCACTTTGCCATTTGGCCAATGCGCATCAAAGGACAATTTAGCAAAGTTAAAGGGATAACGATGCTTGTACAATACATCGTTGGCACATATTAACCCCGTGGAATTGTACGATGGGAGGAGGGAGGGCAGAGCGCCTTGGAGGGTATGGATGGAATTTCGGCGTTGAAGGAAAGTCGTCCTGAAAAGCTTTGATGTAGTGCGTGCAGCAACGGGGAGAAGGTAAAACGTAATCAGAACCAATTGACAGCCGCGTGAATGACTAGCAGAATAATTGCGATTTCGTTAAGGTTTTATTTCACCGCCGCCGATCCAGCGTAGTAATAATAGGAATAAATAATAATAATAATAATAATAACCGTCGAAAACTAATAGCAACATCGGTGGGCGAACACTCAAGCTTCAGCTATATATACAGGACGATGTGTAGGAATAATAATATACTGCTCTAGTATATTGGTATTATGTACCTTAAAGGGAGGTACACGAAACGAAAATGAGAGGAAGTAAAATGGTGGTTTCCCTCGAGTTTCCGACACGATCGCGGTTGACTATGAATTTCAAACAGCGTCGTTTTTCCAACAATGTGCATATTGTTCTGTTTATATCGATCCTTGCATATAATATTATTATCTCCACAACATATTTGTATAAAAATAACGACGTCTAAATAAGTGATACGTTTTGCGTTTTGTACGAAATCGTACAAGTACAAAATATTGTCGATACGACGCGTATTATATAACGGTGAATATATTTTTAAGCAGGCAGATACGCCTTTGATATTGAATCTAATATCAGAACCATAGCTCTCTATTTGTATATCATTATTTAAATATAAGTATACAGATACAATGATTTTTAAAAAAGGAAGTATTCAATTATTACAAACTCAAATAATTTTATGTTTTTTGCTTACAATTGATTTCGGAACTAGTTTTATAAATTTAACGAATAATGGTAAAAATAAATACTTCCGATGACTATTCGAATCTTTTATCCGTTTAAAATAGTTGTTAAACCTAAATAATAGGAGCAGATTTCTATTTATTATTAAATTATACAGTATTTATGATATACGTTGATGTAAATTACCTATTTTATTTGATGAGTATTTAAGCACGAATATTTAAAATAATAATAGTATAGTATTTGCAATACTATTGGTAACCGGTAAGTACCAACAAATTATTGAAATACAATGACTCAATTACCTTACAAGATTATCATACTATTTTATATTATGATGTATATTTAAAAATAAATGTTTATAATATTAATACACAGCCTAATGGGCATTAAAACGTCTGAACGCGGTCGTGGTGTTCTTCAGTGTGACGGTGTATATTGATATCAAACGAATAACGTTTGGATTTTGAAGTTATTCGTTGGGTTTATTCCACGGCGACAAGTCGATTATTAACGAGCACCACTTGTGAATTAAATCCCTCAAAACGTTACTTATAATTTATTAAAATATTAACACAAACATTTTTTATTACATTTAATTCCACGTATTATGGAAATTATTCACTAAGCATGATCATCCCGATTAAACATAACATTTAATCGTCAATTTATTTAAATTATGATTTTTGGAATTTTTAAGTATAGTTCTTTAATAATACCATATTATCATTAAATACTTATTTTTATTAAAGTACTATTTTATATGTCTTTCGAGGAGTTTTTTAAAGCTATATAAACTACTTTTAACACCTCTTTGTACTGTACATTTTTAACCGATATATTTTTTGAAAATGTTGATATGTATAAATCAAATTTAAATCTAATAATCCTGAGCTATCAAAAAATATGCACCAAGGATGATTAATAATTATAGTCCTTGGTGATTGGCTTAGGAGACATGGGAACTGTGATGATTTGAAGATTATAGTTATTAATATTAATCTGTTGACATTTTATAATCTGTAAGCATTTTTGTATAATCAGCACTGCATACTTTGATATTAATATTACATACTTTTAAAGCTTATAAGTTATTAAGTACTTAAAAAAGTGAGCATGCTCGCTTGAATCATTCTGTATTACACAAGTGGTAGTATACACTAATGGGCTGCCAATGTACCGGTAACATATCCCTACACAATTATAATATTATTATAGGTAAATGTTGTAACATTGGTCGACTTGATATTTTGTGTAGCGAAACTTTGGCCTTTTTTTCCAGGTTTCTTTAAATTTATATTATATAATAAAATATAATTTTTTATAAGAGCGCGCCACAAAATCTTTTCATAGTGACACTTTATTATTAATTTATTAAATAATTAAACTATTACGGTCGAACGAACGAAAAAACTATTTTAAAAGGAAAAAAAAATTAACTTGAGGGAACTCTTTCGTGAGCGAGTTTAATGAGTTTTAATGAACATTATTATTACTGCACACAAACGATTATAATATTTACTAACAACAAACGAGTTAAATAACGAAATGTGTTTAAGCAGCACTGTGTCATTTTATTTTACGGGTCAGGCTTAAAAAAAATAAATCATGTTTTTGACATTTGCTGTTTTCGAGAACGATTAGATGTCGGTATGTATAAGTATATCGTTATAATATAATAAGTTGTCTGGAAGACTCTGATTTAAGTCACTGCAAAATACAAAACTGACGAAATGACAAAAAGAGTGAGTGTGTTGATTTACGTGTAGTCATGACTAAGTCATACAGTCTATATGTATGAGTCCTCGAAACTCATTGTAACGATATTATATTGTTACGAAATGAGTAAACAAATAATTAGAATTTATTTTAATATTTCATTGAGACATTTCAAGAATGGGAGAAATTTCGGAGTTTGAAATATTTCAAAATGAAAATTTCCAGTGAGATATTTCACACTCATAACACCAATAAGTGTGTACGATACGCGATACACATAATAATAAAATATTATAAACTGTCGGACTGACCGTTTCTTTTATTACGTGTTCGACGTTCGACGGCCGTTCCGTGGAATTAAATTTCGATTGGGGCGACCCTCGCACTTGTTGCTCTCGGAAATCATCGCATGACGTGATTTACGATTTCCCACTCCAAATTGGACGCAGTGTCATTTTTACGCCTATACAGTCCCCACCCTTCACCCGTAGTCACGCGTTGGCGATTATTGTTTTGGGAATAAATTATTATTACTGCACCGTATAGTGATAGCGATCGTCATCGACATGGCTTTTATCGGATAAAACCACATCGCAATATTATTATACAATCATACACGCCCTCATCGATTTCATAAAATTTTTCACACAGACGGGCGCGCGCGACGATGTACATGGAATGACTAACTTCGAGGTTAGCCTGATGATGAGGGTTAGCCGATCGAGAGACGACGAAGAGGATTGAGCTGGATACCAGACCGAGGGACGAATATGAGGTTAGCCGACCGAGGGATGAAGACGATAGCAGATTGAGGGACGACGATGAGATAGCCGATTGAGGGATAACGGCGATCAGAATGAGATATGTCTCTTAAAATATAAAATACAAAATAGAGAGTTTTTCACAGCACCCATTAAACACTCCCGTAAAAATAACGTTCGGTTAAATTATGCGGTAATATTATAATAACGTTGTAATTGAAACTTGAGTTTTTACATAATTTGATGTTAATTATATTATTCCGATAAACTATTTTATCCCGTTGTAATTTGTAACTATAGCCATAAACCTTTTAACTGGTTTATGTCATATGGTTATATTATTATCGTTATAATGGATATTTTATATTTTGATAAGATAATAACCGATATTAACCAGGTGAACGTTACAATGTTTAAAATAACCGATTACAATAGTCAAATTACCGTTTTTGTAAATAACGTTATCGGATTTCTACCTTATTCTTAACCGGAGTTGTGCAAAAACTCTCTAATATCATGGTCTACCTTTTATATACTCAAAATATTTGATCTAACAACGGGATAATCCATCTATTAAGAGGTAATTAAGAAATTAACAACACACATGTGACTAGTCAAATCATAGTCCTATTATTGTCACAAATTCACAAGTTACACGTGTGTGAAGTTGGCGAGCTCCATCCCACTACACTTAGTCTAAATTACACTGGAAAAATTGCAAGTTGTAGAGCTTAATTTGTAAGCAATTGTAATTTAGTTGTCCGCCGGTGTAATTTGGACAAAGTGGGACAATAGTGTGAACTAGGCACTACTTTAAGTTAATTTTAGTTACAACTTGTCTCTGCAAAACTTACGAAACCAACTCCCAATTATTTACTAATTAAGCTCTAAAACTTACAATTTATCCGTCGTATTTTGGAAAAAGTGGGGGAGGGGCTGGATAGTGTAAATATAGCAGAGTTAATTGTGTGCTATTATCTTGGAATCGGTGAACTTCCAAATTCCAAATTCAAGTTACGATTACTAACGAATTGAGCATTTCTCCTGACATATTGTTACAATATCAGTTGAAAAATATTAAAAATATTAATTTTTTTTTATAAGTATTTAAATATCGAATTTTGAAAAAATTTAAAATTGAATAATTGTGTAATTAAAAACTTATAAAATGTTCAACTTTTATATCTAAGGATTGAAAATTTAAAACAAGATTCCATGTAAGTAGTTAATTCTGTTACTAAAAAATCTGAAAAATACACAAGCACAGTTTATTTTTATAGTCAATTTAAGTTAAAATTTGGACGAAATTACAAATTAAAAAACCTAAAATAACTATTTTAGTTATTTTGTTGTGTTTGTATAATATTATTCGTGGGTACTTGAAACTTCTAAAGTGTACTATTATATATCTATGATAGTATCAAGGTTTGTTGTTGATGTATAACGCCTCTGATGGATATTGTGATATGATTTATTTGGAATTTATTATAAGTACCTTTTATTTTAAGTATCATTGAATTCAAATTTGATACCATCCATTATACAGTGACCCACTTATAAGCTACTGTACAGCAGAGCACCTTTTTTATAATACTGCTATTACATAGGTAAGGTATTAATATCGAATAAAGAATTCGAGTTAGTTATAACTTCTTATGAGTTTACATCAGCATACGTCAGTAACACGTTAAATTAGGTAGCTATGCATATTTAACTCTTAAAGTTTAAATGTAACGCAGCGGAAATTAATGCCGATTTAACTTATTTACAGTAAAGTTAATCGTTTTTTTTTTTTGTTTTTAATAATCACCTAGGCCTCGTAAATTTACTTTTCAAATAATAATAATAAACCGTATTGTTTAATACCTAACTGCACGAGGATTATAATATAATATTGTTTTTTATACGTTCTCTTTTTCAACTCGAGTTATCGATTAGTAGTTCGTTATTACGATTTACTTCAACCTTTTACCAACAGTATTTAACACATATTTAATATTCACATTATAATATTTTAAACAAACCTATCATCTTGATGCTGAGACAAACTTAAAAAATCGTTTTTCTATTGGTCGAAATTTCACCTCGCACCGATGAATAGTCTCGACGATTGGATATGTTTGGAGTGATATAACTGGCGATCGACCTTCCATACAGGTGAAATATTTATGTAATATTAGATAAACCAATGACGGTGACGGCGGTCGTATCAATATTAATACTATATTAAAATATACACGTGTGTATATAGATATACATATATATAAAAAAAAATTTTTTGTCATATCCGACATAAATAAACTTTCAGAATTATATTATTACAGAACTTATTTTTCAGTTTTGAACGGAAAAAAAATGGTCACGTGGAGTGCTTTTAGAACTCACTGGTTTGCTTTTCATTTTTATATCGAGTACATTAATCATATATGAATGTAACCATATAGTTGTACGCATACGGTCATTAATCATAATATTTCATGTGATAATATTTCGCTTGTTTTCTTTTTCCTTTTTCAAATTATATCACAAATTATTGGAAACTCAATTCTAACCGACTATAATGCACATCACACATAGAAAATGCGTATTGTCCATTTTCCTAGTGTTATAAGAAATTTGAAATTAATATGACAACTCTCGTAATTTTTACTTGAATGTACCTTCAGATGGCCAATAAATTATTATTGTTATTGTTATGGCACAAAATGTGCATACCTTCTATCCGTGTAATTTGTTTTATATCTTCCAATAATATGATAATATTATCATTCTGTTGTATTATTTCTTATAACAATTATATAGATTCGGACCCGGAAAACACTATTATATGGTTCAAATTGCAACATATAAGGGCACCTAATATCTGATCTCTTTTAATATTATTGATGCGATATAAAACGAATTAAAATTATTAAATATTAATTATTATGTTTAAATCGTGTCAACACGATCGTTTTATGCTTAAATGATGTATATAATTATGTTGGATACAGTATCCTATTAAATGCCATCACGAGAATTATGCATAATCCCTGCCTGAACCCAGTTAAGCTTGTTACGGTATACGGAAAGAGCTACAGCTAGTTATACAGTATAAGCGTCGCTAAAATATATTCCGAGTGTTTGCCCGTCCGGAATCTATAAATTTCAACGTTCGAAGCTGTTTTGAAACTCGTCGCCAACGTCTAATTTATTATCCGCCAACTAACGCAACGTTTATTTAAAAATATTTATGCAATCCGCATTAGCTAATTATTTATTCATATTGTTTATTTATATTATAATATGGCTGGTATACCTGTACATAAAAATGTGTAATCAGCATTATTTAAATCATCCCGAGTACACCTATTTGTCTTAATCATCTTTTGGGAGTTGTATTATGAATTTGTAAGCAAAACGACAAAGCTTTAAACTTTTCGTGAACTCATTTGACAAATTTAGTTTATGAATTCATTTATACATTAATTTTTTCGTAACTGTTCGCGGAAAACGATTTTAGTAAAACCTCTTTTAAACTTTTGGTCTTATGTTTTGTATTATCCAATGCAACTATTATATAGGCAACTACTTAAAATCCTAATAAATATAAAATTTTTTTCTGTTAGTTCATTAGGTATACCTAGGTACGCATTTAATGTGTTAAAAATATTGACAGTAAAATAACATTTTTATTTAAAATCGTGACAATCAATAAACATAAGGGATTTTAAATTTATCAATACAATGTAAACAAAAAGTAGGTACCTTGTAAGATTTTCGTTTACAAATAAAAGATTTAAGTATGCATGCATAGATTCGAAAACACAATAAATTATAATATCACTATTACGACACCATAATAATAGATAAATAGAACACGCATATTTTATTTATTTGTGTACTTACTTATAATAATATTATGGTATAATATAATATACATTTTAAAAAATTTTAGAGGAAAACTATAATGACTTAGACTAAAATAAATCATCCCTAATATTATTTAGTCCTACACTAATCTTGGATATTATGTTATAATGAATACAGAAAAATATCCAACAATAACTCTGTTGGACTATTGTAACATCGACACACAATAAGGATTTCATTTTTAAGCTATCATGTGCAATACTATTCAGAGTACAGAAATAATAATAGAAATAATAAAAAAGAGGAAAACGGGACAATAGATTTTTGACGTCTAGTCAAAAGTGTCACGATTGCTATTATATAATATATGTCTATGTATATTGTATAGGTATACAATATTAATGTATATTTATTTTTTTAGAAGATTTTGATTTTATTTCACGTAGTATTCGATATTCGTGGTATTCTATGGTATAGTGGTATTAGATGGATTATTTATGGTTGTATGATTTGCTATTTATTGCGGGTTATCTGGCAAGACGACCACTCAATCTCCAATCGGCCCTTGATACTATATTATATATAGGGGTACAAAAAAAAAGTCCACTGTTACCGATCTTCTCTTTAATTTATGTGTCTCCGGGGAGAAGTCTCCGAGGACGGAGAGAGACAGGGAGATAGAGACAGAGACATATATATATAGGTATATATGAAATATCTAAGAGAGAGAGAGAGAGACTGTAGGAATCGGACCCTAGTTTTCACTTTGAACTCTAACGTTCCCTCAAAAAAAAATAAAATAAAATAAAAAAAAATAAATATATAAACCAATATCGATTCAAGCAAAAGTTTTCC
Organism: Macrosiphum euphorbiae; assembly: GCA_949089665.1. Classification (NCBI taxonomy): domain Eukaryota; kingdom Metazoa; phylum Arthropoda; class Insecta; order Hemiptera; family Aphididae; genus Macrosiphum; species Macrosiphum euphorbiae. The sequence continues at coordinate 101,157,979 of CARXXK010000001.1, read as the reverse complement.
CCAAAGGCAAATGCAAATCCGTAAAAGGAAGCTCACCGGAAGCATTTTTCAGTATCGTTCACACTCATTTCGCATTCGTGTCTCGATCAATTGGAATATAAATCTAAAAATGTTTCCTATCGTCATACGTCTGGGAAGTTATTACACGAGATGTTAGCAATGTTGGTGGATTTTATCTTTTTGATGTTGGAAATGCATTGATTATTTGATATCTGTAATATTATCAAAAGAACTACGTTTACGACATAATTGTATTTCTACAATATCACAACCCCAAAATTCTTTTGATTATAGCATACATAAATTATTCATTATAATTGATTCCATAATTGAATAAAATTAGTTATTAAAATTAAGGCTCATTACTATGAATATTGAATAGTATTCATGATTGAAACAAACAAAAAACGATTTTTCTAGATTATTTTCGGTTTAAAGTTTAAAATAATACCTATATTATTAAAAAAAACCTTTAACAAATTAAGTAGGTACATAAACTAAGATAGATACTGTTTGCAAATTTTTTGATAAAAGACAAATGACCCGACCATTAATGCGTTTGCTCAGATTATACATTATAAGAAACAATAGTTTAGATTCCAAATGTATTTTTAACTTAATAATAGATTTTAGTTACACATATTACACTTTGCAATAATTCAGTGCCCTTAAATTATAAAACGAATACAATGAACTCGTAATTGATACCTTAAAATTTTGCGTAGAAGACGCTTTAGGTATTCGTAATAATAGTATACACAGTAAAAATTAAATTACATATTATTCATATACAGTAGAAATCATTTATAATGACACAGGTAGTGAAATATCGGATTTTATGGCCTTAAAGTAATAAGAGCCCAAAAATGAATTGGTAAGTTTTATACGTACAATCTTATCGGTAGGTACTCGGTAGTTATGACTATCTGTTATTACAGAAATACCGAATATTATATAGTTATCTAATAGGCCTTCTGAGTTTTGGCTATAGTTGCAAATATCGAATTAGTGTTTTGGGGGACGAGGTGGCCGAGCGGTCGAACACGTCGTCTGCGGCGCTGGCGGTCGCGGGTTCGATTCTCTCGACCACTGGGCGGAATTTTTATCCGGGCAAGTCACGGTGTCCGGAGAACAAGTGCCGCCATCCCCCACTCCGGGGCATGGCAGAAACCTACGGGTGTCCCAATAGAAATTCTGCCAAACACAACACACACGTGTAATAACCCTACAATTTCAAACCCTACTACCTACAATCATAAACCCTATAATCAAGCTAATGGCCATAGTCGCCGGGCTTTAAAAAAAAAAAAGATCGAATTAGTGTTTTGATGTTACTCACGTGTTTTGTTATTAGGTAAAAAAAAATAATATGTGAATGAACGGAAAAAATAAAAAATATATATGAACGAAACCCTAAAAGAATCTTTGTTTATTGCATAGTTATCTTCGCGGTGGTATAAATAACAACGGAAATCCTGCAAAGTCATCAATAATTCTATTGAAACGAACTTTCACAACGTGATAATATTGTGAAAAAAAAAATACTTGACTTTATATATAACACACGTGCACATAATATATTTGGTATAAAATAAGCAAAAGAAGAGATGATGAAAAATACACAACATAACATAAGTATTAAATAAATCATAGGTACGGAAAATGGGATAAAGTAACAAATGAAAAATACATAAGATAAGTTGAAAATATAATAATATACTCTTCGGTGTTTATACTTTAGATACTTGATGCAGCTCAATACACAACGATTTTCATTTGATACATTTTGTTATGCTCTGTGTATCGTGGTAGAAAGCAAGATCTGTAGAATCAAAACGTATATGTACGTTAATGATAAATATTTTGGAAAACGTGAACAGTAGGTAGGATAATATAAATTGGTGACATATTATTTACTTTTGCCATTGCACGTACGGTTTTTTTTTGACACAATCAATTTTTATTTTTTTATTTTTAGTTTATTTAGATTTTAAATTAATTGAAACATTACCTATGTTTAAAATGCCTAAAACAAGTCTTACATTTTTAATGTTTCGGTAAATACTGAATAATATTGAAACAAAAAAAAAACAGTCAACCTAACAAGCTATAATAGGTAATAGGTACATTTAGAAATTTGGAATTCACATAGAAGTACGCGTCATGTATAACAGCATGTACGAGAACATAATATAATTTATCAATAGAGAAAATAGAGTGGGTCGTGGGTACCTATAATAGTTTTCAAAAATTGTAGAAACTTATTTGACCTGACAAATTATAGGTACCTACTTACGTTTAAAAATATAGAATTTACATTGAAGTACGAGTCATGTATAATGTGTATAACTATGTATGAGTGGTGAGTACCTATCTATATAGTATGATTTGTCAATAGAGAAAATATTGTTATTATAAAGTACAGTGATACGTTTGAAATAGAAAAACGCATTTCTACAACCGTATATTGTTGTTGAAAATCCACTTATGAACTTCAAAGGGACCGTTAAAAAAACGACAATTTTTCGATCATCATCGAGTGACTAACCTACATATGTACAACACCATCAGGTATAACATAACAATATTATAAAGGTACCTATAACAAAAAGTCGGAATCGGAAAACGCTTAATGCGCTTTCCGTAGTGTCACTGATCAATTTCGACTCCAGCTGAGGCAGTCACGCGTTACAATAATAATAATAATAGTGATAACAGTAGTAGTAGTGTATTATTATTTCATATACGTTTCAAACAAATAGTTCAGACGATAATATTAAAGCGAGAAAACGGTTCGCTGGTACACGACTACTGAAGCGATGACATCCGAGAAGGATATTTATAGTGGCGAGCGGGGTGTTGAAGGATCGCTGGTATAATAGTTTTGCAAAAATGTAGACAAAAAACATAGTCGACCTAACATACTATTGGTGCCTGCATTTAAAAGTATAGAATTCACACAGTAATACTCGTCACGTATATAACAGCTGTACGAGAACATAATAATATGATTTATCAATAGAGAAAATACTATTACAGGTAAAGTGATACGTTTGAAATAGATAAACGCGTTCTCTACAACCGTATTGATGTTCGATCCAAAAAATCCCCGCATGCCAAAATACTGTTATGTACTTCAAAGGAACCGTTCGACAATTCGTCCATCATTATCTAGCGAATAACCTAAATAATATTATGTACAATACGAACAGGTAGTATAATGGTATAATAATACTATTGTATATAAGCGCAAGCGCCTACCTATAATAGGACATTAAAGTAAGAATTGAAAAGCGCCGTTTGACGTGTTCAACTGTTAGGTTTCGAGTCCAGCCGCAGCGGCCACGCGTTACAATAATAACAGTACCTAATATTGTATTATTATTGTACGTTTCGATCAAATAGTGCAAACGATTATATTGTAGTGAGCGAAAACGGCGTAGTTCACTGTTATATAATACACGACGACTATACGCCAAAGCGTCGACATCCGGTAAGGATATATTTTATAGCTGCTAGAAGGGGTGGGGTATGAGGGTGAGGGAGGGTAGAATATAGTTTTCCATCGCTCGAAAGACGTTATACGGTTAAACACTGCTACAGGGTTTTCACGTTTTTTTTCCCCCCCGTATGCATATTATATAATATTATCATTTCGGGCCCCGCCGCCTCTGTTTTTACCCAGCTCCGTTCCGGGTTCTGTTTTTTCGTACATATTTTTTTCGTATTTTTATTTTAACAGATTATTAACATAGAAACGGTTTATTTTTTTTTCTGGGGCCGCCGCCGCGCCGTCGTGCGTGTGTGTAGTATTGTTTTCCGGACTGTCGCTTCCAAGACAAGGCGCACGTCGAGAGATTTATACGCACACTTAGGCTGTCGGGCGCAGAGTTTAGGACTGTTATAAATCACAGTCGTGTTATAACACTGCAGCAGCAGTGCACGCGGACGGGGACGGAGGAATGGGCGGCGGCAGCAGCAGTAGTGGCACACGTGCACTCTCGGATCGTACTTTATATAATAATATATATCAATATAATATTATTATATCATGAGATATTCATAAGCGGCGGCGGCCTGTGATGTCGTCGTCGTCGTCGTTGTTATTATTGTTGTTGTTATTATTATTATTAAGTTATCATTGTCAAGCGCCACGAAAATGAAGTTCTTATATAATAGAGCGATACTCAGCTATAATACGTCATCGTACGACGAAGACGATGAAAATAATAATAATAATCAATATTGTTTCGCTTTATAAAATAATATTGTGGTCGTACTGGATTCGTGCATAAAAGTACGTTTGCTGCCTCCACGAACAATATTAATATATATGCAGTGACGTACCGATAGGGTGGCATAACGGGCAAAGAGCCGCGGGCGCATGACTCTAGAGGGCTCGTCGACAAATGTCAGGAATCCAAAAAACAGATCACTATAGTATAACAAAATTTAAAACCAACGATCTTTAAAAAAAAAAAATGATATTCTCTTACAATTAAATTGGTATTTAATATAAATTATAAATTTACTTTTTAAAATAATGACTGAAACACTCATATATTTATTTAAATATAATAAAAAAAAATCTTATTATAGTTATTGAAGACACAAAACAGTAAAGCTAATAAGGACCTTTTGCTAGAAATTCAGATGGTGGATCCTTTTCAGAAAAATATCATTTTACAGAGTTCAATTTTGGTTTAAAAATAGGACGTTCTGGCCGTTATTCGATCATACTTTGAAAAGCGCATTGTTGGTGGTGCTGGCTATTTGGAGATCTCCCATTCATCGATTTCATAAAATTGTATGGGTTATTATGATTGAAAACACACTGGCTATAGAACGCTTCAATTACTTATAACCTATTAGCAGGGGTAGATATTTTGTGGGCGGGTGCACGTTCCTGATACTCCTTTCCACTAAATGTGTAATATTAGTGGCCCACGGCCATTCGAAGTTCTAGTGACGCCATTGTGTACATGCAATGTACGTTTTAACCAAGTGTACCGTATATTTTTATCAAAGTCTTGTATTTGGGCGAATTTATCCGTTACAAGGCTTTGTTGTGCAGTTATAAACGGAGCTCGATTGACAGACGATGGAGCCGCCGTGACGGGTACGATAGTCCACAGGGTTCGGTCTGGTGTTCAAGAGTAGGTACTAAACAAAAGTTTTAAATTACATCACAGACGAGAGATGTTTAAGATTTATATACAAAACCCTCAGGACACTATGACTTGCACGATAAATAGCTATTATAATATAGGTAGGCACTCGAGACTTGTAACCTACACCACCGAGTTGAACCAAACGAATCTCAGTGCATGTTTCTCAGCCTTGTATGTAAATATGTAATAAAGATTAAAAATATATGAGCAGGATACTAGAAGAGAACTGTTAAAACTTTCCTGGGTTGTTCTGTGTTACAATATAATTCGAAAATTGTCGGTGGTAAGTATTTCGTGTAATTTTTGTTTAAAAACTTCGATGGTTCGGGTAGACGGTGTCGTCTTTGGAAGAAAGTGAACTCGATGATGGTGGTTTCAGAAACACAAGTAGGTAAACAACTAAAACTCTGTACAATATATTATAATGAATATTATGATGGTATGCTAAATGATGATAATTATTATGATACGAAATTTTGCGGGGACATTAAAAACTATTGTTATAAAATCAATATTGTAGTCATACGGAAAATATATGATATAGTTCAATAAAAAAAAGATATATATATTATCTTAGAACATATAATAAGTATTGTGCTATAGAAACTCATACTTTTTATAGCAGATGGGTAACGCTGTTTATTTTGTTATGAATATCGCTTGAGAAAATTGGCTGGGTGCTTTTTCATATTTTGTGCGAAAACTCTGAAAACAAACAAGTATAAAAAACAAATCGCTTCCGGAGCACGAACTTGGGAACTCAATTTTACTGTTCATTGAAACCATATTCAAAATCTATTCAAAAACAATACTTATATTCATCATGCAGTATGCGTATCATCATTTGTATGTAAGATGATTTATCTTTTATAATAATACGAAGAATACATATTATATAAGAGGGGAAAGCATTAGCGAGACTTGGTAAACTTGTTTGGAGGGGATTAAGACTGTATTTTTTCATTTACATAAATAAAATATGATTTATTTATAAAAAAAAAAACAGAATTAGGTAACTGGCTTCAATCTAATATTTTCACGCATGACACATATATAGGTACATAGTATGTTGGTTAGGTTTGATTATTAATCAATTATCAATTGGTATGAATAAATATAAATATTATATTGCAAGAGCTCATATATTCATAATTATAGATAGAGTGCGAGATTTGTGGTAGATAACTTTATACTATAGATGGTTTAGTCCCCCAAACATTTCGTCAATGGGGAAGAGTAACGTATTTAGATAATAAGTTAATTTTGCGTTATTAAATTATGTGACGTTCGTAAAAGTTACTCATATTGTATTCATTAATATTTAATGTATAATAGTCACTAAGAAATAGATGTGTAAAATCGTTAATCATAATTTTACGAGTGAAATTGCATTTAAAAAATAAAAACATTTCAAGTGTTTAGATCGTTTTAAAAGGCGGTTTATTATTATTTTAAAATTGAATATCACAAAAGAGGCAACACTTACCTCTAACCTCCATACACTTGACCGGGAAGATGAGTTCGGTAAATAATATTATCGCAGTACCTTTCATTTATACTAAACGTAAACTACGGTATGACATTATATGAATTACCTAATTAATGGAAATTTATAGTTTAACCTTAAAATTTTCTGGAAAAATCATGACTACAGTTTTTAAATAACAAAATAGTGCATTTTAGTATTTTAAATCGTTAAGAATATGCTAATATTCTGCAATACACAATTAATGCCACCAATGCCTGTATATTATATTAGGCCATTAATGTTTTACGTGACGAAATTGACGGCAGTTAGATTAAACTATATTAATCATTTTCGTATACGTGTCTTTAAGTTTTAATCGGACTTAAAAATTGGGTTGCTGTGTAATAACATGGTTTAAAAAAAATGTATATACATTTATTGGACCCAATTTTTGGCTAATTTTATTAATTGAAATATAACCTGTCTGTTTTTAACCATACCGAAAAGTATTTATTATAATTTAATGTAAAACAATAATTATGAGCTTTTGACGAGTACGTTCTTGCTCGCTACCCATTGTCGTTTGGCCTATACCACGCACATAATATTATTATACAATAACACAGTTTTATATTGCTTATCTTCAATTCAAGACCACTGTTTCTATCTTGATATACCAGATCTCAACATTTGGATTTCGTAACGTCAAAACAAAAATCTTATGGTTGATATGCATATCTATACTGTGAATGATTGAATTTATTTTGAATCTGAGTTATGAATTCTTAGTATGATTATAACTTAAAGATTATTTAGTAAGCCTGATAAACAGGGAAATAGACAATTCAGTAAAATATATTAGGTGCACCATACAAAAATATTATCATAAATTCTTTACATAAATATGTGTATAGTCATTGATGCTTAGCAAAAACTGTATAAGGGTGGATTAGGATGCGAATTTTAGCTCCATCAAAGTGTCTCCTTTTGAGCACAACAGTCTATTGAGAGATTTATCAAAAAACTACGCGACCCATCAGTTTTTACTGCTTTTTCGTGGTCATTCAAAGGGTTTGGGATCATAAGGGTACAAATTATATTTTATAGGTGAGCAAAAAAATTAAGTTATGGTTTTCCATTTTACATAGCGTATATAAATGCAAATTGAATTTCCCATGATAATAATTTATATATATACACACACACACAACTCGGCGGTAATTTTTCTCGTAGTTTGCTACCAAAGAAAAAAATACCTGACGGAGAAAAGTTGTCTTTAACTAATTTATCGAATAATAATATTATTATAGTTACTAAAGGTCTTTCGACTTATTTAATTTAACTTAATAAAATAGGAAAAATAAAATAAATAATGTTAGTCAAACATTTCTTTACTTTCACATAAAGTTCTCTCGCATGGATAATTGGTTTTAAATTCGACGATAGTTATTCCACTTAACTATCAAGAGCGTAGGGTTTCAGTACATATCGTTTCATGTACATAAATCACAGACGGTTTTGGACCTTATCCCAAAGTTTTGAAGCAAGAAATTGAAGGGGAAAAATTGAATTACTTTCCTTGTGTATGTGTGATTTCAATTAACTTTATCGATCCCTTCTCTAGAAAGATATTGGGCGGGTAACCAGATTAGTAAAATAATTAATTAATATCATGCTTTGATGTAAATACAGTAAGTAAAATGTGTATATATTGCACACATTGCGTGCGTGTATATGTTGTATATTTTATAGAACAGCTAATAAAACGATTATGATTACTTTTGTACCTTAATGATTAAAACGGTTACATAAACGTCTTTACGAAACTCCATAAGCTCATAAATATAGTTATAACTTTAACAAAAATTCACACGGAGAAAAATATGTTATAAATATATATTTTTGTATTCACAAATATACTGAACAATACACTACTTTTAGGATTCGAGAATTGAACCTAATAATTTAGTCTGTTTCGGTCTTCGATAATGTTAAAAAAAAATATTTAATTTGAATATCTTAGCGAATAGCAAGTCAATTATAGATACTGCAAGCGATTAGATATTTTCACTTTTATGTGTTTTTTTTCTCTTTTTCCATGAATAATTTTTGAGACAGCCATTTGTACTCGAAAAGTTTACGTGGGATGTTTTAAGTTTGAAAATCTAATCAAGATGGTAGGTACTACTACGAATGGGTAGACTTTCTATCATCGTGCTATACAGTTTCTGTGAGTGCAAGGAAAAACTACTGACTACTGTCGAAAAACTACTAAGAAACGTCAGCTAGTCGAACTCGGTTAGAAGCTGAAAAACGTGTTCCGAATGCGATGATTTATTATTGCTTTCAAATTAATTACCACAACCCACTGCAACTACTCTATTTCTACGAGAGCTCAACATCCGGTCGCTATCCGGGTTTTTTATCGCTAATTTGCTAACCCCTAGAAACGAAACAAGATTATACCCGCCAGAGTGGTATGTACTATACACATCGATACCGAAGTAACTGAATTTATATTATAAAATCAAGAGGGAAATATATTATTTTTAATTTCAATTTTCAACTCGAAAATGTCACTGTGATAACTTGAAATATAGTTTAAATAAAATACACTTTTAGATTTCAATCAAATCCTACTACCGAATTATGTTGTTTGAATGTGTTTCAATTATAATATTCATAGATCAATAAAATAATATTTATCTACTGACAATATCATATTATAATATTATATAATTAATTATCCCGACGGTATACCTACCTAATTCAAAATTCGATATTATAATATACGGTACTATTTTCAATAAGCAGAGGTAGGTAATAATAATAGTAATGATAATAATAATAATAATAATAATAATAATATTGAAGTGCTATTATTTCACTGTGCTGTTGTACTGATACATTGGTCGGCGTGCCAAATTCAGTATTTAAAACTCGTTAATCTCAAAATATTTATCGAAAAACTTTTCTTGAACATAAATATTTTCCTTTCAAACCATAAGTTTAACACATTAATAATATCAACGGCTGTATTTGAGGTTCAAAAAATTATTCTGATTTCATCGAAAGTTTTCCTTTTTTTTTCATACAAACTATAACCGCACTAATTTCATACCCTGTTTTCAACCAATAAACTCTTCTAATTTTGGTTTTTGAGTAAGTTTTTCTTTAAAACGAATAATTTATTTATCTATGGTAAAAAAAAATAAATATAATTTTCTAAATTCCAAAAACATAATAATGTTGTTATTGAGTTATATTATCTACCTAAAAGTTTGACAATTGTAATAATTCTGTAAAGTTTTTAAATTGAAATAAATCTAACATAACCAATGGATATTTATTCACTTTAGATATAATTTTAAACGCTTTACGAAAAGTATATAATCTTATATCCCAGTAAATTATAATGGACACATTTAGTTATGCGTGTGACAAATGAATAGGTACACTTTTCTTAGGCTATTTTTAAAATTTAAGATGGTTAATTACTACGCTTGAAGCTATTGCAATAAAATAATAACGTCATAAGTACACGAAAACTTTCTAGGCATTTAATGAAAATTAAACACAGATATCTATTTATTATTTAAATTTTAGTTTCATATAATGATGGTGGTACAAAATGTTTTTAAATACTTAATGTCAAGTCATTTTATTTTTATAGGCAATTAAGAGCCAATCGGTATTATTTGTACTAAAATGGTTGTTATAAATGTATGATGTTTTAATATATTGTGATTTTTAAATATTGTAAATTTATAGTTTGTATAAAATATAATATTAAAAATATTTGTGTTTGAAATATGATATTTTTTTTTATATATAAAAATAATTTATAATTTGAATACATTTTTTTAAAATAGTAAGAACTATAAAACTTGAAAATAAATTCAAAAAATATAATATAAAAGTTTATATACGATCAAATCTTAAGTAAATATGAATACAATTTGTAATTTTTTTATGAGTACCTATATAAGTTTTAAAAAAAAATATATTCTGAATATTCTTTTATTATGGTTTTCTTTCTTTTATTTCAAGAAAAATGTATATCCACCAATTATTTAGAATTCATTTTAGGTACTCTGCCACTCCCTCGTCACCTTACATACAAATATATCCATATTTTATTATTTCGTATTAAATATAATTATATATCATATTGTCAACTACAGTTATTAGTTAGTAATTATATTGAGTTAATACTTGTTATATATTACTAATGAAAACTTAACAAAATATTCACAACACTCAAATTCAAAACATCAACAATAATAAAAATTGTTTTACATATAACCTTCTGGATAAACTTCAATGTAATTGATATAAATTCTATATTAGGAAAATAGTTAGAAATTTCAAAATAAAATATTAAGAAATTACACTTAAAAAATTGTAAGCAAAATCAAATTTTCAAACACATATAATAAAATAACGGAGGATGGAGTGGTTGCGACGCGCACCGATGCCGGTTCAAACCCTCGGCTGTGGGCTGAATTTTTCTTCGGGCAGTTGTTTGACTTCGCGCAAGTCACGGTGTCCAGAGAGAAATGCGCCATCCCCCACCCGGGCATGGCAGATACCTATGGGTGCCCACTAAAAGGTGCTAAAAGCTAAATAGCTTTAAAAATTGTATACACTAGATAAAAAAAAGATTTTAAAATCATACGATTTTTCAATATTACTTATATTTTAAATAATGATAAATAAATATTATCAATACTTGTCACTATTTCTATTAAAAAACAAATACTGCTCTTTAATATTTATACTTTATCATCCTCTTTTTTTTATAATTCAATGAATTTTTATACATTTGTTTAATATTAATTTTTTGATTACCTATAATTTAATCATTATTACCTATAATTTGTTTATTTTTAATTATTTATATTAGCCGGACATAACCCAAGTCCGAAATAAGTATTTTTCATTACATTTGTGTAATACTTTTTGAATTTGTGATTATTACTTATGAACAGTTTCTATTTATGATACACAACTAATTTCTGATCATTTTGAAACCTCCCTCATCACCTCGAGGGAATTGTATTATACAGTTAGCTATGACGAATATAATAATATATAGGTTTCATCAGTATAAATTATCTTGGGTTACTTGGACTTTTTTCCCCCACAACAAAAATATTGGAGTCGCTCACGACTGTAACTATAATAATATACTCGTTGAAAACGTTGGCCTCGACTCTGCAGCTCCACTGCATGCTGCTCAGCTCACGCCCATATTCGCAGGAATGCAGGATATGCGGTATATCGTATATATGTATGTATATGTATAATGTATATGTGTATATAGCAACGACAGTGTGTGGATGTGACCCACAATAATAATATATAACAATAATAGGTCACCCACCACCCAGCTCGTACTCTTCCCCCGGCAATTGACATAGAAAAGAGAGCCCTCCGGTGGTTATATACAATTTCGTTCCGTGGCCCTCAGCTGCCCATTGTCTTAAAAGTCGAGTGTTACCCGAGTCCGGGGGCTAAGTATCGTTTTTCTTTATACCCTCTACATTTTTTTCCTCTCTCTATTGTGCACACTCTGCGCACACCCTGTGCATTGTTGAAAACGTCACAAGTGTATGTGTATGGCTGTCGCCAGGTCGAACGAGAGGGTATAATTTCATTATAACACAGATCCTTTCTGGTCTGAAGGGTCGAGAGCCCTTCGGTCTGCCGACCCCATGTAAAACTCTGAACTACAAACACCGCCACCCAGACTTGTAAATCCTATCTAAGATCTTTGCCAATACGCAGCTACTTTTTTCTTTGCTTCTCCGACACCACCACGTGCGTTAATATTATTGCTAAGGCAAAATTCTCTTGTTGAGACATCAAAGGACGCACTAAACCCCACCAACACCAACACCTTCGCCATCACCACAACCACCGACGTTATCGCCACTATGTTTTATTTTATTATATACTTCCGCCATTGTTTTATACCAAGGTTAGATTATCAGGGAATCTACGTACATTGTTTTATATTTGTTTTTTCTAATTTAAACAAACAACTTGATATGGTGTACCATGGCCAAACAAACAAACCTTATTGGCTTATTCATTGTTAAAGGTTTAGTGTATAATATAAAGGAAATCGGATATCTATGTGGAATATAATTTCCTAGTTTAAAACATAATAATATCTAAATTAACTATACAAAATGAAATATAGTAAATATTATAACGATTATTTCACAAAATTATTAAACAAGTCTTAGAAATTCAAAAAAATGTTTGTATTATTTTGTTCTACTATTCAATAAACGAATAAACAAATAAAAACAAGACAATTTATTGAAGATAAAACAAATTATATTTTAAACCTAACGTTGAAAAAAAATAACGAATATAGTTCAATATTATTAAAAAGGTGTTCTGCTGTACAGTAGGTTACAAGTGGGTCACTGTATAATGGATGGTATTAAATTTGAATTCAATGATATAATATCATTGTATAAGAAAAACGATTCTGAACGGAGACGGTGTGTCAGTCTAGGTTTAAGACATATTATATACATACCAATGGTAATAAAAAGAAATATGCACAGTCTTATCGTTGAGCATACTTCTTATTCCTTATACTATGGTAGATTGTATGGATAGGCCATAATATTTTAATTTTTTAATTTTTCAGTTTCATATATCCCCGAATAATATTTTTAAATTACAAAAAAAAAACCAAAATCGTTAATATTGATTTGAATATGTAATTTCGTCCAAATTCGAACTTAAAATGACTATAAAAATAAATTGTCTTTCTGTATTTTTTAGATTTTTTGGTAACAGAATTAACTACTTACATGGAATTTCGTTTTAAATTTTCAATCCTTAGATATAAGATTTGTACATTTTATAAATTAACTACAAAATAATTATTCAATTTTAAATTTGATAAATGTTGTCAAAATTCGATCTTAAAATGCTTATAAATAAAATTGTGCCTATGTATTTTTAATATTTTTCAACTGATATTGTAACAAGATATCAGGAGCCTTGTATTAAATTTTTACACTTTTTGGCCCAACAGATAAAACTTGATTTATATTTATAGAAAATAAAAGTAAAAGAATTTAAAACTGTAAAATTCCGTAAACAACTCAAAAATAGTATTCTTAACTCAAAATAATTTGTTAATTTTTTCCTTTTTTTTTTTTTATTTCCATTTTTTGTCAATTTTTGAACTTTAAAAGTTTATAAAAAAAAACTGTGACTAAGGATTTTTAATATTTTTTATCTGCCTTTGAAACAATATACAAGGAGCCTTCTATTCAGTTTTCAAGTATTTTTACTCAACAAATAAAATTTTTTGATATTTTTAGAAAAAAAACTAAAAAAAAATGGAAAATTAAAATGTTCCTAAACAGTTTAAAACAAATCACAATATTTTGAAAATGTTATCATATATATAAAATGCAAATATAAACAACCAGTGAAAATTTCTTGTGTATACATTCATTCGTTTTAGAGTTATACCAAAAACCAAAATCGATTTTCTCGAAAACAGATTTTGCGTAAAAATTCCCGTTTTTCCTTAATTTTTCTTTTGTTTTTCACGGCGCTTTTGAAAACTACTGGAACATTTTTACTTTTAACCCCCAAAGTATCAACTAGATTCACTTTCCTATCAGAAAAGATACTGTTGAAGAAAATCCAAGTACTTTTACTGTCCTAAAAGGAGATGACAGACACAAAAATAAAAAAAAAACACACATCATTTTAAAATCAATACATTCATCGTTCCACTCAGAGTCTAAAATGGAATAATACAATATGTAGGCTACTAAAATATAAAATTATATTTATGAACAAGTCAACAATATAAGTATGTTAATTGTAATTATGATATTGCAAATTTATGTAGCGTTAATAGTCAAGTGCTCAAGTCACTAAAGAAAATAAAGATAAATTGAAATGTATGTATAAATATATAATTTAAAATTATGAAGAATAAGTAGGTTATAAGAAAATACACTTTATTACTCACGTTAAACATATGTGAAATGTGTCATGAAAAAAATTAAGTTTTTATTTGAAAATTTTTTTTTAATCCGATAAGTTTAACGTATTTTATAATATATTATTATAAAATACAAAGGCTTAAATTTAATTTAATAGTTCAACACAGTATTTAGTTAGAGTTATAGTCTACACAATCTAAAAGCTAAAATTCGATGAAAGTACCACGGTGCACTTGTACACTACTCTCTAACAAGTAACAAGTCAATTTTCCCAAACTAACAAGGGCCTAAACAAATGACCCATAATAAAGTACTAAGCGAACTAATGCACACTAAAAGACTTTCATATACTATGAATTAAAACCGTTACTATATACTACGTAGGATTGTAAAATCTAAGTTTCGCTGCTAATTCATTTTCTTTGAAGAATGAAATCACTTTAAATAAATCGGAGTCTAAGCCCTCCTTATCCCTGGATATTTGTACACACGTAAAATATTTGTATTTATTTCGAGTAAATCTGAATTATTTATGTAAATCAATTAATATATTAATATTTTTATAATAGCTTCAATTTCTGCTCAACTTTATTCATAAAAATATGTGCAATATGGAATAGTGATGTGCACAAAATAAACAAATAGATTTAGAACATGTGCGTGTCATAATATAAATATATTATGATCAAAAGATTAAAAAATTAAGTTGAATATTAAAATCATATGATATATTACTATCGTTTTTAATCAAGCTATAGCTTATGTTTTATCCAAGAAAATACTTTTGTTTGAAAACTTTTTGAAAATTAATTTTTTGTTAAATAAAAAAATTATTCATCTATAATTATAACAAATTTCTTAGAAGTTGTAACGAATAATTATAGTTATAATTACTATTTTTTTTGTGTTATTAATTTTATTATAATTGTCCAACTGAAGTATTTTTAATCGATTATTAAAATAACATTTTTTTATTCTACAAAGATAAGTTGAAAAGATGTAGGTATAGAAAAGCATTTGCTTTCAGAAATTTAAAATATTATCTCTAACTTTGAAAACATTGAAGTACCCTTTATGACTATTTTTAAGTATTATTGTAATTATATTATTTTTTTTATACATTTTTAATTATTATTAATTTTTTCTTTTAAATTAAAAATCTGATATTTGAGACAATCGATGAAAAATCGTCTGGAGATTGGAAATTCGTTCAAATGTACCTACTTAAAATGAAACAGAATAACATTTCGCACCAAATGCAGTCACTACCAGTTTTGAGAACTTTCGAAGGTCTGAGTGCTCTAAATTAAGTCATCCTACACCTTTTGTTATCTCACGGAAACTTAATTAAGTGTCCGTTGCGCATGCGTATCTTCCTTTTGATGTCGTTTCTCGGAATCAAAATCCTTATCAGTACACACACCCAATAGTCTCGAATTTCAGAACCAACGCACGTCTCTGCGTTTTGATCAGGTGAAAAGTTACATGTGGTCCACACCCACATTATAGAAGTATAATATTATATACCTCACGCGACACACGTACACAACTGGCAACAATTTTCTCGTACCCATTGCTAGTTAATTCATTCTAACAAATACACAGACCGGTAGTGATAGTCGTTACAGCAGTTACTAGTTACTATACCACCCGAATTCCGAATAATAGTCGGCCGCCTAGGTCGACAAATGTTTGAATTTGTTATGTTATAAATTATATTGTTAATCAATGCATGGAACTACAAATGACTATTTATTTGATTTGGAACCGACGTTAATAACATAATGGAAAATATTAAATCATAATATATATATATAACGTCATATTATCATCGTCGTAGTCGTTATAGCCAGTAGAGGCGCTAATGATACACACAGTTTAAATAGGTAATTATTTTAATTATTCTTAAACTTTAGTGAAAGTGATTTAAAATTTGTATAATACACATAATCTTATAAAATATACTATAACACGTAGGCAGTAATCATTCGATTAAAAACTTTATTTAGGTAACTACCTACCGTAATTTGACTCAATAATATTCAAATTAGTTTAGGACCTAATAATATTTTAAGATTTTGCAAATAAATCTGTATATTATAACTGGTCTAAATATATACGTTATATGATTTGTAGGGAATTATGTCGTAATAATAAACATATTATTATAAAAAAAGTGAGGTACAGACGTTGGACGGTGGGCGGGCGGGCGTATTTACACTTTACAGAACACTGAGCATTTTAATACCCTAAGGTTTAAAATCAAATTTAGTTCCCATTAACTTCGAGCTCTACGGAAGCATAATAATAATATTCCTATCGACCATAATAATATAATATATAATAGCAACATTTTTTAGGAAAACGGGTTTGTGAAACCAAGTTTGGTTAATTCCGAAGGGTACCAGAAATATCGTTATGTCGTCCATTTATTATGCCGCCGGTTGAATAACCCTACAAAAACCACTAATTGCAAGTCATACTTGTCCCGTTTTAATAAATTTACTGCGTGTTTAATACGTTTTTAACACATAGATCGTCCGCAATACAGAATAGATAAATGAGTGTTATGTTTGTTTGTACACGGGACACATACGAATGAAATAAATTAATAGCGACGGGGAGGGGGAGTAATTTGAATCCATAAATTATTAGCAACAGGGAGTAAATGGGTCGACATGGGTAAAAAAAATATATATGTATACAAATACATTACAGACAAGAGACGTGTAGTATAAATTTGTATTTTTTTATTATTATTATTATTATTATTATAATTGTCATAATAAAAATTCGCAATCTATTAAAACATTGAAATGACCAAACGAAAGAAGAAAATTAACCACGTTAAAAAACAAAATAGAACAATTGCAGTAATATCGTTCAGAACAACTCACCGACGGGACTCTCCTGGTTCCAATACGAATCGTCCAGCGTATAGTCAGCTTCTGAAACAAAATAAACCACTAATGAGTCACAATAATAATATTATACGGTATACCTGGTACATGTTATATAATATATAATGACTATCGCAATAGTGAATGATGGAAATGTCGAAAAATAAAAAACAGTAATAATGCCATTGAAACAAAAGGTGTTATCGAATTCTTTCGCTCTTGCATTTTTGGTAACACACTCTCGCGCATTCCTGAGGGTGTAAAAGAAAAGAAATTGTGTCCTAACGTTTCGCAGCATGCACGAATATTATTCCGTATTCAAAGAGCAAAAACGAGGATTTATATTTGCACAGGTACACGGAAATAGTTTATGAATAATTTATGAATACCTGTTTCCCGGGCATTCTTAAAATATTAGTGTAAAGGGGGAAAAAAAACCATAAAACCCGGAGGAAATCTACAATAAGCATAATATATAAAATATAGAACTATGATCGGGGAGCGCGAGATGCAAGACGCGCGTGGTTCGGTTAAATTAAATATTCTTCTAAAACGATAAAATATTCATAATGTTGTTCACCTACGCTAAATAAATAAATTGCAAATTGAGATATGTTTTTTAAAATTATGTGGCAGTCTGCATGAGCGTGAGTATACAATATATGTATCTACGCCATAAGTACATTCTATTATTATTACCCATGTAACTATTACATTTCTATAAAATAATAGAGAATTCTAGTCAAATCATAAATTGCAGTACTTATTCATCAGAGATATAATACCTCCTCACTTATACTAAATAGTTTGCTCGAAAAGTTCTATTTGGTCGGTTTATTATATCTGTTCCGAACAACAATGGTAACGCGTCACATAAATACATAATTCATAACAATGTATAATAATATAATGATGGAGTGGCGGTGAAATAAATTATAAATTTCGTTGACTTTATATTTCGTACTACAAATTAAAATGCAGAAAATCGTCGGTATAATAATAGGTAGGTTCTCTTCTTAAACAACAATTCTATTATACTTTAATATATATAAACAGTTGTAAGAAACGGAATTTAAATGAAATCATAAAGTTATGCAACCGATGACCAACATCATAATATTATAATGTGTAGGATAACAAATTAATATATTATTTAATGCATATGGTTACTTGACAAAAATCTATGAAATTATGTAACTATCTAATTAATATAAAAGAACTCGGATAACAAGTAAGTCGTAATAGGTACAAAATCGGTAATGTTTGGAAAACCATAAGTCGTATTATAAGTTATATAATAAATTATTCTTTTATTTAGTTCCGTTTGTTAAACAAAATGCACTAAATAAATATTTTTTCCCTAAATAGTGTATTTGAACTATATCTAAGACCATAAATTCACACACCACAGAAAATATATTTCAATTTAGTGTATGCACGAATAAGGAATATTGCATACAAAATGGGTGGGTGTCAACTGTCCGAAAATCATATGTTCGAAAGTCAAGTGTTCGAAAATGTGAGTTCGAAAGTTCATGTCATCGAAAAATTGTGTCTTCGAAAAGCCGTGTGTTTGAAAGGTAATTTGTTCGAATAGTTATGTTTCAATTGTAATAAAATATTATACATTATTAAATTGTATTATTATTAAAGTAAAATGAATGTTAGTATGAAAATAAAAATAAATATTTATAAAGTTAAACTATGTGCAATGCCTTTTAAAAATGCCAGCTTTTACTATCGTCATCATAAATTCTAGGTAATAATATAATTAATATTTATTATTACAAATGTATAAAATAAATGTTAGTATGAAAATAAAAATAAATATTTATAAAGCTAAATTATGTGCAATGCCTTTTAAAAATTCTAACTTGTCTAACTTGTCGTCATCGTAAATTCTTTGTTGAATACATTTAAGGCGAGCATTTTGTACATCGACGTTCTTTTTTGCTCTTTTTTAAGTCCGTTCTTGTATAAGCTGTTCAACTGTTGATTCTGTTTCGTTTTGCACTTTTTGTATTAACTTAATGAAGTTAAATAGACCTGAAGCATAATTTTTTTTTTATTTTAAATATATTTCTAAGCTATTAATTGTTACAACTTACATGGATTAGGAGAAACTAGTCTATTTATTTTCCTATGCCATGATTCTGCAACGTTTGTGGTTCTTGGCAAACCAAGATTTAGACGGTCAGCTACTGACCACATTATCTGGAGGAAACATTGGTGGATTACGTATGGTTTGTTTTGTTGGTCTTCCCCTCAAACGCATACCTGATTTTCCCAAAACATACGTTTCCTCAAAATATTGTGATAATTATTGTTGTTCTGCTTCGGTTTTAAACAAAGGTTTCAATAATGTCCACCCATCTACAATCTTTAAACAATACTCATTTGTAATGTAAATTACAATTCAAAATTACAAAATAATATTTGTCGAGCCGGTTCTTTACTGACATGTGAATTAATTGTTTGAGACGTTCCTGCGATTGCAGCGTGGTATATTTGTATTGGTTTATCATGATTTTCTCGTGCATTTTTGTTTATAGTTTCTTTTATTTTTCTTGCTCCTACACTTATTGGATCAGCTCCGTGCAAATGGTCATTTTCAGAAAAAATACAATTCTTGTCAATATAATGTACATTATTTTCACAAAAAGTCCGAATTTTTGCACCACATTTTTTTACACAAGTCCAATAAAAAATATGTACACTGTCTATTTTTCTAATGTAGTCTTTATTTTTTATGTATAAATAATTATTAATACTTAAAACTACACTTATCGATTGCTTAATGATATAACCTATTTTTCGTTATCGGACCACGTTCTAGATCGTATATTAATAATATATATAATATTATATTTATTATTATTATAGATATATAATATTTTATTACAATTGAAAAATAACTATTCGAACAAATTACCTTTTAATCACATGACTTATCGAACACATGGCTTTTCGAAGATACAATTTTTCGATGACATGAACCTTAGAACACACATTTTCGAACACACGACTTTCGAACACATGACCGTCGAAGAGGCAACCGGCACCCATACAAAATGTATTTAGCTATGACACTCGAATAATTATAATTTATAATTCAAATTTTGACTTCTAATTATGAACGATTATAAATATTTGAATAAATATATTATAGTAATAGTTACAATATATCTTAGGTTATTAGGAGGTTACTCCAAACCACGATAATCATCTTACTACATTATACCTATCTTTTTTCTTTCTTTCTTTTTTTTTTTTTTTATAAAGTGTTCCTGACAAAGTCATCAAAACTTATTGATAATATTAATTACATTTTTAACAGAATTAACAATTGACAATGCATAGTTATTTAAAAATTAATCACAACAAATTATAAGAATTTACATCGATAAATATATAATGGTACAAATAGAATAAAAAATAAAATAAATTATTTAGGTGATTTTAAATTATTAATTATAGCATGGTGTTGAGTGAGGGAATCATGAGGACGTCCACGCTTGAGCTGTCGGAGGGTAGGCTTTTCGCTGAGATTGAAGTATTTTGCGCTTTTAGCATTGTTTAGTTGGTCGAAAAAGTCGATCGTGAGATTTTGTACATTATACCTATCAGTCAGATAAGCCGTGAAACAATAAATATATATTGTGATTAGAGCGCAATCAGTGACTGGCAACTAGCAGTTTTGACAGTTGTGGACTGGCCAGGCCCTGGTCCAATGGGCAATTTTATTATTATATCAGTTCAGAAAATACAAAAATAGGCGCTTATCCTGTCTATCTCTATCGAGATTGCTCATTCTTGTGATTATACCTACTGTAGTGTATTTGATTAATTATGAAATTGAACTTAAAAAGGCATCAAAACTGAAAATTGTGTTATGAAATGTTGATTATTGATTAGGTTCTAAAGGAATTAAGTAAGTAATTGATATTAACAATCGAGTTAAAATAATTAATACTTATTGATACAAACTTGAATGATAAGAACAACTTTTAATATATTATTACATCGATCCATAATACATTTCATATTATGCAATAAAAATTAAAAATGCCAATGATAAAAGAACCTTGTATACTTATCACTGGTGTATAATTCCCCGAACCGTGAGTTTGAGGATCAGCTTTGTTCTTCCACTATTCTTTTCCACATGTTTTAAAAATTAAGGTGCTGATAATTTGTACGGTTCTCTTGGTCAATAAATATGCTGCCTATGAGAATGAAGCTTAGTCAGTCAGTCTTACAGTAGAAATACCGTATAAATCCAAGAGTGGTTCACCAACTAATCTAACCGTCAAGACTATGGGCTGCACTTCAAACTTCTGTAATTATAAGTAAACTCGGTAAGTATACGGGAAGATCGCCTGTACCAAAGACGAAAGCAGTCCAGACAAGTACCACTTATGTGGGGGTGCTCACACATAAAAATTCAAGGGATGTCCAAAGAATTTTACAAACTTATTTTCAAACGCCGAAAAATAATTATCCAACCAATAAAAATCTTAATAAAAAACACTCTGTGTTCATTTTTGACTTTTCCTCTCCGGATAAATCTGTGATCAGTTGCTACCAATTCCAACTATGTCTAAGTATAATTTTAAAAATGAAACATCATTACAGACATTTCTTTCCGTTTATACTTCGTTAATTAACTCTCTATTTTCCCTTCTCACCACTGTATTACATAAACAATATATCCCCAAAGTCCATAACTATACCTCTACCCCGATACTTTAAATTATCAACATAAGCTATAATGACATCAATAAATATTTATTATCGTACCTTTACACCTTATCTTTAATATACCTTGATGCAATAACATTACATTACACTAAACACTATGTTCAACTGAAATTAACAACATATTATTTTGTATGATTATAAATATATAGTTTGGGGTCCCAACTTGGCGAGAGTTCCACCCTAGGTTAATTTTTCCAAATCAAATCTTTGTATCTATTAACTAATTTACTTTTTGTATTATACAGATTGAAACATACATTTAAAAATATACTATTTTCTTATTAATTAATACCATGGTTAACATAACCCTCGCATTTTAAGTGTAAGGGAAGGCTTAGTAGATCGTTGCTACAAGTTCAAGATTGTGTTGTTGGTTTTTGAACCAAGTACCAGAAATCCAATTCAAATAATATATATTACACAGTATAATATACGTTTCTCTTTGTTTGAATGCTGACGTTTAAATGGAAAAAAGAAATAATAATAAACTCGGCGACGACGAATAAAATAAAATACACTACCACCACCACTACACACACGCAGGTAGGTTATATCCTGCATCGAAACAATCTGTTATCTTCCTGTCTATTTGTTGCGCCTTTATTGGATTTCGGCTTTGGCCCACAAAAATAGGCCTTATAGAGCTGTATCGTCGTCGTATATGGGGATCGAGATGTACGCGTTGAAGGGGTTTCGTCGTGGTATACGGACGAGGCTTATGTGGTCTAAAAGATTTAGACCTATATATAGATGACAGCGGCGGTGGCGGCAGGTCAAAAGGTTTAGAAGAGGACTGAATGCAGTGGCAGAACATTATATTATACTGACCCACCCCTCTCTCCCATCAATTTCGCAGAGTGCACGTGTGAGTGTGTGTGTCTGTGTATGCGTGTGCGTGAGTGGAGAAGGATAGACAGTTCCAAATTGGTCTTGCCAGAAGGATGTTGTGGCAACCAAGACAAATCGCGCTCTCTTTCAGTGGTATATAGCTTCGCGTGAAGACCACCTCCTCTTTCAAACACACAAATACACACACATACGGCTATATTTTAACACACACTCACACACACATAAGCATAGGTACACCTCCGTACGAAATGAATCGTAGATTCCATTTGCTGGTCAGGGGGAGGGGTTAGGAGGGGTTAGGAGGATAAGGATGAGGAGAAACGAGATGTATACGCGCGTATATAAGACCAAAAAAGCCATAACCCCTAACCCTCTTTCGCCAAGTTGCTTTTTGATCTCGACGTTTTTATTCATTCGAGCTTCCAGACGAGCTTAACCGTATTCCTCACATATGAAAAATAGGTAAAGCAGAGTAAACTATTTCTATTTTCTTAAACTCATGGCTGTATTATATATATTACTGTATGTTCTGCTCCGTATTCACGTGAAAGTCATCATTGTTTATTCAAAGGCTTTCGCCCGATATCGGTGCGCTGATTGGCCGACAAATGTAATTTAACTACAAACATTCTATTTCTTATCATGTGTTTTATCATAGACGCTTTACTAGAACTGTTACTTATTCTCACAAAACGTCCCTGCATGCGATTTTCGCCATTTTTTACGATATATACTAAGATCAACGATACCATTTCGAAGGACGTGGCACTATTCTATCGTTTTCTAATATCCTTCCAACTATGAAATTGAATTACCTTTATATTTCCTCTCTATTACCAAGAGAAATGTCCATTAGAGCATGCATTTTGTATAAGGACAGGTAACATGCGAATTCCTATACAAAACGTATTAAATAAAATATATTTATAAGTCTTTTGATCTTTATACTAACATTGCTGTAATATTGTGATACATAGTAAAACATTATTATATACAACAATAAAAAATATAAGATAATATTGTAAATACAAACGAAATTAAATGACAATAGACTTTGTCAAATGAAAAACAACAAAATATACTAATATCGCACATGTTTTCAAATCTTATATCGCTTATATATGGTTTAATTAATAATATAACATAGACAATACTGGTAATTTATGACTTGATCCTAATCACCGATCACGGGTGTTAATAATTTAGTTTAATCATATATCATTATAATATCAAACCTAACGTTCCAATAAGATAAAATATATTAGAATATGAATTAATGCATCATTATAACCAATCAAACACGAGTATAACGCTAGACCAAAAAAGATAATCGCCTCTATTTAATATAATTAAAATAGGAGATAGAATTAATGTAGGAGCCAAAACGTTTTAAGTAAAAAGCTTTGCTCGCAGGAAAAATTCTCAGGTCTCTTGAACTATAGTTACATTTTGATATTCTTTTAACATTTTTGAATGATGAAGACTTAATACAGATTGGATTGGATTCCGATTTTATTATATTTAAGAAGATACCTAAGTCTATATATTATTAAGCATTTTTTTGTAGTTTAGAGTAAATCTTTTTGTGTTTCTTAAAGTTGATTAAAACATTTGAAATCAATGTGACATAGAAAAGGTTTTCCTCTTTCAAAGAAAATAAAAAATGATCAAAACATGACAATTTTATGAGGTATATTGTGTATGGGCACCGACCCACGTATTAATAAATCGTCTGAGATTATGCCCATTAATATATATTCGGCTCGGTTGAGAAGAAAAGCCTAGAGTATAATATATTTATACCCAGTGAGTACATATTTTACAAATAACAAAATAATATGTACCTAATCGAAGTTTTAACTTTTAATTTGACGTAAAACACAAACACAGAATGTGTACAATGTGTCAATGTACCGTCATTAAATGTGATATAAATATAATGAGGATACCATAACTTGATATATTGTATATATATATCGTATTATTATTATCATGTCCATTGTAATGTATTCAATTACAATATAAACGAGTGTAAACTATTATACTTACCTGCACAGTCAACAATGAACTTAACAGCTAGTATGGATTTATAACAAACATTTCCTTATTAACTATGATTAGTACAACACTGAAATATTTAATAACTATTAGTTTACATAAAAATAACTTTACTTTCAAGTCCATAATCTGGTACCTATTACAATTTAAATAATAATTAGTTATTGCAAAACTTATTAACAACCATCAAAAGTTAATAAAATAAGACATCTTATGGCTATACATAATTTTCACGGAAATTTCATATGAAAACATCGTTTGAATTTTAGTTTAATCTTTATCATACATTATTATTTACTTAGTGTAGGTTATTATTTATCATAATATAGACATATTTTTGTATAAAATATTTTTTTTTTTTATATTTAAACAATAAAACTAAAACACGGAATTAGGTACCTATATTATAATACTTTTATCATAAAATATAAATATTATCTAATTGTGTTACATGTTATAAACATACATATTAATTTTTAACACCACTTCAGTGCGATGCATGTACTTAACAATATAATATTATAAATAATGTATTACTATTATTACTAGAAATGCATACTAGTGGATAGTTATAATATTTATACATATTTTATTAAATAATGTAACAAATTAAAGTTGTAAAATATCGATTACTATTACTGTGTACAGTGTATAAAATATAGAAGGTTTGGTTAGCATAAAACTTTTAATGGAAGCCACGTTTTCATTGATGGGATCGATGTAGCTCCATAAATGTGCATGATGTTCGTACTGGGGTTCGGTTTTACAATTCAAACGCTTTGCCGATAAAATTTTACGGTAAAGCGTAGGAATTCTAAAACCAAACACCACAGGGCCCTTGCTGCAGCGGAACACAGGACAGAAAAAAATATTTCTTCTGGCTTTGATTTACATTCCATATTTTGAACCCTCTTATACGAATGACCTAAAAATCCTTCTGTTGCTGCTTTATCGTTTTCGGTTTCGGCGTAGACGTCAAACTCTGGGTACGGTCGACAATAGTTGCAGTGGGGTGAGGGTACGGCTGAACTTAACCATTCAAGAATTATTACCAACATCGACCGGAACATATTACCTGTCCAGTCTGCTGCAACCACTCCACGTAACCTCTTCTCTCTATCATAATATTCGATCCCTAGTAAATTATTAATAATATCCTATCGCAGACGGCGGCGCCAAGGCAACCCTTCGGCGGTGGAAATATTGTTTCCTCGATCAAAAACCACAAGTCCATATTCCTCAAATATTAAAAATTAACATGGGCATGTAATATTATATTCGAATCGACTACCACAGTGTAAATTTAGTTTATAGCAGTTGTCGACGGACCACGATTTTATTATTATGCATTCATTATTATTATTTATTAGTAGTTTTACAAAAATAACAGAAAAGTTGAATAATTGAAAATAAAAAATAAAATTTAAAAAAACCATGCATATAGAAATAAACATTATATTATTTACAGAGGTATTTAGACTTGACAATTTAATATACTGCATATAGGTACGTATCTAGAATTATTACTTAACATATTGTATGTAAAACAATATATTTGTTAAAACCCTATAGTAGGTATATATTATTTAATCCCAGTCACATGAATATTTTATACAATTACCTACACAAAGAATAAATAATATATAAACTCGGAGGCTTATCAATGTTTTCTATAATAATGAAATGCACAACATTGTCTTACTACGGCTTGCACTTGGAAGAACGATGAAAGACTATTACCCGCCTAACATAATCCCGGTCTTTGTATCCTGTCTGCTTTTTAATAATACAAAATATTATAGGTACTTATTGTCATTAAATGCAAACTAAACATTTTAATATATGGTACCTAAGTAAGTGTGTATGGTGAAATAATAAAAGATAACATATTTCTAAATACCACACCTACGGATACTGATATAAGTAGACAATTTCGAAGAATAAAATCTTATTATTAGTTTTTATTTACATTAATTTCGTTGTGACAAAATAGCAATTGGTACTGCTATTATAATAATACTATATTACTATCTACCAGTCTACCACTAAAATATTTTATATTATTTATCATTACCCCTATACCTATTCATTAATATATTTAAAAACAATATACTTAAATTAATAACATTTGTACAGTATATTTTTAACGTTATGAATATACTTCAAAAATGCAATGAATATGTCTATTTTTTACACGCCTAAGTGAAAAAGTAAGCTCTATTAAAAAAATAATTTTTAAATTTTAAATTTCTGAAATTTTATATTACTACCTATCCTATGTCTTAGTGCCTATGGATTATTTTTATGTTATAATTTTAATATTTCTTTAAAAATTAAAAATTATAAAGAAATATGTAAATTATTATATTTTATGCTTGGCTGGGGAAATACAAACATTAATTTCAATAGGGACGTATCATCATATTATTCTCATTTAAAAATTCCTGATGATTCCAATGACTTTTGATTATAGTGTTTCCCTAGGGATGAATATTTTATAGGTTATATATTTCTAGTACCTATATATTACATTTCATATAATGTAATGCCGAAATTATATCAAAGTTGTAACTTCAGTCTTATGATAAAAGTATTTTTTTATTTATTAAGATTTAAATGGTCATTATTTGTTCAGCTTTATATTATTGAAATAAAACTATTCTTTAAAAGTAAAGTATTATCTTAAAAAAGAACAACTTATGAATAAATAAATTAAATAGTATGCTCATAATGTTTTTTATGACGTGTTGATTATTAGTTTTTTTTTCTAGTTTATATATTATATTTGTTTTGCATTATCATGTCTTAAAGATATGTCACTATGTTTGTTTAGATTTGTTAATTTTGTCTAGTATTCGAAAAATGTATTATTTAAATAAAATATTTCTTATGAGGATTTATCTGTAATAAGTCATCACAATATTTCATTGTATATTCAACAACACGAAAGAAGTTGTTTATTTTATATTATACTTCATTTAGATTCACAAAAATTATAGCTATGTAAATTGTTAAAACTTTGGACGGACTCAGAAACACATCCATAAAATACAATGAAAGTATCCAAATGGTCACATTTTTTTTTTTTTTTACTAATAATCAATACTTGTACGTTTTTTTTTACGTTTCTTGTACTTTAATGTTTATAAATATGAATGTTTATTGAAAGAACCAAATCGTTAGCCATAATATAAAATATTTATCTGAATATTATTGTAATACATTTATTATTATAATATAATAAAATAAAATCAGAAGCTAAGACGGCATAAATGTGAATACTTACAATAGTATAATCTTTTAAACTTTTAAATAACTTTTCTTATAATTTTTCAAAGACATTTTGTTTAAGTGCCAACAATCACATTATTGGACTTCAAAAAATTATTTTGGATTTCATTCGAGTAAAGATTTTTTCTTGTAACTAATTAAATTACACTTCGCTGTACAATGACGTTTTATTCGGTTATATTATCAACTACCAGAGAGACCAAATAAAAATTATAGTAAGGAAAGCCGTTTTCAGGGTTTGACATGCGATGGTGGTTTATTTATTTTTAAGCTTTTTATAAATGCATGTATAAAATAAGGGTAATCTAAAAGTTTATTCGCCCTGTCTCGGAACTATCAGAGAATAATAAAATACCTAGCCGGTAGATATCGGGGCTGCTGTAGTTTAAAAGCTTTTGATGATACACCAACCATATGCTCTGCATGCAGAACAATAAATTTTTATTCAATTGAATTATAATATTATCTATTGGCCCAAACGTCAACCGTTCATTAAATGTAAGTATACGTTCCGAGATAGTAGGTACCTACTTATACCTACGTATAATGCACGGATTGTAAATCGTTGGTGAAAAAAAAAACAATAAAAACGAATTCAAACTCTTTTCAAACAATATTCGTATGTGCCGGTAGGTAGGTAGGTATAGAAGTACGCGTACTTACACTGTAACTCGCACCGTCTATATAATATTATAGGTACCCGCGTGGTCTATATTTTATAACCATTAACCGACATCATAATATAATGGTACGTTAAACGTTACCGGTAGGTATTATTAATACGCGACAGCGACAAGCACTTACCGCTGGATCGAGTGTTTTGGCTAAAATGAGACATGTTAAACGCAGTGAAATACGAATAAATTGCACACGTCAATTATATATAGGTATATAAAGTTACCTACCATCCGACTGCATAATGTAAAAAAAAGAGAAAAAAACGCAACCAGATAATATATACTTTGGACCCGTTTAAATATGCATGTGACTGTGCGTACTACTGGCCGTCGAAATCGATAAAAGTATACAGCTCAGCTACTACTGCTATACAATTTGTATAATATAATAATGTGCGTATCATGAGCCTGCAGTACATAGTAAACGTCATATTAGACGAATTATAAAAGATTAACTACCATATCAAATAAAAATTTACAATAATAACTGACAAATATGATAGTTGCGTAGGTAGTTATTGATTAGTAAAATAATACAAAAATGGTTTGGTTTAATACTATACGTGCGATAACAATATTAATTAATAACAACACTTTTATTATGGCCAAGGCATGCCTATATATAGGTGACCATGCGACGACGAAAAATAAACCGTATAGAAACGCAAACCACACTAAATGTTAATAAAAATGTGTTCGTCTTGTACTTTAGCTGTTTCTGTTGAATTGTTTTTCGTTATTTTAGTCATCTACGAGAGCACGTCTTATATTCACTAAAATATAATCAACATATTGTAATGTTACTAATAATATGTAGGTATACCAAATAAACCTCAAGCAAATATTATATTATATATTTAGAAAATCATATACAATTTCAGACACAATCCTACTGCCAATGTGACAAACCTACCTATCACAATTATAAAACATATAGCCCTCCAATATTCGCCGCCACATGACATGTCATCCTCAACTATCCAACAACAACAATCGAAACAGCACTCGGGGAACATAAAACAGAGAACAGACTCAATCATCACACCTTTTTCATGACTATTGGTATGGATACCGAAATTATTTAAAAGCTAGATAAAATGCCATATAAACAACAACAAAATGAATAGTCCACATATGTAAAACCCATATTTTAATACCATTTACATGGTTAATCATATAATAATTATTAGCTAATGTCAACTAAAAAAATGTAACGGTAGGCTAATAACCCAGTAGTTGTTGAAGCCTTTTTCCTTACTTGATAATAAAAAAAAACTGCACGTCTTCTATTAACTATCAATTTACAAAAAAGCCTTCAAAATCCTCGATATTCTCAACCCATTTTACTGAGGTCAGACGATTATATTTGAATGGAATTACTCAGACTACAAAATGTTCTAAATATTTATAATTTTAGAAATTGATTGAATTCAGCAAAAAACTTGTTTTTTCACCAAAGTCAAGATACTCTTATTAAAACAAAACAGTTATAAATTGTAGTGTCACGTTTATACGGTATCATAATATTATGCATATTACATTATTACCTTTACCTTAACCTTATATTGATTTAAAAAATTATTACATTTTGGTGTAAATATAATATTTATACTTGTTGTAAATCTTTAAGTACCTACATTAAAAAAATGTATTAAAAATGTATGGCGACGTAGAGAAAATATATACATAGTATACACTCATACATAATATATTATATATACAACTTATATATAGGTACCTTCTACCTATGTAATACGTATAGTTAGCATTTTGGGTACAAAAGCACTATAATAGAAATCTCTTAGAATGCTTTCCTTAAAAGTACGTTTCTTTAATTTGTCTCTCTCCTCCTTAGATTTCCATTTCACAAAAGTCAAAAACATAAAAGAGTGTAGGAACATAATGGTTCGTGTTATCTACGACTTTGTGTCTATTATTATTTGTATACAATAATTTCTGTATTCGTTTCTATCATTCGAACGGATGGGGAGGCAGGGAAATGCTGCATATTATTGTAATATATTTTATAATTTTCACCACAATTTCTTAAAGTCGTTATTTTCCGACAGCGATGATTTAAATTTTATAATTATGTACGAAAAGCATTATTTTCTACATAACAATCGTTGGTGTATTATTTTTCCTACTAAACGTATTATGTTGTTTTGAAATTATGTACCTATAGTCGTATAGATTATAATAATGTTATGATATTTTTATTTTCACTGTGGACGTGACTATGTTATGAATGAGTTAAAAATAAATAAATGTGAAATCAACTAATTCAAACTTTCCCAATTTATATAAATACAATAATATCAACCCCGAAAAGTAGAATGGCTTACGAAATACGAGTACGAAATATTTACGATCATATAGTAAGTTGTGCTGAGCTGATTAAAATCAAACTCAAATTTATAAAATGCAATCAGATAACTTGATTATATACATTTAGATGAAATATTTGTTAGAAAGTTTGAAAGAAAAACAATTTCTAGATAATACAGTACAAAAACTTTGTACATTTTAAGATTACTATTAAGATAAAAATTATGTTATGAGACTGCAATATTATTATATTATATTTAAATGTTCTTTATAATTATTGTCCGAGTCAGGCGGGATGAGAAAATATAATCACTATCAATCAAATTCCTTTGTTTGAAGATAGTTAAAAACAAAGTATATAATATGTGATAAAAAATAGAATCTTATAAGTAGGTACTTACCAACATTTAGTTTTATTTTTCAACTACAAACGGTTTTAGCCTATACATGCGCTTAATAACTAGAAATAAATGTTAATAATATATAGTGTGTCCTTTTATACACAATATGATTAAATACTAGGGAAGATTTACAATTTATTGTATGAAAAAATTTACAGATTGCTTTACGTGTAAATTATATCACAAATATACCTAGCAATTGTATATATAAACCAATTGTAAATATTGAGAAGTATGAAAACAATAAAACAAATAAATAAATAACTTGTGCTAAACGTTTAGGTATGCTTGACAGATAGTCATCATTCATTCCGATACTGTTCCTATCGTATTACATATGTTTGTATTAAAGCATTTATATTTATTTACGAAAAATTACCTCAAAACCAATACGATTGTTTATTCTACTGATAATTGAATAAACGTTTATAACATCAAACTTGATGGATATATTATTGTTTTAACAAATAGTTAACATAAATCTACATTTGATAAATATTATTAATACAAATTGTGATGTCAGATATTATGAAGTATTATGCATTTTTATTTACACGCATTTCAATTTTTGTTATTATTGACCGTTGTAACCATTATTATTTATAGTCTCCTTTTTTAAACATAAACAAAATCAATAAAAACAATTTCTATATAGGTACCTACCTACTTGATATTATTATATTTTCAAATTTTTTGTTCATAAGAACTATTTTGAAGTTAATTGAATTATTTTTATAGTTTCGTTTTTTGCATTATTCCTGTACAGAACCCGTGAGCAAAAGTTGTATTGTTGTTTACATTTAAAAGTTTTTACACAAAACAGTGTTTCGGGGAATGAGAAATATAAAATACCTCGTTTTCGTCGCACTAAATATTCATTAGAATAATGAATACAAATAAAAGCCTGCAGCTTGGCAATCATCATTACTCGACGTTTTATAATATTTACATATATATATATATTTCACGGTTCCAAAATACATTTCAACAAAAACCACGAAAAATATTGTTTTTAACTAGATAAATCCCGGATTTGTCACTTTCATTATTCCAGTCATTGTGCTTTGTGGTTTGTACCTGATTCGGTCCCATTCGATCCTATAAAGTTGCAGTTTGGGATACCAAAAAAACCAACGGTTTGAAGGTAAATAGAAAAATATATTTTGTTTTTTAAGAAAACATGACTATGTGTCAATCTTATCACTGGCATTAGTATGGGTATATTATATAATATTATACTACCTCAGTGAACTTTTTATCGAATTTTCATTCACAAAAAATAATAAGTTTTAATCGACGATAAAAAAATAAAATAATTAGTTTTCGTAGCCGTAGATATATTTATTATAATAATATACAGTTCTATAGCGTGACAGTATCATCATTATTCGATGTTTTATAATACATACCTCTAAATTACAGTTTCAAAATAAATGTCAACAAAAACCACGAAAAACATTGTTTTTAACTAGATAAGTCCCGGATTCAACACTTTAATTACCTAGATTCTTTATGATCTGTACCTGATTATTTGGTGTGGTAAAGTCGCAATTCTGAAAAGCGAAAAAAATGTGTGATTTTGATAAGAAAAAGAGCAAAATAGAGGTGATTTTTGACGAAAAGACGATGATGTGTCAACCGTAGCACTGGCAGAAGTACTGGCACATGCTACCTACTACGGTAGACTTTTTAACGGATTTTAACCTGACAGCTACGTTGAAAAAAAAGGTTTTAATCAACGATGGAAAAATAAAATAACACGTTTTACGCCGTTAATTTAATATTCTTTTAGTCCTATGAAAAAACCAGTATTTCGATTTATCATATCGCGTGTTATAGGCATCATAATGAATAATATATAATAATATTCTCACGACTGTTTTATGGACATAATATTATATACGTTCAATTATTGTACAGCTCTTCGAAATACTATTATTTTTGTAAGGATTATTTTCAATTTTTGTTAGGAGGTTAAAAAATCGATGTCTGAAAAAATCAAAACAAATATAACAAAGTTTTATACGCGTGGCACAATTATAATATGATACATCAGAGGTGCTCGCTATATGACATGCAGGATGTTGTTGCAAGTTGGCTGAATTTTAACCGCAAGCGTAAATAGTTTTATTTAATTTTTAAATGTTACATTTAATGAAAAATTATAGTGCACAAAATAATTACTATTATTTATGTCTATACGATTTACTAATTATATACAATACAGAAAGTTTGGAACTCACATCAAGACATCTTTTGTACTTTGAAAACATCGGCTCATACAGTCATACCATACTCTCAATAATATTAGCGAAAACATACGGTTGTAAAAGTTTGTTTTCCACGATGAATGCGAACAAATGAAAACAGAGACGGATGAAGCTATTATAGTGCTACACTTGTATATTGTAATAATACTAACAAAATTCAAATCTGATAATAAAATCTATTCAATGATATCACAAATCACTTTAATAACATAATGATGTGGGTGCGGGTGTTTGGTGTTGTCAGTTCTTAAACTCTTTATGTTTATAAATTATTTCAACAAACCTTACTCACCCACCCTTATAATACTCAATCAGCCAGGAAAAATTTGTATAGATACAAATACATTAGTGTGGTGGCGTAACATTTTTTTTCCAGTTTTTGATTACAACGTTTTGGAACTTGACCAGAAAAAGGTTCACAACCCCTGTGATATACGATTTGTAAATTTGAAACTAAAATATCGCCTTACGCGGTTAGGATAAGAGCGAATAGTACTTATTTTTGTCGCATCGCAATAGGTATGGAAATATACGACGGTCGAATAAATACACTCGGGATTAAAAAAGGTAGTGTTCGACTTGCACCGAATACTACCTCGGTGCGAACAACATGGCCATTTAAAAGGTCTCGTTTACATATTATTATGTTTTTTTCGAAAAAAAAGTTTAATTTTCATTTACAATCAAAACACGGCCACTCTAATCGGTTTGCATATCATATTAGTCGATAACATATGTATTGTTCATACATAAGCGGCGGAGGAAATTATACTAAAAATATATTATACGTTCTTAATTTATTCTGGACAAGATATACCTACGTGGGTTCTGCCAGCGCAAAATTGTAACTACATACGGTTATGGTCGCGATTTCAATATTATAACGGCCGTGGCAGTGGATATAATATTATTATTATTCTTATCGCAGAGCAGATAAGGTATTACACTTGGGGGTGCAGGCGGTCTCGACTATTGCAGGGGGTCGGCGGGAGGAGGTGGAAGGGGAGCTAATACGCGCGAAATTAAACGCAGTTCTTCGCGATAAATAATCGTCGTCGTCGGCGGCGGGCCGCTTGAAATATGCGACTCTCGAGCGTCTCGTCTCCGTCCTCTTCGGCGTCGGAGTAGAAGTCGTGTTTGTCGCGAGACGAATTATAACGCGTTATTCCCGTCTAATTTCGCCTACCCTCCTGCACCCCCACGGCGTACGGCTATAATTCACCATCACCGGGAGACACACGAGCCTCGCACAACTTTCCTTATATATACGACGTTCATATAACAATAATAATAACAAAATACGTATATTACACGCGTGTGGTTTAGAGTGTGAGTCGCTAAGTCTCTTATTATATACGACCGTTCCCGCTTATTCCCGCAAGTCAGGACTGGTGAGCGAAAACTATTCGCGCACCATCCTGTATGCCGCGCATATATACACACGCGAAGTGTTATAACACGATGTGTATGTGGATGTACATATGTATAGAACATAGGTATATAATATATACTCGACTATAGTCGGCTCGTATATGGTGTACCAGGAAAAACTTAATTGCCGTCCGGTCGAAATCAACCCTCCCTTCGCACCCCCATACACTTCACCCTCCCATCTCCTTCGGGGGAAATGGAGAAAGCCGCCGGCAAATAGTTTGCGGACGCTGAATAACTTCGCGGTCTCGGTTTCGGCGTTTCGTCGTCGTCGTCGTAGTCGACGTCGTTGCGGCAGAGGCAGTGGCGATGGTGGTGGTAGTTGCGATGGTGGCAATGGTGGTTGGTGGTAGTGGCAATGGTGGTGGAGGTGGTAGTGGCGATGGTGGTGGCTGTGGCGGTGGTGGCGGTCGCAATCGCAGTCGCAGGCAGCCATCCGTTGTCGAAACTGAACGAGAGAAAACGGGATTTGACCGGGCGCGCACCGAGGAGAGAAAGTTTTGACAGCCACCCCACGCCTGTCCGACCGACCGACTACAATAATAATAATTATTATACCTATCTATACGATATATACGACGTCGGCAAATGACGGGCTTTGCCCTACAACCGACCCTCTGTGCCGGCACTGCGCGGCGTCCGCTACATTTAGTGCACCGTATTAGCGCCGAGAGATCATTATATATTATTGTTGTTATATTACACTCCACAGTCATTATAATAATATATATAAACTGAAGCGCTGTATCTATATATCTAACTGTGGTGGAGGTGGCGGTGGATGTGGTGGTGTATTATATAGTATTGTGTAATATAGTTTATAATGCCGTAAAGAGATTAGTGGCGCTTGACAACGGTATATCTATCTACCTGTATAATAATATTATATATTGTACAGCGCCGCTCGGGCGAAGCGACGGCGCAGAGTGCGAGTGCGGTTTACGCAAAGACCATAGGGAGCGGTGAGTGAGCGAAATATAAGGGGTTGCGAGACTAGGAGTATTATTATTATTGTTATACCGTAGCGGGGCCATAGATATCTTCGCGTTCATAATAATATACTGTTAGGTATATACACAATTGTGTGTGTGTGCGGCACTCGAAAAACAAACTATCGGACTCACGCGAGACCGCCGCGGTTGATCAAACCTTTTAAGGATTTTACGGGCCCCGAGCACGCTACAATAAATCGTTATAGTTGTTATTAATAGACTGCCACTTTTACGTGTCCAACACGGAGCCTTTATAAACGGATTTTGAAAAAAAAAAACTGTATGTGCACATTATATGATTACGCTTGCGGGATTGGAGTAGGTAGGTAATTGAAGAATGGTTTTTTTTTTTTTTAATAATCACACGAAAAGCGCGTCCGGTTCGAGTTTTTATTTTTTTTTATAATCCGAGAATCAAACACACACAAAGTACATACAAAATACTATATAGTCTGGAAACTCGTATTTCAGTAGATACGTGTATAGTCATTATGTCCCAAGATCGCAATATCTGTACTAATATTAGTCATTTGTTTGGAGCGGTAAAAAACGGTGCACGATGTGTTTATTTTTCACCACTTGTACACCTTCAATTTAAATTTAAATACTTTTATAGATTTAGGAAAATTGAAGTTTTCGGACGGCGAAAGAGAAGGTACTTTTGAGGGTTCCCATTGTATAATATGTTTCAGTTGAAATGTACCGCGATGAATTACAGCTACAAGAGACCATTAATTTAATCACGGATTAAAATACTTGAGTGTACATTAATTATCTAACTTTATAAACAGTTAGGGTTTTAAAAAAAAAATCTATTGAAATGAATTAACAGGCTTAATGCGCGTATGGTGTTTAAATCGCATGACACATCGCAGAACATTAAGGAATTTTATACATTCACGATAACGAGCATACCCGGATCATAACTATACTGCAGTGGTGTACCGTGAAATTAATAATGATTGTGTTATGATAATAATAATATTATGTTAATCAAACTTAACCGCGACGGTTCACCACCTATAATGTTAGAGATGCGTAAACGTCGATCACAGTGGTGTGCTCAGCATTTTATAAACGGGTGGGGAGGGGATGGATTAATTTGTGTCTATAACTCTCACACCAAGTTATTTACCGGTAAATATACTTTCATTGCTTTATCTTACATTTTATATGATAAAAAAAGCTATCGAAGGCGTGGGGAGGTGGTTGGAGGATATCATAATAATAATATATAATTTTTTTTTTAACAAAACAAATAATAATCATTGCATGAAAATCCCCTTTAAGCATAATGTTTATTTTTGGGCGCCATAAAAGTATAAGTTATAATTACAATAAAAAACATAAAGCTTTAAACCAAGTGATTTTTACAAAAAGAAATTGTTTATATTATATTATGACACATTCCCCGTGAGCACGCCTCTGGTCGATCAGTTGCGTTTTTACAATAGTAATCAATATTTCTCGAAGCATAAATTTAAATATCCTATTACCCCATTGCACGGACGGTAGGCTATAGGTATACAATATCGTATTGTGAAATAATTTCAACTATGTACTAGAACAATTATTGTAAAGTAAACTTAGAATCGGTATTTTCAGTGGGTGAGTGGGTGCGGTGATATTCTGTTGCAACACCCGACAGATATCTCACCTCGCCTCACCCTATATTATATTATATATGTAATCATCCATAATGAAACTCCAGTTACAACAGCAATAGTAATAGTAGTCGGATCACGGATGTCTATTATAATTATTATATATTGCAGTTAAAACGTAGGTATACAATAATATTATTATCGGTACAGTGCCGCCTACGTCTCAGACAGATGAAATGCGGGCACGTAAACCGTGTTAACATAATATTATTTGACAAACAAACGTTCTCGGATACAAAATTAATAATGACGTTTTGGCTATCAGAATAATTTATGAATAGCGATATGCGTGAGTGTGTGTGTGTGTGTGTGTGTGTGTGTGTGTGTGTGTGTGTGTGTGTGTGTGTGGGTGCGTGCGTGCATGTGATGGAGGTGTGTTTGTGTGTGTAATACGCCCGCGAAGTGTCTCGGAATCAGCGTTAAGCACGCAAATTTATGCAAAATTATAAAGTGTAGACATCCTTTGGCGAATATATTAAACAACGTATAGATACAGCGCTGCAGTGACGAATAATACTCAACAGCTCTAATCGTACGAGTGTATATATTATTATTATTATAATATTACGTGCGTGTTTGTGTGTGGGTGTGAGGATCGAGTACTACACTGCTCTGTCGCTCTGCATATTATACTGCGTTCGGAATATATAAATTATTATTATATTATTTTATGTGTGGATGT
This sequence comes from Macrosiphum euphorbiae, assembly GCA_949089665.1. Lineage (NCBI taxonomy): Eukaryota > Metazoa > Arthropoda > Insecta > Hemiptera > Aphididae > Macrosiphum > Macrosiphum euphorbiae. Next base: position 101,119,042 of record CARXXK010000001.1, on the reverse strand, counting down.
ATACACGCATCTCATCACGTGTCTCGGCATTAACGATCTATGTATACCACAACGCACGACGTCATTATGACACAGCACGGTGGCGTAGGCGATGAAGAAGACGATGACGACGTATTGTCGGCGTTAAATCCGAGATCGGCAAAAAGCGCACAGCTTCGAGTAGGTACAGTAATAATAATAATGATAACTATAATAATGATATTTATAATGATAATAATAATAACGATAATAATGATAATAATAATAATCATAATTTGTAAAAAGAAATAGTGTACTATAGTGTAAAACGTAAGAGGGGCGAGTAAACGCGCCGATTGAAAAACAAACAACATTAAGCGATATATATATATACAAATAGTACACTATATTATATAGATACACGTCTATACCGTCATTTTATTAACATCGTCTTCGCAAGGTGTATATACCTAATAGGGGTAATACCTATATGGAGCAAGGTGCGATAGTAGTTGTAGGTGTAAACTGTCTGCGGGGAGGAGGTTGGGGGCGGAAGTGACGTGCACATCGCTAATCGCATATTATCGAACGTAACTACTCACGAAATTCGATTGAACATTCGCCGTTTGCCGTCTCGCATTTTCTCGTATAGTTATATTATACCTACTCCTTATTTCATTTTCATAATACGATATATATTATTATTATTTTAGATGAGCGTTATAATAATAATATGATAATCGCGTGTAAGCGAGCACGCAACGTGCATATAACCATACATATACATGAGCGTATATAGACGAAGACTTGTATATATCATCATATATTATAGGTACGTATATAATATTATATTAGACGTGTATACGCGCGTTTAAGTGTAATGACATTCTCAAGACTTATTATATTACGTTATACAACTATTGTACATACACAAAAATAACAGAAATGATAATAATAAAAACGAAATACGTGCACGCTCACACCCCTTGCACCCCGAGTAAAAGCGTATATAGTCGATGTGCGCTTTGAAACTGATTCGTTTTTATTGCTTCCGGGTGGTTAGCGCCCCCGAAAAACGACATTCACGACTGTGTTATATTATTATTGCACCGAGTGCCGTCATGTGAGAAACCGACAACGGCGGAGACCGCGACGAGAGACATTTATATTACTATTATTAAGTACTTTTGTTGTTATTATTATTATTATCATCATCGTAGTCGTCGTCGTTAATGTGTATTATATTATTATTATTATTATTATTATTATGTGTGCGCACATGCACGTTGCACCCAGCCGAAGAAAACTCGCGCACGTGCCAAACGAGTAGTTTACGAGTGTAACAGGTCGTTTTCATACGTATATTATGTGTTTAATGATATACAGGAAGATATAACACCGACCGAAGACGTTGTCACTATAATAATATAAGCGTGCATGTTCACGTATCGTATATCCCTCATGTATTATTTTTAAAAGGTTTAAAAATATTATTCAGCGTTTTCTAATAATAATCGGCATGGCAACCACATGACAATAAATAAATAAATAATTTCAAATTATAGAAAAACGACTGATGCATTTATGCAATATGAGTATTCTAGGAGGGTCGACGAGTAGCGCAGTGAGTATAGCGCGAAATCCCCTCGCCAGTATTGTATATGAATTATAATTTTCATGTCTCTACGACTTAAGCTATACATATAGTAAGTGAAGATAGTGTGTGTGTGGGTGGAAAAAGTGATAGTGAACGTCATACAGATTTTGCCTACATAAAATCGTCTTAAATATTATATATTATGTTGCTGACATATACAAATTTGAACATAATATTACATAGCTCCGTACAAATGGATTTTGTGTAATATTATATTATATTGTTATACCAATGGTATTCCGGCGCGTTGTCATACACGCAGATGAACACCAGTCACGCGTTTCCCGACAAATCCATGTATAATATTATAATAATATAATATTATTTGTTACACGATACAAAACAAATTATATGTATCCGTTGTTACTGTTGAAAAATAATGTACGGAAAATCGATTTAATTTATTTTTCTTACGAAAGACTCTTTTACCCGGCTGGCTATCTGGGATTCGGAATGGTATTAATATTCAACGAACGCAGACGTTAAAAATAAGTTTAATAAATTAGCACCAATCCTTCATCGTTCGTATTCTCTCCTGCTCCACCCCCCCCGCACTACTCGAATACCGTTCTTCACCACCGATGCCGCAGCTTGTTAGGTATGCAAATTATTTTTATTTTTATATTATTGTTTCGATATATTTTCTTCTCCGCCCTTGCTCATGCAAACACTGGGTTAGGCTCGTTAAATTCTCAACCGGGCTTTTCGTCTACCGGTCTTCCATCTCCTCCCACCCATCATCCTACAACGGTGCCACGTGCGCCCCCCTCCATTCGTCATCAGACTCAAACATCATCGGCGTCATTTGCTTCTCTCCCCACTCCACAGTACAATCGTAAACGTGCACACATACACACACATATCTCTGTCACAAAAGAATCAAAAATCGATCGAGCTCGTAATTTTTTTAACACCCCCCCCCCCATCCGAAAACCAGCCAAACCAATCGGATCACTGTATATACACACATATAAACGTTGTATAGATACTGCTCATATATTTTATTATGTATACGCACAGTTTTCGCTTCATTAAGAATATTGTTCAAAAATAACAAACACAAAGTATAATATTCAATTAACCACAACCGATAAAATGTAATACAGATAATACATAAAACGACGGTATTAAAAAAAAACACCGCTTATGAACAGTATAATAATGTATAATAGAGTCTATTTTAGAACTTTCATAATATGAAATGGGATTTTTAATTTTTATTATTCAAAATTAACAACCACCGAGTATTAATTAACAACTGACACCGAAAAACAAACCGATATCTACTGCAGATTAATATTATAAAACAACGGTATTGAAAATAAGTCACCGACACCTAACCATTTCTCTCCGGCAATAATGGAGGTTTTTCTTTTTAGATTTGTCATGATATGAAATGTAATTATTGTATTCTATACGACAATATTATATATAATATAGAAATATATTAGTATGATGAAAACAATATTATGTCCGTCAGATGGCTAATGATTTTAATGCGCACATTCGATATAAGGTACTATATTGTTAACGACGACGACGTTAACAGTTTAACACGGCCATAAAAACAATACGAAAACAAGTTTAACTTTTATTCGTGTAATCCTACACTAACTGTTTTTTTCTAAAACGAAACAATAGAAAAAAGGTTTTTATTTTTAGCTCGTTTAAAGTTTAAACAAGGCCGACGTGGGTCGTACACAGTGCAATGTGACGTGTATACGGTACATTATATTATAATATTGTTATTAATGAGTTACCATATTTTATTTCAGAATACGCTTATAGTTGTTAATTTATACACAAAACAAAATGCATCAAAGTTATTATAATGAAGCAATTTCACCGGGTTAGGACTTATATTTTAAATGTTCAAACGATGATTAATTTTAACTAAAGAGAGTTGCGAATCAACTTAACGTTTAAAAGTGTGCTTTTGTTGTTCTCAAAATGTAATCACTATATTGTATTATAATAATCACTATGGCTACACGGCGTCCTGTCGTTAACTTCTTTTAAAGGTATATGATATAAAAGTAATAACCATAAATAATATGACCGTTTTAATTCTACATCTATAATCGAATACCGTTTTCATATAAATTACAACCGATGATTATTTTTCATTCACATCGTCAAATCATACGAGTATAATAGTATATAGGCATTGGAAAGTGATAACCAAATATAATATGATAACAGCGTTCAAACACATATGAATAACATCGCGATGAAAACTAGATTTTAACATGGTGAACCTATAACACTCGGTGACGAAAGAGGATATTTATAACGCGCATTATTTTTACACAGACACATCATTATTATAACTAATTTTATTTTTCTAGAGCTGTGTGTAGCCATGAATGTAAGTATACGAGGTTAAACAACTTTTTGACGAATATTATCGTTCGTATATTAAACCGTTATTACTGCAGACATTGTTTAAGTTATTATGAATAATTGCATAATATTAAAATACGTCTCACAATCAGAGGCGACGGAGTTTCCGCAGCTGTATATCTTTGTATATAATGAGTTTTCTGGGTTTGACTTTTCCAGCATTTTGAAAGTTGAATCTGACATTCATTATGTAGTTTCTAAACTATAAATGCGCGCGAGGTAACTGTGACAATCGCTTCGGTGCGGATATGGAAGGCTGTTGTAGCTCTGAGACTCCAATTAGCACGCAGAGAACTTTTATAATTGTACGATGTATGTGTATTCGAGGGCTGCAGAATGCGGATGTATATGAGCATACGAATGTCGATTGTCGATACACGTATATATGCCACCGGATGGGAGTTGAAGGGTCGTCATGTGTGTACGTACATTTTATTTGAACATGTTGATTAGAATTTCGTCGTATTTTTGCGTATGCATTATATACAGACAGGTAAGCACACGCGTCCGTGACATAATACCAGTTTCGTTCTATATTTAATCACGCCTGGATTACGTTTTTAAGCCGCCTAAGTTTACACACTGCTACAGATTATACAAATACTGTTGTTGGTTTGTGTGACGTGTACATAGTTAAAAAATAAAAAATCGTTATACGACGACCGAAAAAAAAGAGGGATTTTAGGTCCAGAAATGCTCGGCTTATTATTTTTGTTGGTCATAAATATTCCTGCTGCTACTACTTAAACCAGTCACCGTCGGGTCGGACAATCGTCACTGGCGTATAATCAGTAGTGGCTATGCATAGGAATGGTATGACTTACAATTTGGGGTGGATCATTTTAAGTTCGATCGTTGAGTGTCTCAATTTTAAAACCATTATTTCAATCTATTATTAGAAAGTAATGAATGTAGGTAGTTATATAAAATACAATTTTAAATAAATAAAAATATGATAAAAAATGAATCGAATGATCACCACTGATTTTGAAAATAAAATACGTAATTATCATATCATTATCCTCATATTCACGATAATATTTTATTTTCAATAATAATAATAATATTATACGTAACTATATTTTATATTTGTCAGCCGGCGCAGTGCATAGGCAATATCGGTACATCGGCGTGTAGGTTGCATTCAAATGAATGTGTACCGCACTGTCTAAAGTTTTCACAACAGTTTTCTCTATAAATGAATTTAATATAATATAATATTATTATTATTATTTTTGTTACGACGAAAATCGAACTGTGTACACGTGCTACTACTATATGAGAGAAAATGGTGGACAGTTCGTGGATTTGTAAAATCGAGTGACTATTTTTGTCTTACAACACGGTTAATTTTTTTTCATATTGTATCAAATACCGGACTATAGATCGAATACTGGGTGATACATATTCAACATAAGACACTCATTATTTCAAAAACTATTAACGTATTAAAATTTTTTTTTAAACATAACTCAAATTTTTTTAACAAATATAATATTATATTTTTATATTTTTTATCATTTTTAAATGTTTACTCTTTTAATGACAATAATATGTATTTCTAATTCCTTTTTAATTAAATCTGAAAATTATTAGTAGGTATAGGCTTACAGCACTAAATAAAAATGGAATTTTGGACAAGTAGCTTATGAGTTATAAGTTATAATATAAGTATTCAAAGTTTAGGTGAGTGAGGTCGAGTGGTACAAGGGTGCCCTGCAAAACACATTCATCTACACTTTAAATACTTATAACTATATAATAGGTACACTATGTCTACTTGTTTGAAATTCTATTTTTATAGATTTAAATACTCGGAATAATGTGCTAGTTAGAAATATGAAATTAAAAATGGAAATTGCCATTCAAAAGAGTGAATAACTAAAAAAAAAACTATAACGTTAAGAAATATTAAAAAAACACAACTCTTTTCTAAAATAAAGTGGTTTTGTAACGACTTATGAATATAAGTTAAGTTAAATATCTCGTTAGATACAGTTTTCTCAAGTAACGATTGTCTTACCTGTCACACGGGTTACCCCGTACATGCTAGGTGTGCGTCAGCTAGGTTAGCGGCACTTGTGTACAATATAATACGTAATATTATTATTATAATAATACATAACATTATACACTACAGCTGCAGTGGCGGTGGTGGCGATAATCTCAGCCACGTCAAACATTCATGCGTGGTCTCCATCGTCGTATATGTCGACGACGGGTCGTGTCCTCGCAGCGTATATAATATAATCTGCAGTGTATACATAAATATATATACATTATATAATAGGTAGTATATATATATACAATACATAGTATATGACGTGTCTCATCTGCGCTCGCGTATCTCATCAATTTAAATTTAATCGCAAACAGCGAACGCCGAGCGCATATTGTTGCGGTGCGACATTTCGGGAGCCTTGATGACAATCGACCCCATGTTGCACAGTCACCGACGGTTACTGCAGTGTCGCTCTTATATTATATATGTAATATACCTATACCTAGGTATACACGGACAACAACGGCATGTGTAATTTTGACCCATGATGAGCACCCTTAAAATTGCGAATATCGAGTATAATAACTTTCAGTATCATAATTCGGCCGATATAACCGCAAGTCTACATATTATTATAATAATAACTATCATAATTTTATGACGTGACCCCGATGGACGTATACCACTCGGTAACACTGTATTATAATATTAAAATACGTTTGTTATTATGATATAATATAATAACAACCGAGTTTAATCAATTATTGAGATGTGTTGAGGATCGTTGCGGCTATAATACAAGCAAAATACACCTCAAAAGCGCTGTTTCAATCACGCCGTAATATTCCGATCGGTTTTAATTTTTATTAATACGAAACTGCTACAAAATGATCTGGTTGCTTGCGATATTCAAAATATAATCCCTTCGATCCTCCAACTCCGTGGTCCATAAACCTCGTTCTGCACCGTCGCTGACTTATATTTTATACATAATATACGTCATTATACCTAGGTATATACACGAACGACAGCGGTATATGTGGTGTTGACCTGTGTGCACCCCTAAAATTGCACGTGTATCACGTAATAACTTCCAGTATGATATTATAATATTATAATTATATGATGATAATATATACCTGCAGGACATATTAATATTATAATTATATAATTATATGACGTGACCCCGACGGACGTTCACGAGGTATCACTTTATTATGATACTGCTATGAATACGTACTATGTTATTATACGATAAAATATTATAATATAGAGGTATAAATAATTTATTATACCAAGAGATTTTAATTAAACTATTGAGATGAGTTGAGAATCGCCTCGGATATAATATAAGTATAATAATCATAATCAAACACCGGACAATAACAAACCAGCAAATATCGAATATTATTCTCGTTATTAATACTATTAAATGTAGTATAATATAATCGTAGTTTATTATGTGTGTGTGTGTGTGTTTGTGATAATTACAAAAGTGAACGCGTATCAAACACTCTGAGATTTTCCAATAAGGTTTTATTTTTCTAATACAAGACTGGACAATTGTACGTTGGCTCGCAATATTCAAAATATATACCCTGCAACACCTTTATCAATCGACAGTGACAATTATATCGAAGTAAGAAATCACACAGCAACTCTGTGGATACAGCAACAGACGACATTCGACAGTAGTAAAACTTCATTTTGTACGTATGTGTGCGTACTTACTGCTTTTATATTTATTATGTATAACCTCAAGTATAGATATAATATATTATATTTATGAGGCTAATCGATGAAACTTTATGTTCTTTTAGAGATACGCAAGTAGAGAGCAAGCCGTGGTTAATAGAATTTGAGTCAGTGTTACGTCTTTTCAAATAATGGAAAACCTTATACACGTTTTTCACGATGAAACGTGGCTTTTATCCCAGTCGTATAACAGTGCAAAGTCGTTGAGCTCGAAAAGGGTAAGGAAGAAAAAAGCCCGTCCAAAAATGGAGAAAGTATATATTTTTTGTTTTTAAACGATCCTTTGGGGTATATATTTTTAATGCCATTGTTGGTCCACAAAATACGAAGCGACCACTCGGCAAAAGTTATAGTGTTGTGGACATTTTGCTCCCAAAACTTAGGATACCACGAAAGCTCTCTTGAACTTCCGACCGGAAATGTGTGAGAACATAAAAAAGTCAAGGTGTTTAAAGTGTTGTTCCAAAAAAAAAAGAAAGCTTTGAGAATACTCTTAAATTTTGGAGATCTGGCACTTTTATCTCTTTCACAATTTTATACTCTTTCTCGAATGTTTTTCAAACGTATAAATCGCCTAGAACTTATGCAAGATTTTTGCATAGAACACTGTTTTTAATGACTATCTATATAATTGAGGGATTAAAAGTTTTTCTTCTCACCCCAAACCCGCATCTGGCACTCTGACAACTCGTTTTTTAATTAGAATCAAACACAAAATATTACTCTAATTCTATGGGCGTGCTATGTAGGATTAACAAATGTACGAGTATAGTATATCTAGACCAATACGAGTTTTAAACTATAACATTATAATATATAATCCGGTCGCCGTCGGAAAAACGGCTAAAAATAAATATTATGCATCATAATCTGACGAAAAAAAAAAAACAAAATCATTCGATGTACAGTGCGCGCTATATAATATTATACGATATATATTTTATAATAATATTATACAGTCGTAAATCTGTACCATGGATTTTTTTGATTTTTTTTTTCGATGCGATTATGTGTAACCAAACTATACGGTATATATTATTATTACTATTATTATATTATGAGGTATATGCCATGATAATATAATGCAAGCGCACGGTTGCAGACGACGTTAAACAGACATACCTATATAATACTATTGCTAGTAAAATACATTTTGTTTTTTCGTCTTTTAATCGAAAATTATGTAAACATTGGAATATTGTAGAATACACACATTGTGACGCGCGCAGTAGCGTGTATTTTTCACCGAAATCGCAATTCCAGCTGTAACGCGTGACGTTTTTGTGTCATTTCCGCAAAAAGCTATTACGGACATCACGGAGGAAAAATATTATTATTTTTATAACGCGAGTCATGACAACGACTACACACACACACACACACACACACACACACACACACATACATACATACATACATACATACATACATACATACAAACACTCACATTCATATTCAAATCGACAATATACGGTTTGCACAGGGAACGCCGCGAAAGTTAGGTCTGGGAAAGTATAATATTATAGACGTGTGTGTGTGTGCTAAACCACACGCTCGCTATTAGATAATGATAACGCGTATATTTACGGTGAGGCGCAGATGGTCAATCGTTAAACACGCCTTCCCGAAAAGCCCGAGTGTAAAGTCATAAAATCGTTTCCCGTCTCTAGTGTGGTGCAGGAAGACTGGTCACGAGATGGGACGGTGCACAAGTCAGGAGAGGATGGAAGGACAGTGTGGTAGGGTATTATAATACGATATCATGTTAGGAGCAAAAAAAGAATTATACGCACACGCAGCCACCGCAAAGAGCTACAGCTGCCGGACGACCGAGTCGGGCCAAACGGCGTGTAATATAATATCGTTTAACATATTATTATTATTATTATATATATTATGTATGTGTATACAGGATGGCCCATATAACGTAAGACACTCATAATAACGTATAAACTATTTAGATCATTATTTAAAGCCGTTAAAAATGACATCGTTTTTCTAAAAAATTATATTTTTACTATTTTTATCGTTTTTTAAATTTTTTAGTTTTTTTTAATGACAACTTCCATTTTTAATTTCTCATTCTTAAGTAAAATAATATTTTTAGAGTACTTCGATGTACTTAAATCTAATTTGGACGAGTAGGTAGTTAGTGAGTTATACGTATTTAAAGTTTAAAAGAGAGGAGTAGTAAGGGTACCCCCTCACCAAAATGTATGTGGACGACTATAACTACACTCATCTAAACTTTGATTAATTATAATCAATAAACGAATTAACCAAAAATTGTTTTTATAAATCGAAATACTCCAAATAGTATTCTGCTTCGGAATATGAAATTAAAAATATATGTTGTTATTCAATAAAGAGAAAACAATTAAAAAAAAAAACACGATGACTAAAAAAAAAGTAGTAAAAATCTAGTAATTTCGTAACGACTTAAAATTATGTAAAATAAATATTGACAAAAGCGTCTTCTGAAATAGTAATGTATGTCTTATGCTAAATGGATCACTCTGTATATGACACGTCGTTCGAGTTTAGCACTGTTAGAGCTGGACGACCATATTATTATACGATTTGGAGGGTGGGCGAGATTGCTGGTGGGTATCTGCGCGTGCCTGACTAATAAAATACATACATTTAGGCAATTTACGGTCACAAAAAAGGCCGACGACAAAACAGTTACGAATTCTAAAGGCGGTTCGGACAAATGTCAAACAGTACCTGACGGTATTTTAACGTTATAATGTCCTTCGTGATAATATTGAAATTCCTTTTATAAATACAAAAAAAGGTTCAATGTCGTTTCTTCAAATATTAGATTAAGGTCTCTAGGAACAATTCTCAATGCTTTATTATTATTTAATTGTATACCATCTACCATAGTCTTAAATATATATTGGATTTAAAAATCAGGCTCTGTCTGATAGTATCCAAACTGTAAAAAAAGATATTTGTGTTTCTTATGTTTACAAAGCTGCTGTATAATATTTCCACCGTATTAATTACTGTATATTACTATAACTGAAACACTATATACTCCTACATTGAAAAATTTACAAAAATAAACATCAGTGGTACTCTTGCTCATCAAAAAAAAAAAATGATTTTACCTCATTGAAGCTGCTAGACTCAACTCATCTTATTTTATAATAATATATTTTTGTTTGAAAAGGTTTACCGGTTTCGTCTGCTAAGGTTATTTGCTAATTTTTTTTTTTATTAAAATACTCATTTGATAATGTTTACAATTAATAACTAACAAATCACATATTTACAATTAATTTAAAGAGTGTTTACAATATAGTTTGATTAAATTCGAATTTGTTGATGTGGTTGGATTTGATGATGTTTAAAGTTTGCTCTTCATCGAGGATTTCATGTGCGGAAACTTGTGATACGTGAGTGTTGGTTCATAGATGGGGCATTCTTCGAGTATGTGTTGTATAATAATTGTTTTGTATTGTGATTCTGTGATTATAGCATTAAAATATTATTATCATTATTATAGTCACAATAGGTACACTAATATTATTCACAGCAGCAGTAACATTAGTCGCAGTAATGGCAGTAGTCGTAGTAGTAATAGTTGTAGTAGTCGTACAGTAGTTGTAGTAATAGAAGTAGTCGTAGTGGTATTATAGTCGTCGTCGTCGTCGTAGCAGTTGTTACGTGCTCTTGTCAGCGTCCGTTTTAATTACGTAATTATCATCGGTTTCTAGGGGGCTCGCTGTGGGGTCGTCGAGGTTAGTCCGTGCGCTCGTATACCCGGACATCGGTGGCGGCGGCGGGTGGCCGGGCCTTTCGAGCCGGCCGCGGGAGAGGATGAGAGATAACAATTTCGTTACGTCGCTCGTTTCGACGAACGTGACCGGACTGCGTTTCGAGCGCGCGGCGCGACAAAACGAGCGGGCGGACCCGTCGGCGTGCGGGCTGACAGGCCAGAGGGTGGCCGGCCGGTCGACCGAACAAAACCCCAACGACCTGCAGAGCCCCGCCGGCCGTCCCCGTCACGCCGACGCCGCTCAGTACACGACGACAACGACGACGGTGACGACGGCGACAGAGAGACACGTCACGCACACGTCACGCACAGCACTGTCGCGCGCACGCACGCAGTATAGCAGCTGTAGACGTGTTTCTTTGGCGCTCCCGGAAGACGAGGGCGGCAAAATGACGCGCATATGCGCTCATATTACGCGACGTGTACAACTGCGGGGACACGTCTGTGCGGGTGCGTATATCGTACCGTTGTCGCCCCCCTCGAGTACCTACGCCTACTGCGTCTGTCGAGGCACGGCACCTGGCACACGTTATAATTGTTATTGTTAAGATAAGGTGACGGTATGGTGACGGACGAGGTAGGGACCGAAAAACAAAGTAAGTACCTATCCACCGGTACAGGTCGGGCCGATGTGTAAATACCGAAGGATATAGTATCCTGCTGACGGTAATAATCGAAAATATCCGTAAAAATGTAGGACAAACAGCGAAGTTCACAAATACATTTTCAAAATAAACGGCATTTCCATTTTAATGTCCAAACTTAGTTCACCGTATAAATGTAATTGGAATTATCTTTTCAGGGCCGCTATAGAAAGACAAAATAGTGGCAGTCGTTATCTTTGAACGAGCTGCATTAGTTTTTCAGCCGCTGTAGAAAGTCCATTCCCTTAAGAATCCTTGTAATAACTGATAGGCCCTCATACTTACTCGATCGAAATGGTCCTTTGCTACTTTCTGGGAACAGTTCTGTGGATACGCTGTTACATAGTTAATACGAAAATACGAGATAATATATAAAGTAAAGATTATTATGTGATGCAAACATGATTGGTGCACCCTTTAAGACCAAAAATTATTTTGAAAATTATAATTCTGATAATGGTTTCAAAGTTTGATCAACTGTAGGCCAATGAAGAATGACGATCACCGGGTTCCGGAGTAAACTGATTTTTTATGAAACACCTATATGGAACTTGTTTATCGTTATCATTTATTTATATATTTTATAACAGCGCCGAGACAATTCCTGATAACATTATCGAATCATATTATATTACTAGAGTTGATTGAAAATGTATATTGTGTGTCTTTCAGAACTGAAGAGGATACAAGATACCCACGAAACAATATTATCTTTAAACTGAATAGGACACAATATGCCCACAAAACGATTATATACATATATATACTAAATTCGATTTATGTCTTAACTGCATATTTACCATACGTCACGTATAAGAGATACTTGCCTGAGACCAAAGCGGCCTCCTAACTACGCGACCGTTGCTCGTATCGCTTCGTAACGGACAGCGAATATTATGACTACCGTGATGCCGATATTATGGAGTGGTCGAGGGTTCTGTGACGGCGAGTTGGGATGGGTGAAAAAATGCTATTCGAGTGCCACGTTGACGAGCATATTATTATAATATATTAAGTAGGCAACTGAGATTGGTCTGACGTCAAATGTGTGTGTAGTTTACACAAAGACACGCACATGCGTACATCGTATAAGTATGTTTCTTATAATTATACAGGTAAATAAAATGGAGAGAATCCTGTGTGGAGGGAGGTGTAGGAAAAGGACGGCTGACGCTGACCTCATATAATTAGAAGAGAAGGGCAAAGAAGAAGAAGGAAAAGAACGAGAGAAGAACAAGAACAAAAAGGAGAAGAAGCGATACATAGTTTAAGTGTGTACATTATTATCCGAGAGAGTAATAATTATCTGCACCTGCACTCGCTTGTACATACATCCAGAGTAGGAAAGCCTATATTAAGGCCACATATTATGTATTAAACACATTCACACCAAAGGCCTACAATGCATCATACATTTAGAAAATATATAATTTTATATTGTAAACAATAATTTAGAACTTTAAGATAAAAATAAAAATGAAAATATAGTTTTTTTTATTAAATCAAAAAATTGATAGGCTCTATAATTATATTTAATTTTGTCTTTGGTGTGAAATAACAAATTTGCTTTATTTAGTTTAATAGTTCAGTATAATATCGAAAGAATTTCCTCATATAATTTTATTGTGAAGACTATCATTATTTTTATTTTAAAAATGTCGTCTACTATATTTCACTCGTAGCAGCGAAATAATAATAATATCATCTTCATTGACCTATAGGTGCATACGTTAATATATCAACGCACCCGCACGATCCATGCATATAACAGATACCAAAATTATAATTTATTTTGTATTATAATAATATTATACATTAATGATTGTACAGTCCCAAATGTCATATCAGTAGTGGTTCGCGTATGCGACACTCTCAAAAATATTAATCGCCTCCCCATTAGGTATATTATATTTTTCTCTACGCTGTTAAATAAGACATTTTATATATTTAGTGTACCTAATCGGACGGTATAATATTGAAAGATTTGATTCATAACAAGAATTATAATAATTCATTGTGAAGACAACTACTATACCTATATTATTATTTTGATTTTAAAAATTCGTCTACTATAATATTTTCACTCGTAGCAACATAATAATAATAATAATATTATTATCTTTGTAGCCCCATATGGGTGTAGACGTTACATTATAAACGCACCCACATGGTACAACAGATACCGCAAAATCAGTGGCAGTTCGCGTATGCGGCACACTCGAACGCACCCGTTACATAAGCATGCGCACGTAGGTCGTCTGCTTTTACAGCCCTCGTTGCCAAACACTATTATAAATTATTTACTGCGAGTTTTAATTGATTTTTGTCGCGCACGCGTTCGTTACGACCGGTCGTTTGGAATTTTGATTTTATTTTTTAGACACCGTCGAAAAACCTGCATCGCCAAAAAACAAAACAGAAATCGGATATACGAATAGCGATGATGACAATAACGACCGTTTGCGAGTCGTGGAAATGTTACGATTTACCTATACTATAATGTTGCCGACAAGAACCGAAATACAAATCAAGGGTATGGGAGGGAAACGTATGGGAATGAAGACGAAGACGAAAGTGAATAAAAATATAATAATAATCGATATTCGTTGTCATGGGATTTTTTTTTTTTGTCATAGTATTTAACAAATACATTTTATTTGGCTATTATATAATAATATCAGATAGATACGTAATATCTATTTGTTCAAACTTGTTATCAAACTTAAACACGTCTCGGGTTCGTTAGGGTTCTCGATATAATTCACACGGGACGTCCCCACGTGCTTTTTTTTTTATCACCACGATGATGATTATATATTAGTAATTATTATTACGATCATGATTGTTAAAACAATCCTTATAGTATTGTTTTCTCACGAGTCTATGACGTAACCTGACATGGGGAAATTCGGTTGACTTCAATGGATCGTACTATATACAAACCGAATAGATACGGTGGACACCTCATGGTATATATGGTTACGTTTAAATGTATAATGTATATACATATATACAACTTGGTGATATTATATAGTATATAATATGTGTATACCGGGAACCTGATCGTCGCCATTGTCCAGCGTCGGCTGCAGTATAATGAATCCCATTTATAAAAATAAAATATAATCAAACCCCTAACAATGCTGCGGCGTTTTAAAACAGCTACCGGCGATGAATATAATAATATTATGTAGATATACTTACATATACAAATATAATGCCAGTGTATGTGTGTGAGTACATTGTGTTTGGGTCCACTTAGGTACCTATGGATCAGCAGTATGTAATATATATACAGCAGTATGTATATATATATTATCATTGATTATGAATACTAATATTCATAATCAATGGTATTATGTATATTTTTTTATGTTTAATATATAAATTATGATTAGTAAAAAATATAACACATCCTACTTAAATTAGTTGAGTTGCAAGAAACTTTTTTTCAACATTTTTTAAAAACCTCAATTTTTGCATGCAAACATTGTACAACTAACTGGACAGTATATATTGTATATCATACACTTCGGTATACCTATACCATAAATTTGTCCTAGAAAATATACTTTTCTTGATTACATTAGACCATGCGTGCGTGTGAGTGTAATATCATAATAGTATTCTTTGTCCCACCATTAGGGTTTAACAAAAATTGTTTGCTTAAAGTTTTTATAAGATATTTAAAGACTTACAGGGTAATAATAAATTCTTTTTATATTTTTACATTGGCCCACAGAGAGCCTTGTTTACATATAACGTCCCAAGCATGTACACCACTGCAGAATATCCATATACGAATTACGTATTTAAATTATAAAATACTTTTACTTTTTTATAATAACTGAAGTTCTATTTACATACTTTCAAACTCAAAGTTACCGTTTAAGTTTTTAGATTATATTTTTTAAAAAAAAAATATGATATTCGTGTAACCTATTTATTAGGCAATAATATTGCAGAAACGGTTCTTAGCTCAATATTTTATTTATATACCTAGTACAATGAAAAATGAAAATGTCGATTAATTTTTTTCTTCTAATTTCGAATAAGTTCTGAGCTCCGGTATTTTGCATCCATACAGATTTGAATACGATTTTAAATTTCCTGAAGGATTGTTTGGTAATAAATTTAAAACAATGAATATTATTTGACTGAATCCTGAAATTTTCGAGATTCGATTTAACATTTAAAAACCATTTCTAGTTTAAATCGTCGAGCACGAACAACATTAAGTATCGTTGCATGACGATATTTGAGATAAACACAAGAACCATAAATTTAAAATTTACCCCATTGCACGTTTACAGATGGTGGTGCGTTTTGCAAGTTAATATTGCAGTAGTGTTCTGTAAATTCAAATGTGTGTCCCTGCAGGCAAAGGGAAATTGAACAAAAAAAAAAAACAAAAAAAAAAAAACAAAAATAAAAGAAGAGGGGAAAATAGAACCAAAAGTATAACATCGTGTATTTGAAACTCATTATAAACACATTAGTTGGACCCTATATATATGCATACCAAGGGCACTGGGGAGAGGAACAGTTTGAAAAAAAAGTGCTCTAAAGTTACATAAATTATGGCTTTTGCAGATACGAGTCCGCAATAAATGAGCACCGGGTAAAATGAGATAAACACATCCTCCAATAAAGCAATTTGTCCGTTACCCCGTTCGCCTTTACTATGCGCGGACCCGTATAAACCGCACGAAACGCTAATAACAAGAGCTAACGAATTTCCTTCTTTATTTTTTTTTGTTTTTTTGTTTTTGATACTCCGAACTGTTTTTGAAATATTATATAATATCGAAAATGTGTTACTATTCTTTCAAACGCTACGTAATGAGTACACGAAGTTACGTAGGGTATGTATATAATATAATAACAATTGGTAAGCGATGGAAAAAAAACACCCCTGTATACCTATCGCAGTTGTATTGTTATTACTTTATTATATAATATCATATTGTTATTATTGTATACGAAAAATGTGTCCTGTTCATTTCTTTTTTTTTTGTGCTAATTACTCAAATCGATTCATTGGCCACAGTAGGTACGTAATATGGTTACTTCAGTTCAAGTTTTAAAAACTAGACCATTAGATTTTATTATATATAGCTATCGAGTACAGTTTCCTTTTGCAATCGACCCAATCTCGAAATATAAAAAAATAGTTTTAAACAGCACGGCTCTTGTTTAATAAATTAGATTTGACACTACATGAATAATATACACCTTTATATATAAATATTAAATAATAATTGTAATAATTGTAATAGTTATTAGGTATATATTTTATTATTCAACTTCAACGCAATGGCCAATATTAAAAGAACAACTACACTCGTAGACTCGATGCCAAAGAGAAAACGATAACACTATGAGCAGACTGGTGCAGTGCAAGGAGCATTACATAATAATATATATAAATATATGTATAGAGTATGCATATATGTGGGTAGTTGGCATAGAATATACGTAGTGCCGTCGAATACGCACCCTGCCGATTACACCTATACACAATATATACAATATCGCTGCACATCTAGAATAATATATAAACTATTATTATAATAATATAGGTTGGAACTTGGAACCATTATTATATTATGAACGATACGGAGCGCGACGCACAGTAACAATACTTCAAGTTTATATACAACGTTAGATGCCCATATAATATTTTACCAAGGATTTACTCGGATTTCACACAAATCTACACAAATAGGCCGAGGCCCCTACCCCATATAAATATATTGTGTACATACATTATTTGATAAATTCTATAAACAATAACCGTGGGGATGATACCGGTCGTTGGCGAAGGCGTCTATTCCTTCGGGGCATCTGTGAATAGCAATTTATAAATATTTAATGCTTAAGGGTTGTGCTGTCTATTACCTTGAAGCGTAGTCGTCGAAAAATCAGTGACGCGTTTAGTCGGACTGGCTGCTCGACGGTAGGCTCGTCGCAACGTACGTGACACACATTTCTTAGGGACTTCGTCTCGCCGCAAACTTCTAGTGTATCGTTATAATAATAGTATTCCCATACTCGAGAATATAAAGGCTGATAAAAAAGGTTTTCAATCGAGAAACGAAATGACCAAATAGCAAGCGACCATGGCCGTTTTCTCAAGACTGCAGTCAGAGGTTAGGGTCTTACCACCTAGCACCGCATAATATCCTGCTGCGATTATGCTTCAATGGTCGGCGTTCGGTATGACCGAGTGGCGAGTTTGTACCACGGTTGTAGACCGTAGTGTATGTAATATATATCATGGTTGAATGGTTTATACACCAGATCCCACTTTTTCATACATAACTTCACTCCCCAAGTGTCGCGTTTCTTCGGACTTGTGGTGCGATAGTGATAGGCTCGCCGCAACGAACGTGACAGAAATTTGTTGGAGATTTCATCGCACCATCTTCTAGTGTATCGTAATAATAGTAATATTACTATACGAAATCGAGAATAATGACTGCCTACAATAAAAAGGTTTTCGATCGAGAACGAACCAAATGGCAACCGATGATATCCATTTTCTCAAAACTAGCGGAGTTTACCCGGAACACCGCATATTATAACATATTCCAAGTCAACGGTCAGCGTTTGGCATGACCTACTTTGTACCGCAGTTGTAAGCCGTAGGGTATGTACCCATGGTCAAAGGGTTTGTACCGCAGATCCCACACTTCTAAGCATAACTTCACTCCAGATTTCCCCGAGAGACGCGTCCGAGAAAAGTTGCCGCCGGAAACGGTATCATAACAACTATACTACTATTCGTTAACCATTTTCGACGACAAGCTGGTGCCGTGTGCGTTTTCATTAAAATTGGTTTCAAAAATGCTTTTGGGTCTCGTCGTTCAACACCAGCTATGCCATAGCGTGTTAAAGGTCAGATAAGTGCAGTGGTATAAGAATGGTTGTGCGGCCTCTGAGTTTTTTTGAGTAGGTGGGTTGGTTGGTTGGTTGGTTGGTGATAGGTGGCTGACAATATTGCATAACAAATAATTAAGGAAATTATTTCAATATTGTAAATTTATATTAAGTGCCTGTGTACGATGGGGTGGACGATATATTTTAATCGATTAAACAGTATTGCAGTGTGTGATAAACAGTATTTTGTATAACTATTTATTACCGTCGGCGGTCGTTTTAGTTATCAAGTAGTATAACTTCCAAAATGGGAGGCGGTAATAACTTATAATAGTATAACTTCCAATACCTAACACTATTGTATAATATTATAGCATAAAGCATGCTTGTATTTAAACATAAACAAATTAACTACCAATAGAAAATAGCCAAAAGCTAGGTAGTTAATAATATAATCAGGATTGATATTATGATATAGCCAAGAGATAGAAAGAAATACACAAATACAAAGACAATATTCCAAACACGCATTGGAGAAACTACAGATGAATAAATATTCCGATGGTGCTAATGCTAAGCTGCTAAAATATAGTGAGGGACATTATATATATATATACATATATAATAAAATAATATATTTCAAAAAATAAACAATGTTTATTAATTGATTCGTATTTTTTTATATTTGTATTTTTTATATATTTTATATAACTGCAATTTTTGCAGATTAAAAACAAGCAGTGTTTATTATATTATGTAATTGTATTCGATAAAAATATCATCATAGTCGAATCGACAATTTTTTTTTACCGATTTCGCTTTTGCCAGTTCCGACATTTGCTAGATTTTTAAAAAATATTTTAACCATTAAACAAATCTTTTTGTATTATGATACATTCCGCATACGCTTATTAAGTAATAAAAATAAATTTTTTAAGAATATTATGAACTAATATTATTTTAAAACTTATAATAATAATTTATCTTACATAATATTGTTTCAGTATTATTAACTATTAAATAAAACAAATTAAATGTGAGTAAGACTTTTTTAGAAGGGGCAATAATTTCATAATTCATATTCAATATGATTTTCTTTCACTTTTGGCAAAAAATGTAATTGAATATGTGGGAGTTACCTAATCAAAAAAACACAAAAGTCTGCGTGCATATTTACCAATGATTTACTAGTAATGAATATTAAATATATTTCATCAAATGTACATTAAATTAAAGAGCTACTAAATATACCATGTTATTTCCTATTTACGAAACACAGTTATTGCTGCTGAAAACTTACAAACACACCTAAACGAACTACCCCTACTGGACGTTTTAAACAAAAAATCTCAATATTTTATTAAAATTGATTGAAAAGATTGAATTGTACATTTTAGGTTTCTAAACATGAGTTCAGTAGTAGAGCCCGTCCACCCGTCCGTTAGTTACCAATATATAGTTATTATTATTTATTTATAATTAAATAAATAATTTTTCAACAGTTATATTAAAAGTAAATTAATAATAGCCAGTATCAAAAAAATAGTTACCAAAGTATGAGATTTAATATAGATTCTTACAAGCCAATATTAAAAAACAGAACACAAAATATAAATGCTTTAATTGAAAATTGAGGTATTTAATTTATTTAGGTTTCTATACATAAGCCTATTCAAGTTACCAAATTGTATGTGTATGTGGAAATATAGAATTAAAGTTTATTAAATACCTAAGAAAAATAAAATATGCTTAGAAACCGAGTATTTAGTACGTTCGCAGAGTAAGCTTTCCTTACTTGTTTATGGTATATATATTAGGTATATCTACTACTTATTTTAATTATGACCGATAAAATAGTAATATGTAATAATAAAAAATTAATTAAAAATTTAACAATTTAAGACTAGCCAGCTAGTTGGAATTAATTACACAAATGACTATAAACATAAGACAAATAAAATTGAACTTAATCACAAAATATACTAATTATACAAACTGCGTTGAGGAAATTCTTTTTCGAATAAAAATATCTTATTTCGTTTGATTTTGATTTGTTTTTTACATTTGATTTTTACTTAGGTATATGAATGACAGATTGTCGAAAAAAATTGAGATTTAAATTAATACTTATTAAGGGGCCGTTACAGTTACATTTGTTTTCTCTGTCTTACAAGTGCGTAACATAGCAAATTTTACGATCAGAAAAACACGATTATCTCCCTTTAGTTTAAAAATTAGAGCAAATTGACTTCTTATAAAATGTAAAGGTAAGATTATTATCTAGACAATGACCTAGGCTTATTATTATAATTTAATTTTAAAGCGAGTTATGTGTATTTTAAAATTGTAAACTGTTTGTACATCTTAAAATACTCATAACTCGCTTTCAAATTAAAATATAATAAAAAGTCTAAGTCATTGTGTAGATAATAATCTTACCTTTAAATTTTATAAGAGGTCAATTTGCTCTAATTTTTAAACTAACGGGAGATAATCGTGATTTTCTGAGCGTAAAATGTGCTAAGTTACGCACTTGTAAGATAGAGAAAACAAATGTAACTGTAACGGCCCCTTAATTGTATTAAACATATTAGGCATATAATATTATGCAGTGCTAACCTAACCTATAACCATAATCAAAATGTTAGTGGATCGGACGATTTACCCAAATCACGTGATCTACCCAGATCAAACACACCGAACTGGAAATCCATCAGCTTTAGATTACACGGTGCAGGTACATCGTTTTGGCCAGTCAGCCCAATGGTTGATTTATGAATCTTCAATCCATCCGCGTACGGTTTAAATTTATTTCCATTACGCTTCCGTTTGAAATTATTGTCGAAATTTATATTTTTAAAACCTGACTTGTTTTTTGCAGTCGGCATTGTTATTACAGTCGTTCATAACGACAATCGAGGAAACCGAGTGATAAACGGAACAAAAGCAATGTCACAGAATTTTTGTACTCACAATACACACACACACGCACACGTACTATACACAGATAATATTATTTGTATACATAAATTTAACTGGTATTTTAATTTATTTTCTATAAACTTTATATTCGCTAGCGCACAAACAATTTATGTTTTCCTGCCGTTTTGTAAATACCGCCATTATTATTGATAAATTATCATGCGATGTTACTTTAAATCGGATAAAACAAACCACCACTTAATGTCCGCCGTGAGCTCACCTAAACCGCGTCAACTAAATTGCCAATACATTAACCGGTGAACATGTATATATATATTACGATATTATTTATGACTATATTTTATAAAGAATGATGTGTTTCGGCGCGAGAAAAAAAAGCCTGAGATATATCTTCTGTTAGCTGTGACTATATCGTATAATAATATTATATTATACAGCGTCCCGCTAGCGACACGATCAAACTACTACATTTTACAGTTCGGATGAAATAAAACCTTATCGTTTATTCGACCCACGGATCTCCGTATACAGTCGGACATTATGCTTAGCACGTATACAAAGGGAGGTCCGGGATCACGTCAATACCCTGTGCAATGACAAATAAGGAATTAGTTTGGGTTCTTTTTCCTATATTTTTTTTGTCTCGTACAACTCATACTATACTATCACTACTACAACTCAATACTATACCATTGCTGGGTACTGCCTTCATACTGCTACCGTTACACTATACGACAGCTGCTACTTCACCTTTGTACTTTAAGTCATTATTATACGAGTAACCTTCCGTAATACACATTTGTGATTTCCATGCCTTATTCCGATTTCTGATGTCGCCGATAGATTGCATTATTATTATTAGGTACAGATTGTAAAAATTTGTATAAAAATAATTATCGTGCAAAATTTTAGATTCTTTTATCTTATTAAACAAAATTACAATAGGTTATTGTGAAAAGTGTATAGATTATGCGTTTACCGTGTATTAAGTATATTATATTATATGAATAATAACTAAAAAAAGCGTTATTTGTTATGAATTATACGAATACATTTAATATAATAGACATTTTCAAAATAATAAAATTAATCAAATATTATGAAACTTAAAAATAGCGTTCTCTTACGATACGAAGGTATTTTGATTGTGATTTAATAATCATTGCATAAAATCCAAATTGAAGTAAAACCAATTTAATATTATGCGAGTATTTAATTATATTTGTTTTACGGTGCATTTCATTTTTCATAAATGTAAACAACGGTGATCCTAAAGGTTTTTTATCAATTAAATGTTCATTATTGAGTAACGTGCCGTACGGATATTGGAAACGTATCTTTCAATATCGTCGTGTACAAATTTATAAGCATAATTAAATTGTTATTAATCACTATTTCAAAAGGACTTCAATAGTTGAACATGAAAATACTATTCAAATTCTATAAGTACTAATAAATTAATATAACTATATACATTCTACAGTAAGCTAAATTATAGAGTAAAAATATAAAGATTTATCGTTGAAGAAATTAAATATATTTTACAAAAACAAAATACTGTAGAAGACTTGCAGAGTTCGCCATTAAATAGCATTAGGCAGGTACGTATGATACGTGGTAAGAAACATAAAAATGATAATAATTATTATTATTGAACACAGAGAAGAAGCACCGTTTCGATTCAATCCCGAATAATTATATCACTTTTGTGCCAGTATGCCCAGTAGTAGTGTACATCGCTAATACGGCAACTTTGTAAATTGTATAAGTCCATGCCATACGATTGGTTCTCCTCTCCGAAGAGCGGAAACTTTGTGAGCGTGTTACAAGAGGGATGCTCGCGGTTTTACGTCACTGATTAGATTTCCGCCTAGCCGAACCGCTGACCTATTTTTCAAAACCCTGCTCATAAACAAATTATAAACTGTTTTCTGACCAGAGAAATATAAGTGAGTGATAGTAGACCAATCACATTGAACTTTATAAGTCAAGCCCTCCGTACAATATAAATATTATAAAAGTTTTGAGGAGAAAAAGTCCAATATTAGTACTAATAGCTAGATTTATTACATATTATTATTATCATTCTTAAGAGGTTGAAAATCGCCGGGTCAATTTATATTTAAATGTATATGTACAATTTATTGTACATACAGAATTTTTAATGATATAATAATATATTGTCTATATATATTCTATTCAGCAATGTCCTTAATAATGGCAGTGCATAGTAAGTTATTATAAAAGTAATGTCGGGAAACGTTAGTGATATTGTTTCTAATTAACTCAATACATCCAAAAGTACACATTATTATTATTATAATATGGAGAAACTCGATATTTTTATGAGAAAAGTTGATAGATACTTTTAGCAAAGTTTTATTGCTCAAAAAACAACTTTATTTAGAAAATCATAAAACTAAATAAAATAAGGTCAATACGTGGTACAAGTACGTCGGTACTTTAACATAATCAATGTTCCATGAGTAATGATTTGAAACAATGGACTGGAAACGTATTGGATCTTGGTTTCGTGTTTTATTTTAATTTTCACGTTGTTCATATTGCTTATAAAAATATAGCTGTATGCCTCATTATATTTATTTTAACAAGGAGAACATTTCAAGGTAAAAAGATAAAAAAAAAAACGGTATTATTGAGGATTACATTTTGTAACATCTAAAACGGGTACCTGTATCTATATAATATATACCTATTATACTTGTTCGACAAAACGAAATTTACCTTCGAAGTTTTTTGAACATTGAAAGGGAAAAAAGTTGTTTAATTAAAAACTGGTCGATGGGAAAAATCGTATAATTAAAGTACCTCAGGTTCGTTCCATTTCTTATTGGTAAACAAAGCCTGCGCTAAAAAAAATTTGTCCAATCACGTATAATCCGTTCATGAACGCCTACATCTGCTTCGTCTTATTTATATGCTCGTGTGCGTTTTCATGTACGTGTGTGAAGAGATTTATTGCAAAGCAAACGCAGACTTTCCCCTTTCATTCACATAAAACAACAGGAAGTCAAAGAAGAGTGGGAAAGGGGAGAGGGAAGGGGGAATTAAGGAATGTGCCAGTTTAATTTCTTAAATTGATTTACAAGATTCGGAATGCGGCGTCGGATTTTAATTTAATAAAACCATTTTAATTGGTATTCTCTTTACTGAAGCGTAGGGCTCTACACCGGACTTTTGACGTACAAATACAATTATACATGATTTACAATAAACACGTTTTAAATTAAGTTTGGTTTATTTTTTTTTTTTTTTTAGGCATGTTTATTATAATAATTCACGTGTTATATGAGCTTCGGCGTTGTTAGGGCGGTTAGGTACCACTCAATCGGGTGACGTCAGAGAACACCATATTATAATGAATAACATATATCACTCACATGAATTACCACGACGAATAATTAAAACATTAATTACAACCCAATGCTAATTAATAACCGGCCGGACAAAAAATTGAAAATAAACGCGCACAATGAAATCATAACCCATTGTTTCCACGTTTCAGAAACAAAAAAAAAGTCATTAAAAAATGAATAATAAACTCGATCAGTCAATAAACAACGGCGTATACACTGTATACAGTGTATGGAATAATGTGTGTTTATTATGCCATTGATAAACGATGAATTTTAAACTATTATTATTATTGTATACCTATACTATGAAGTTGAATCGATTGCATTCGTGTTCGTAAAAAATTATTTCCCGAACAACATATTATTTTGTGGAAATCAATTCGATTAATCCACTCCAATACTGATACAAGCAACCTTTATAGTCAGAAACTTATAATGAACACAACACTGTGCGTTTTTTATTATCTATAAATTACACTGAAATCGTTTTAGTAAATACCACTCATGGACAAATGTTTATTGGAATTTTAATTTTTGTTTTCATAGGTAGTATTAATTTTAGTACCAGATGGAGTATATAAAAGGTACACTCTCCTGAGATTATCTAGTACAGACAGGTCCGCGTAAAAATAAGAAGTAGGACAAAATAATTTTGAAATGACTTCAAAATTGTTTTTATGGCTACCTACATAATTCTTGAAATAAAATGTTGTTTAACAATTTATACATCTTACCCAATTATAATAAAAGTTTTATGATTCCGAGCCATAGTAAGTATATCCTTTCATATGTTTTATTTATTTTTAGTTTTGTCTGATTAAATTTTTTCCTGTATCAGGAATGCTCTAACAACGGCATGTGACCGTACTCAATGTTATATCTATAAAATATGTAGCTTAACACAATTTCTTTTACATCTATAATTTTCCATTTATTTTAATTTATAATTTTTCTTCAGGAAGTGTCTGGAGAACAAGTGCCGCCATTCCCCACCCGAGCATGGCAGATACCTAAGGGTGCCCAAATAAAAAATTCTGCCAAAACAAACACACACGTGTTAATCTCCCTACCAACAAAAAACCTACAAACAAAAACAAAAAGTAGTAAATGGCCTTAGTTGTCTGGCTCAAGCTCAATAAAAAAAAAAAATTCAATAATGTCTGAAAAATTTTTTACAATAAAACGATTGATCTATATCAATGATCGATTTTAATTAAATGTAATCAAAATTACTGATATCAAATGATTTATATTTATAACCATATTCTTACTTTAGTTCCCGAAGATATCTTAAAAAAGCGTCATTCCACAATATTGCATTGCAAAGCTTTTAATCATGCGAATGTTTGCCAAATGTATTATTTAATACGAGTAATAACGATTTTTTTAACTTTCATTGTTTATTTTTAAGACCTAAAAATTTAATAAAATCGGTTAACCATAAATCATTCTAATCATGATTAAAAAATCTTAAATGTCTAATTTTTTTATGAATACATTTAAAGTTTTAATAATTGCGATTTTTTAATTATGCGTCTATAAGCAAGTTTTCCAGATTTATTATAATTTAATTTGTGGCTTTGGACATGAAGACTTGACGTTTTAATACAAAGTGACTATAATATTACTTAATGATCGTCGTATGCTTAAAGATATTTAATGATATTATACACATTCTCTGGAATTATTATCATGCCTATATCTGTTTCGACGAGTGCGAAATATAATACAACTATGAACCTATATGTTAATAATTATATTACTCTGCTAGTCTGCTCCGAGGTTGGTCAAGTGAGGCCAACACGTCCGATTGTATCATGACTTCCGGTCATCGGGCTCTTTTTTAAAACGAGTCTAACAGCTTACATTCGTATTCCACGGTGAACACATAAAGAACGCGTGTACGCGACAAAATATTATGGTGTTCACACATGTTTATTTTTCAATGTCGTCTGTCACGACCGAGTTACCCTACGTCGCCAGCGGCTCCTCGTTAAGTCTCGTCGATAATAACGGGCGCTGACGTGGCTTTGATAGTTGTTTTGTGGCGGCTTTTCACCCCCTTTGACAAATCTACGTACCTACAACGCTATAATGTAATACAACCGTTTTCCAGCAAACACGTCTTTATGAGACGTATACAATAAACAGCAATTACGTCGAACGTTTATCGGCGTGCCTATGGGTAGGTATATACTAGAAATAATAATATATTACGATATTTCACAATAATAATAAAAAATAATATAGGCACCTATACATTGAATGACGTTAAACCTTTACAAAAGCCACGCCGGCTCGTCAATCGGTTGACAAAATAATATGAAATTACGTTTGTACGCGCCAGAAACTTCGGGAAAAAACATAATAATAATATGATTTATGCTCAGGTAGTTACATGGAATCGAGCGGCACACCGACAACACCCAACGAATGAATATAGCGGAGAAATAATAATGTAATATACATGTGTATATTATACGTGCGTGTATATATAAATATATATATACGTACCTACATATCGTTAATTGCTTTGGCGGTTAAAATATAATATATATGTATATGTGGTTGACACGGCAACCTCGTCGGCGGCGCGGGAGGATACCCCCTGCCGACCTTTGACTACCGAACGTAAATGCAAACCTCAATTACGACCCTAAAACGCAACGCGTAACGTATCTACAACGACTAATTAACATCAGTTGGATATAACTTAATATTTAGGTGTTGGTGTAGTATAATAATATTATATTATTATTATATTATATTATATAATATTAGAACGATGACACGGCGATAATAATATTATTATTATGAATAATAATAATAATGACGATGATAAAAACGAGAACGTGCTGCAGTAGTCAGAAATTCAAATCCTACTACGAGAAATCGCATTATTAAAATAATAATAAAAATAATAATATATACTGCGTGGTTTGTACAGTAACACTATGTATAATAATATTATAACAATATATTATACACACGCACTAACACTCAAAACATCTATATCGATTAGTTTTCGTATTATCAGCTCTCTCTCTCTATCTCTCTCCCTTTTTCTCTCACTCTCACTCATCCCCGTCGGAGGGGTCCGTATGGCAGCGAAAACATTTTTAGTGTCCTATTTTTAAGGGCGCTCCGGTCGATGATCGCCCGAACCATTGGTTTCCAACCGACTGGGTCCTGTACGAGCCAATCCTATTTTCCTATATAATATTATAATCTTAATGCCGCATGAGCAAATACGCATCAATATTTTCTAAATCCCCTCTCCCTCCCCCCACCACGGGTTTTCGTGTTTATAATATGTATACACCATTACTGCGGTTAATATTGTTTAAATTATACTTAAATCACTTTATATAAATAGGTAGGTCATAATATTATTATTGTTTTTAAATTACTACTATAATAGTTATTTAATTTGTTGAACTAAAATGTTAACATAACATCGTGTCGCAATTGTTCGACGTAGATGAAATTTTTCCAGAAAATTTGACAAGCTCGTAAAAAATAATAATAAAGAAAACATTGTATTATATTAAGTTATCTTTTGATAGCAGTAAAACACAATTATTGTATTTATTATGGCTATAACTCTGTAGACATCTACATATATTGAGTTATATACGATATTTTGTTTCGTTTAGTTTCTAAAATGATATTAAAATTAAAGTAAACAAAGTATTTATCAATAGGTACAAAAAATACTATAAAATTATTCTTTAACACCAAAAATTTTAAACAAAAACCATCGATATAATAATGGACATTAAAATAATAATAGTAATAATTCAAAGTATTGTTTATTTATTTTATGCGTATAGAACTTGGAAGTATCGAAAACTCGTTAACTTAATTTTATTCGTTTTTAAAATAATTTAATAGATAAATCCATTTTAAAAATGTATACGACACGAAAAATAACATTATGAAATTTATCTTTTAAAATATATCAAATTATCACGACGTGAACGAAAACACAGTTTAACACAACGAAAACTAATACTTCAACAGAACGATACAATTCGTACCTATATATGTATATACATATTATTGTATATATTGTGTTTTATGTGAGAAAATCGCACATTCGCATTTAGGTTTAAGACATAAAATCGAATTTTCAAACGCCAGCCATATCGGTGTGGACGTGTCCAGTGAGTCGTGAAAACTACGTATGCTAGGGGTTGTTTTTTTTCCTCATAAGTCTCTGGAGTGGCTGCTACACTTCATTATATACATATATATTTTTCCCCCATCATCCACAACATGCTTTTATTATTATTATTATTACATTTTTCTCTCTTATTTTTCCTTTGCAGGTTATTTCAATCTGTTTCATAAATTTGTTCCAAAGGATGAAGAAGGTTTTTCTTATTTTTCCACCCTGGAGCTATTGCTGCCGGCGGGGATCTCCTCTCGCTACAAAACCAATATAAATCACGTTAAACACATATCGAGGCTCAGCGTTTCAAACGTACAGGTCTTTATATCAAAAACAAGACGTTACTATTATACACCTATATCTCTCTCCCTATCGCACCAATCGAGTCATTGTACCAAACCTTTCTTTTAGAAATAATTATCATCGACGATTCAATTGTACAAATTTCAATTGAATTCGCTTTCTCTTTTGATCACATATTTTTCATTTTTCATTCCTCTAGCTCTTGAATCACATATTATTATTTATTTGTTTTACTATAAACATTTTTGTGAAGTCGATTCAAATTCACTAAATTAAAAAAAAAAAACAATTTCGAGGAATTATATAAAATAAAAGTTTCTTATCATATTTCAGAAAAAACAAACAATTCTTCTAACACTATAATGCTAGAATAATACCTACACAAATAGGGCTTTTTTAAAAATAAATTCAACTATATTTATATCTGTATAATATATATGTATCTCAGTATTTACAGTACCCATCCTGTTTGCAAACGAATTGAATAGATGTAGGTACGTGTAAAATATATGACGTATGGTCGTTAATTTGAGTTTTTCTGGTATCCAAATGTGTCTTTATAACACTAATGACGATGGAAAATTTTCTTAAACTGTGGTACCTAAGAATCTATTTCATAAGAACTGATTAATAATTCAACAACCATATTATCATAGTTGTTTCCTATTCAAATTTGTCTCCAGAGAAATCATGATAATATAGCATTTTAATTCGAGAAAATATATGGTCATTGTTTTTTTTTTTCATATAGTAAGTTATAAAAACTAAATTCGAAATAATGTAAATTTATAAAGACAAAATAAAACTTGAAACAAAGTAACCGAAACGTAAATACTAAATAATTTACAACCCACAAAAACAAATGTGTTCTAAGTACAGATAAACTCCGTGTATATCCTTGGTATACACCAGACATTTGTTACCAATGCTTTTTAATCCTTTCTAAGTAGTATTAACTAATAACTATGGATATAAAATACAAAATTACCGTTCATAACTTCTAACGATCATATACTATTTTAAAACCTTATATGCTCGTATATAGCTTGTCAACACGTGTGATCTTAAACGTTAGATACGTTACGATCAGATGAATTATAATTGAAAGTGCATTATAAAACCAAAAATCTTGTAAAATATATTGTTTGATAAAATATTATAAACATAATAATAATAATATTAGTAAAATAATCAACATGTTTCATCACTCATCAGTATATTATAACTGGGTACATAATATTTAAAGAATATAAAATAAATATCAAAATATAATATTATATAAGAATAAAATCCATTAATTTTTTTAATAAAATATCGCAATATACGTCGACCTACGTGCGTATTATTATTATTTGTATTCTTTTAAACAGTGAATTACGATTAGACTAGTATTCACAAGACTTCGTCAATAATCTTAAATGAAGTAAAAAAATAAAAAAAAACCCTCTCCTATTAAAGCAAGTAGCAACAAAGGAAAATATGAAGAAGTGGTTTTTTTTATCACACTATTCATGGTCGGGTTCGTCAGTAATTTGTTTATGGCTCAAAACGTCCATTTACACATCTTGTTGAAGGGATTGTGCTGAGTTTACAAATGGAACAATTTTGTTGATGCATTATCGACTTCAAGGGGTTCCAATCATTATCATAAAATGATAAATGCATAAATGTAAATAAATATTATGAATATTATATATTGTTATACACACAGAATGTTGTAAGCGTCTGTATTGAATGGCTATAATATTATTATATTGGTGATTTTATGGAGAAAATATCAAAACGCCAATATAGTCTTAAAAACATTTGACATTTAAATCAACATTTATAGTAAGAGTGCATTTCAGAAATCGGCAATTTTAAACCGTACCTATCCAAATTAAATTCGTAAAATTGTTTATTTCCAATAAACTTTAGCATATTAGCATTAAGAATGGTTATTGTAATTATTGAATGTTTAATTTTTTGCACAATCTTGCTAAACTTTATCATAAAATTCATATTTTGTAATAATTAATGTTTTAAGAACTTAAAAGTTTATATTTTTCAAGACTTTCAAAATTATAAAATCAAAACGTGATAGATAGGAAAGTTTAATTATTTAAAAAGTGTGTTGTGAATTCGTACACTAAACTATATTTCATACACAAACAAATTGTATTAAATCTAAAATTAATATCTTTTGAATACTTACGACAAACGTTAACATTAATTTAATATAATATATTACTATATTATTTATATTAATTTATTTGGCATAAATATTAAAAATTGGTACAATTCTATAATATTTATAAAATATTATGCAGTTAATGACAAATTTGTGATCACAATAGTGACCTATAATTAGATACACGAAACCATGATTTTACAATATATATTTTTTAGTTAAAAAAAAAATACTCTCTTTAATATTCTAATAGCTTGTACACTGAAACGTACTTTGTAATTTGTGTAGTTATTAATTTTGAATTTATAAAATAATAATATTATAAAACGTCCAATTTAATTATTTTAAAAATATGATTTTATTCAATTATATAGAGCTTGAAACACTTATGCAGGTTCTGCTCGTATACGCGCAAGCATTAACAGCTAGCAAATGTAATATTAAAAGATTTAAAACGGTTAGATAAAAAAAAATCTAGTTCGCTTCGACGTATCGACACGATTTAAATTGTATTTTCAAGCCGCTCTAGTACGAAATTTCACAAGAAATATTCATCGGCCAGGATATAATATTTACTATTGGGCGATCAGCCAAAAAAAAAAAAAAATAAATAAATAAAAAAAAATGGATATAAATTGGATTTTACCGACAGCTATGAGTTTGGGGCGGGGCGATGGGGGAGGGTTAGGGGTTGAAATGGCTTCGATAATTTCTTCACGTTAGCGTCTCCAAATGCCGTACAACATTTTATTTTATTATACGAATAAACCATGCGACTATCGAGAAAACCCCGGTGCGACGTGCAAACCCGTTGAAACTTTCTTATTTTTTTTCTTATTCGTATATATATATTTTATTATATTATATACACGCATATATAATACGAAAATATAATAATATTATACGACGAGTACATTTATATATTATACTCGTGTTTCTGCTCTATTTTATTTTTGTTTTTATATGTATATCTCAATTCCGAAAATGCATTTTTATTAGACTGAAATCCCACGTTAGCCGCCCTGTAGCGAAACGATAAAATTCTACGACGATAACAGCGCAGGGCGCGACGTACGGTCACGACAGTTGTGGGTAGGTGGGTTAGAAAATAGGGCACAGAATATTATAATATTATGTTCGTTACCTACGCGAAAAATTTTCAAAAAATAATAATAACATTAAATTACAGACGCCGGCTGGACCCGTGCATCGGATGAACCTAGCACACCAGACACGATTATAATATATATTATTATTATTACTATTACGCAGGTGCCTCGTTAAACGCTTGTACCTGCCTAAAACTACGCTACTCTCGGACGACCCGATGTGATGGGAAGAACAGGGTATAAACTTTATACCATCTTGAGCATTTCAATGTTAATCCGGGCACTATAAAACGGAGGGATTCAAAGACGAGCGGGCCCGGGACAGCTGCTGTTCACCGTTGACAAACCCGTCGGCTATTCAAAAGCCCCCGGATTACGCGACAAACGGCGAGCGAGAAAAATTACGCGACTAAAATATTATCATCTTATTTTGATAGGAAAGGCCTTCAGTGCGTGTGTTGGCCGTGAACCACCCTATACTCCACCCCCTCACACCGTTTATATAACTACAGACTTTTTGGAGTAACCTTTTTAAGGCCCGACATGTTTACAGTACACTGTAGCGTGCCTTTAACACGAATAGACGACGGAAAAGCAAAACTCGAACTGAAATACACTTAAATTATAATACACCGATTGCAATACAGCTACAGAGGGGTGAAGGGACGAATCGAGGTTATTAATACTCGTAATTAATACGGGATTAATCGACTATATTGTTCATTTCCATTCGAATCGAGTGTGTATACATGGTTCAACTAAATATTAAAACGACAACGAATCGGTTAAATTGTGATATAGACCTATTTATGCTACCAACTAGGTACATAAAAATCCTTGATGAAATTGTATATAGTATATTATAATACACAGGATTCGATAAGCAGACCTAAGTACAAACGTCTCTGAGATTTATCTACAAGACGTACAAAAGTATATAATATTAAATCGTTTCCCCTGCGGTATTTATTATTATTATTCCAAGGTCATCACCTAATGTTATACACAACATTTTGACAGCATGAATTGCCGTCGAAGCGAAAAAATAAAAACAATATTTTTACGCTTCGCTGGTATAGCGTCGCGAATAAGTGCTCTCCCGGCGAATTACAGCGCCAGCGTTCCGGTCTTTGATTTAGCGATCCCCAGACGGTATACATTATACGAGAGGGAACAAAACTGCACGATCCCGAAAAATATCAACCCAGCACATAATATTATAATATATTTTATTCTATGTATTTATTAAATATCAACAAACATATAATAAACGCGTAATATAATATCTATTATGATTTATGATGTATCGAGCACTATGTAAACGATTTGGTATAGATATGTTTTTTTTTTTCATCCGGTTGCGTCTTATCTCTGCGATAAAATATTCGTTATGTTAATAAATAATCTTTAAGCAGTGGCATTTTGTTAAGGTCTAGATTTATACAAAGTTTGTATTCGATGCATTTAACAATACAAAAAAATTACTTACGTTTTGCGTTTTTGCATTTTTAAACTAGTTTTCATATGATAAATAAGTCTCTTTAATCTTACCTGAAAAAAAAAAATAATATAACATTAATATTCATGACAAAATATTTCATATTATCTATTTAATATTTTAATAGTAAAACTAATGCATTTGATAAAAATAAAATAAAATCATTATAACTATATATATTGTCAATACGATGTAGGTAGACATTTAATATATAGGCTGCCGGAAGTAATAATAATATTGTAGTACCCATGTTACCACTTGGAAAAAAAAGAAGAGATAACGCAAGCAATTATTTTCTATGATGATATTGTTTTCATGGGTAGTAATAGTATTCGATTTAATCATCTTTTCACCGATTTCAATCATATTTTATTTATGGTTAGAAATTGGAAATAATTGACATCTTTCGTGACGCGAATTTAGTTAACTATTTACACTGACAAACTTGACCCCTAGTCCGTGCTGATGGTATAATTTTCTGGACATCCTACATCAATGTTACACCTAATCGTTTTAAAATTAATTACAAAACGATTAGGATGGAACCGTCATTATTAGCGTTGTAGTGGTAAACACTGATTAAATCTGGCCCGCGGTCATACTTGAAATATTACCAAAGTCTAAATCATTAAAAACCTCTGAACCGTTAATCATGTCTCAGACATTACCAAAACCGTCTAAGTGTCCATTATTGAACACAGCAAATACAATAATATGTGACTAGAATAATGAATGAGAACCCTTACCGAACTGACAAACTTCTAGGGTACCTTTATAGAGGCGCAGAGGATAATTCCCACGAAACGGTTTATATAATTATTAACTCCGTTACGTAAGGAAATTATTAATAATGTATAAAATGCGTCACATATAATATTTATACTTAATACGCCTTCCGCCCACAGTTGGTTAAAGACGATTATACTCGCCATTAAGTTTCCTATTAAAATTTCAGCGATTTATACTTTCAGTGATACCAAAACCATGAAAAAATAAATAAATATATAACTGCACCTCAAACGAAAAATATTAATTGCATTTCCGTGTAAAATAATATACAGTTTTAAATTCCAAGAAATAAGGGGACACAAATATATTTTAATTTAACTTTTATCTCAAAAGTATAATACGGTAAATCTAAAAATATGAAAATTTACATTTATATTGCTGTGTTTTTTACTTATTTTTCTCATTTCAGTTTTCAATAATTAATGTATGTATTACAAGCCATTCATTTAAAATGTCTGAATGGTATAAGACAAAAACTTAAATAATATACAAAAATACTTAATGTATAATTATGTATATTTTAAATACTCCATAATATGCCATAAAAGTATTTATAATTTAAATCCAATTATAAATTCCAAACTTAAAAAAAAAATCCTTTCTTATCCGTAGCATATTCACAAATACTCCAGGGAGCAATTCAGTTTGTCTAAATGTTGAGATGTTTACGATTTTCAACGTTGAAATTACTTTTATTTAAAATTTACCTAAAACTTCTTTCGTAATCTCTCTTTATTTAGTCGTATTTCCTATTCATTCGTAACGAGGCTCTTGAAAAGTATTTATATGACATATACCTAAATAAGAGATTGAAAATTCTGTTGAAAATACACAACAGTTTACAGTATATACATTAAATGTTAAACTATAAATAGAATTTTCGGTTAAAGTAAATATTACTTTTTTTGAGAAATAGTGTCTGGGGACATGCAAAGGGAAAATGGTTGATGAAATAAGCGAGAGAAAAGAAAGTTCTCAAGGAATGGTTCTAAATATGAAATAAATTTAGTGCCGTTTTATTTTTTGAGATAAGAAATAAAAATGTAATTTTTTTGAAATAATATTAGGTACAATTTTATTTTTTGTTCAAACATTTAACGTAAATGCATATGATTATAATATAATTGCCAAAATATAATACAAAATACCTAAATACCTTAAGAGCTTCTGTTTTAAAATATATTGATATTTTCACTAACAATATCTGTATTCAGTGGCTAATAAAAAACTGTTATCTGAGACTTTAAAATTATAATTATAAGCTTCTTAGGAGCATATAATATTATATATTGACAACTATAGAATAACTATAACACCAACCCAAGAAAAAATTCCAAAGTTAGAAAAAACCAACAATTCAATATTGATTTATCATGCTAATCTTTCACTTTGATTGATTTATATAAAACAATAATACATACAAAAGGAGAAATAATTTTAATCGTTTGTATCAATATAATATTTTTCATCAGTAAGTACTTCAAAACAAAAAAATATACAAGTTTGTATACAAGGCTTATAAAAAAGGAAAAATGTAATAATAATACACTTTGAACTTGTACATAATAGTTCACGTAAATATAATATTACGGATTATTGCTTAAATAAGTTTCAAAAATTTTTTTAAGAAAACGACTATAATGGTCGTCAGTGAAACATCATTTTAAAAAGGGTGGGAGAGAGTGAACTGTTTCCAAACAATGAATAGATAATATTGCGAAAAATGTTGGCGAGACAATACCTCACAAACAAAAGCGCCGAGTATCTTATTTAAAACGGCTTATTAATTTTAATACCAACATTGTGCCGAAGCTCGTAAGCTCTTTAATTGCATAATACAGAAATGGTAATTGTCTTTCTCGAATAATATGAGTAACAGTATCTATCACCGGTGCACTCTGCCGTAACTGGCTAAAGAGGTTTATGAGGAGAGTGAGAGACAGTGCGAGAGAGTGAGAGTGAGAAGGAGAGAGAGAGAGAGAAAGTGAGAGAAGGTACCGGTGTTAACCAAACTCGGGTAAAATTATTTTATAGTACGGATCCTATATAATAAAACTACTAATCCCAATTTTTTTTTAATTATTAAACAATATTTTGTTTACTACGATTTTTATACAATGGTTAGTTAATATTATAATTACAATTAAATTGGTACTAACTTTAAATTATATAGGTATTATTATATTCGCACAAGATGTACAAGTACACATTTTCACACATAATTTTTCCGAAATTATACTTCATATTATTATGTGACAATATTTCAAACTCTGACGCAAATAGTAAAAGAAATATCATTTGTATACAATATACATAGAGATATAATATCTTATATCACATAACTGACATAACTAACATAGCTCTAATGCATTACTAGTACTGACGCAATTGTATCAGGTAAACACCAGTCACCACGCCACTTATTTATGTGCACCATAATATAAGTTGCATGAGATTTTCATTCAAAAAAATAAATAGGTATATCATACTGTAGTGGCGTGTTAACGATTCTAAGGTGTTGAAGTAGATCACTTTTGATTTGTAAAATATAAACTGGCGATCACAGTATTTTGCCTACAAACTGACCTCCTCCTATGTTTCGACCGCAGTATAGATAAGCTCCAACCTACGTTTATAATAGCGACAAAATAAACTATTATAATATAATGTTACGACTTTCGGGCAGATACATTTGCCGCATATCCGACAACGGAAAAAAAACATATTTCGCCAAGGAACAATAAGGCTGTTCAATGTCTTAACACCGAACTAAATTTTGAACAATATGAGAAACCTAATATAGATATGAGATTAGCTACATAGTTGTGGTTTTAAAAATGGTCTAGGATGAAGGTATTATGTCCTTTATAGTTTATTTTAATCGCATCCACTTTCAACATACATTTCATGATGGAGATAGCCGCTTATGATATAATATGGTATACCGACATACCATATATAGAGTGGTACAAAGTGTGCAAAATAATAAAATATAGAAAAAAATATAACTATTGAACATTTTCAGCTAAATGGTACACAGACATAGATGACTTAACATTACATGTATAAGTGAAACGTGTGTTTGTGTGTGTGTGTGTGTGTGTGTGTGTGTGTGTGTGTGTGTGTGTGTGTGTGTGTGTGTGTGTGTTTGTGTGTGTGTGTGTGTGTGTGTGTACACTCAGTACCATACTTAATAATTGACAAAGCGAGTGAGAATAAATATCATACATCTCTCCCTGTGTTTGTTCTGAAAAGAAAACCTATGCAATACTATATTTTTCTTGCTACAGAGACTTTAATTGCTGGTGTTATTTTTCCAGAGCCTTTTCATGAACTCTCTTCCATATTTCTTGTGACCAATTATTTAAAAAAATATCAGTAATCTTACGTCATCGTCTTCACAATACAACAAAAGAAAAACAAACAACGTGGTATTTACCACACAAAAAAAAATAATAATAACAGAAAAATACGTTTCCGTCGTTTATTTAACAATAAATACATTAACAGTTGTATATATAACATTATATATATATTAATGGGGTTGTACAGACTTCTATTACCGAGTAACTCGTGTAATCGATCATAGATTTTACCAGGACTGTACATAATACAAATTTAAATACATCCATGGTAGAATAAATGCATCAAATTATAATTTTTCTAATTTAAATTTAAATCATTTTATGTATACTCAGCAGGATCGTTTTATTAATTTAATGTGCCCCAGGGTTAACGTTTAGAGGATTATTAATATTAAATTGTATAAAAAAAATACTATTAATGATAAAATATTTAACTTAATCAAACTGAATCTGAACTTGTAGATAAGTTGTTGTAATTTAAGGCGATCTCTCTTCGAAAACTTCCTATTGGAGTTAATTTGTATTAATACTATTTTTACTCAAATAAATTATCTCGTGCTATTTATTTATTAAAGTTTCAAAACAATCTCTATGATCGATATCTCGAGCAATAATAACAAATTGTAATTTGTTTTTAAGCAATTTCATGTAATATTATAATACTTTATACAAATTTAAGAACATTGTAATTTCTGGCTTCCTCGAATACTTATAGATTACTAAAATAATTAATAACTATGTATGGCAAATCACCATAATATACGTCAATACTGTACCTATGTTGGTCAAATAACCTGTCTTAGGTTGTATTACCGTTTTGGAAAATGTCATAGGCACAACATGTTAATATTCAGTAATTAATCGTATTAAACTTTATGCAAACTCATCTTTCAATGGTTTTTATTTTAAACTATTGTTTATTTGTTGTCAAACATAAGTTCATAAATCTATCGACGATTATTTATATTAATCAATATATTATTTAATGTAAAAGATATTTCAAATTATATATTATAATTAAAAATAAATAAATTCTGGAAGCGGTTTTACCATAGAATATTTCAACCGATGATGCACTACAACTTGATATCGCATAAATTAATATAATTTTGTATTGATATTCTTTAACTAAATGTCTAAATAACTTTTTGAACGGTGTAAGGTATTTATAGATTATTTTGTCATATTAGACTGTGATAATCATTAAATAGTTGCTTTTTGACACTAAAATGTCCTGATTCTTTATCAATCTTGTTTTCGTCAAGTTTTAAAAGTTACAGTGGGAAGGTTGAATGAAATTTAAAACTTATAGTATCTTTCATGAGGTTATTCTGAATTTTGTTACCAATAAAAAGTTATAGC
Source organism: Macrosiphum euphorbiae (assembly GCA_949089665.1). NCBI lineage: Eukaryota > Metazoa > Arthropoda > Insecta > Hemiptera > Aphididae > Macrosiphum > Macrosiphum euphorbiae. The sequence goes on along the minus strand of CARXXK010000001.1, from coordinate 101,078,864 downwards.
TTTTTTTCTACTGCATCATTTATTTTTTTTCGTTTTTATATTCAAAAGAATCAAACTATTTTATACACAACAAAGAACGCGTTGGTGTTGTCCAACACTCTTTTAAGATCTCCAAGGAAATCAAATTATCAACTATTCATATTTCATACAATAATAAACGAAAACACAGCATTTAAATTTGTTAATGACGACGTAATAAACATCATCCACTAATATTTAACATTTTTATATATTTTAGCATAAATTAGTTGAGCTAAAAAGGGTTTATAAACAGAAGCTTGTAAATAAAATAATTATAATTATATGACATTCATTGAAATAAAACAAAAACCATTTAAATATTGTATACTGTTTTTAATTAGATACATGAAATAATTATAAATTTATTATGTTTGTTGTTTTTAATTATATTTATTTAATAAAAAATAAACTAATTAAAAATTAATGCATTATTAAATAAAATGTCTTAACACAACAACGTCTTAAAAGAAAGATGATATACACGTTTTTTGTTATACCGTCATTGAAAATAACAAACTTTCATTTCAATATTTTTCACGTATAAAGCACATACGATATCGGGTAAATAAATCGTATATAAACTTTACAAATAATATAATATACTGTTCTTTAAAATGTACACTTATACAGCATCTACGTCTAAAGTATTTCTTAATATTTTGTTTCTTACTCGACTAAAGAGATGTTTTAAATTTTTAACAAATGCTACCACGATTAATTTAATCCAAGAAAAAATATCTCACTCATATTAGTTTATTAGTATTTTGATAAATTGTAAGTATAATAAATTGTGTTTAACTGACAGTAAGTATGTAATACAATAAAAAAGGTGCTCTGCTGTACAGTAGGTTACAAAAGGGTCACTGTATATAATGGATGGTATTAAATTTGAATTCAATGATATAATATCATTATATAAGAAAAACGATTCTGAGCCAAGACGGTATGTCAGTCTAGGTTTAAGACATATTATATACAAATCTATGGTATTAAAAAAAAAATGACCTATAATAAATTCTAATAATTCTAATAATAAATCTATGGTATTAAAAAAAAAAAATTTACCTATAATAGGTATTTATAATAAATTCTAAATTAATCATATCACAATATCCGTTAGGTACTTATACTCGTTATACATCAACAACAAACCGTGATACTATAATAGATATATAATAGTGCACTTTAGAAGTTTCAAGTACCCACGAATAATATTATAAAATCACAACAAAATAACTAAAATAGTTATTTTAGGTTTTTTAATATGTAATTTCGTCCAAATTTTAACTTAAATTGACTATAAAAAAAACTAAAAAAATTGAAAACTGAAAATGTACGTAAACAGCTCAAAAAGAGTCAAAATAATTTTCAAAATTGTATGGTGTATAGTTAATGGTATAATATAAAAAATAACATTCAGTGAAATTTTCATGTATCTACAGTTATTCGTTTTTGAATTACAACAAAATAAAGAAATCGCTATATGAGAAATCGAATGAATATCCAATATTGTAAAATTATGAACTTTAAACGTTCATAAAAATTTAATTTGACTTACTTATAGACATTTTTTTTTTTGATAAAGGTAGAGAATCTTATAAGGAATCTCGTATTACATTTTAAAATCTTAGATTTAAAAAGAAAAATTTTTACGAATTCTTAACTCAAAATAATTTGCTAATTTTCGTGATTTTCTTGATTTTTCCATATTTTGCCAATTTTTGAACTTTAAATGCTTATTAAAAAAAACTGTGACTAATGATTTTTAATATTTTTCATCTGCCTTTGAAAAAATATACTGGGAGCCTTCTATTAAATGTTCAAGCTTTTTTAACAAACAAATAACATTTTATTGAACTTTTAGAAAAAAAAAATTTTAAAAAATGGAAAATGAAAATGTCCCTAAACAGTTCAAAATAAATTATAATATTTTAAAAATGTTATCGTGTATAGGAAATGAAAATATAAACAACCAGTAAAAATTTCATGTATATACGTTTATTTGTTTTAGAGTTACACTAAAAATTAAAATAATTTTTTTGGAAAACCAATTTTGCGTAAAAATTCCCGTTTTTCCTTAATTTTTATATTGTTTTTCCCGACGAAAAGTATTCTGAATTTTAAATTTTGACCTCCTCAATGCACTAACGACATTCACTTTCCTATCGAAAAAGATACTGAAGTTGAAAATCGAAGCATTATTTCGACTATTTATCGTGTACAAAGACAAAAAAATAAAAAAATACACATCATTGTAAAATCAATCATTCATCGTTTCGCTCAGAATCTAAAAAAAAAAATCTGTCAAATAATGATAATAACATGGTAGTTGAACGGTACCTACTCTGCTACAATATTAACTTTCCGTCAAATAGCTAGCAGGTACTTCAGGTGTAATTATTGTATGCGGTATCATGGACTATATTTTATTGCCGTTGCCTGTTTTTTACGATTATATAACAGTGTATTCGAACAAACATCAACTCGTCAAAATATCATACACTATACCTTCAGGGTCTTTTCAATGTGTTTCGTACGGCTACAGTAATAACGTTTTATATATTTTGTCACTCCGAAACAGAGTACGGATGGTGGATAAGAACAGATGTACCTACTGTTGTACGCCCAATCGTGGTTTAATGACACTCAATAATAATAAATGTACGTCGAATATGTAGCAAGAGTATAGGTACCACATCGGGTGTAATTATTTATCTTATTAATTTATCATCCACGTATTTTTGTAGACGTCACTCGTGACTAAAATAAAATTGCCATTGCCCGTCGTCTACGATTATAAAAAAATATTGTGTATTCGTACAAACACCAAACGCATCATATCAATATTAGACAACAGATAGGTACTCAGTGTACTGCAGTGTGTTTTGTGTGGCTGCTGTAATAACGTTTTATTTATTTTTCTCTATCCGAAACAGAGTTTGGTCGGTGGATAAGAACACTGCTATACTGTTGTACGCCCAATCGTATTTTATGACACGTAATAATAATAAATGTACCTGCAGTGTTACACCGGTACGTCGCGTACACGAGTGAGTCGTAAAAGGTGAGTTAATAGTCGCTGGTGCATAAATCCTTGTCGCACAACGCCGCAAATGACGCTCGCGCAACAGTATTGTAGGCGCCCATCACCGGCAGTAGCACGCTATACAATATAGGAGTGGAAAATATTATTTTGTTCTCACCCCGTCGGACCAAAAAAAAAATCGTATTAAATTAGCTCGTCGAGTAAATAATATAATATTTACGACATCTATTTCGATCAAACCGAATACAACGTCTTCACCTGTGCAGTATATGTAGGCATTTTTGACATACCGTTCACCGACGAGGTATTTCTCAAATAAAGTCTGTCAGACCTAGGCCGGGTCGGCGGCGAGCAGCGATGAAATTCTTTCGGTAACCGTTTGCCGCACTTATATACCTATACTGTAAAACACGATGGTCCCCTCGAATTTTCGCCTCGGCGTATAACAATAATAATAATAATAATAAAAATAATAATATATTGTATACTATTATTATGCGCTCACACAAAGTGCGCATATACCTACTGCAGACATAATAATAATATCATAACTCGGAGACCTTTAACGGTTTCTTTGTAAACTCTCTGTCGCCACAGTGTACCGCTGCTGCAACACGCTGTCATAACAATGCATAATAATATTATGTGTGCATGTATAATAATAATATGTACCGTGTGTTGTTGTTGTTGTCGTCGTCGTCTCGCTCGCGCCGGTGTACAACTACGACGACGACGACGACAATATATCATCGAACGTTTAAAACATTAATTAATTTTTAAAGACCGCAGACATAAGGCGACCACCCCACGTCGCGCCGCCGTCGGCTTCCCCGGGAGGATAATAATAATTCACGAAATTATTTCGAGAGCACGCGCGCTCGGCAAATTGGACGGTGTGCGTATATATAAATCGTCCCATAGAGCACGCGCCGATTTCGTGCCACTCGTATTGCTTCAGAGTGGGCGGAATGTAATAAAAACACGTGTCGTGTGTCATTCGTGGTACAGAATATAACGACCAGTTTCGGAAAAGTTAGTGAGAGAAAGACTATATACGATAACGACGATAATGACAAAAATGCGAGGACGGAGGAAATCGTCAGTAGTATGGATATAATACCAGAGCGAGACGTGGAAACTCGTTTTTTTCGGCTGCTTTATTCGATTAATTGAGACGAAATTCCAAGCTTATCCCGGCCACCCCGCTATGATATCATTACAACATGATTTACCCAGAGCGGGTATTCGCGACGGTTTCTTAAACCGAAAACCAACAATTTTCTTACCCCCCTTGAATGGAATTATAGGTCGTGGTGCGGAGGTATTATTAAACGTCCTTCTCGTTACAGGCGAAATCGTCAGCGGTGGGTACCCGCGGAGTGCCAGATGGAAACTCGTTTTGACGGTTGCTATGTCCGAATAATTGAGACGAAAATCTAAGCCTATCCCGGCCACCCCACTATGTCATTATATAACACGATTTACCCTAAACCAGAGCGGCCATTCATGGTGGTTTTAAACCGAAAACCAACAACTTTCTCACCACCCATGCATAGAGTTGGGTCTCGTTACAGGCGAAATATTTAGCGTAACGTTCGGCGTGGCCGGAGACGTGGTGGCGGCGGTGGAGCAGGACAAGACGAGGTGGTGGTGGGGAACGGCGGGGCACAAGACAAATGTAACAATAAAGAGATAAAAAAAAGGTTTTTTTTTCCTTTCTGTCGCACGCGCATTCCACTTTTCGTCCCGTTAGCCGTGGTGCCAATGGGGCTAGGGCAAGGGGGGGATGCCCGTGGAGGGCGCGTTATGGGTAAATAAATCGATGGCGCTACACCGTTTTGCAACATTTTATGAATAACAAAAAAACAAAAAACACGACGGTGTGTATAGTATAAATCCAGAAAGAGAATGAGAGCAGGACAAACACGCGGGCTCACGTACACGCACACGCACACGCACACGCACAAGCACACGCACCGCACACGCACACGCGGGGCTGCGAGGAGAGGGAGCGAGACGTTGAGTGGAGGGGCGGGATAAAACTCCCGGGACGGAAATTTGGCAGTAAAGTGTGTCGGCGGTAGGGCGAGGGCGTGCATGTCGCGAAGAGGGGACACAGCGGCGGCGGCGGTGGCTGTGGCGGCGGCGGTGACGACCACATCCCTCTCTCGCCGCCGCCGCCGCCGCCGCCGTCGTCGTCGTTGTGCACTCTGTAAAAATGAACGGCGGCAATGACGGTGCCGGCGATAGTGGCGGCGGTGAAGGCGGCGGACTAGCGAGAGAGTTTGCTGCAACCTGGCTGGCTGCTCCAGCTGAGCTTGTTGAGGACGGCGGCGGCGGCGGCAGCAGGCAGTGGCGGGAAAAGAGGATCGATCATTTGCACACACACGCATATACACCCCCAAGCCACTAAATCTGCGACGGGACCTCTCTCTCTCGCTCTCTCGTACACACACACACCCTTTTCATGTCTCTATCAGTCTTTCATCCTTATCTTTCTCTCTTTCTCTATTTCTGTCAGTATCCCTCCTTTAGCTCTACATACAGAACCGTTGTCTGTCTCTGTCTCCCTCTGTCCTTCTGTCTGTTTCTTTCCCTCTATCTCTCTCTTTCTATCTTTTTCCCGCCTCGCCAGGGTCCGAAGGATCGCGTTTCTCTTCCACCATCACTGCAGGCACACCGTCACCGTCGCTCTACTGGTCGCTCCGTCTCTTTTCCACCCGTATCCCACCCATCAAACACCACCACCAGCACCACTCACTGTTTGTGTCCCACAACAACCCCTTGGCGTTTTATTAAAACGTCATGTACCGTAAACGGTCGCTAATAAAAAAAAAAAGGAATGAAATAAAAAAAACTTTTCACCTTTTTACAACGTGCAGTTTTTGCTAACTCATAATATTATACGAGTATACACCTTACACACCGCTATTTTCTACCTGCCAACTCATCTATTCGCCCACCTCGTCCCCGCCCCGCCATCATAACGTGCGTGTTTGTGCACGTATTATTGTTATGGTCATGACCATAACCGTTTAACCGACGTGTGCTTGTCGTCCATCACAGCGCATAAACTATATATAATAATAATATATGTATGTATGTATATGTCTAGCATGTGTTTAATATGCCCTGCCCGGTAACAATAATAATATTATAATAACGACCACAAAACGGCGTGTATTATGCTACGTATTTGTTGATTGTACCCGTTCGTAACACGGGTTTCACGACTGTCTCCTACAACGACCTCCGGCTACCGCAACGTCATCATTTTTAATTCATTTCCAGACGAAAACCGAAAAGAACAAAACTGCCACGTGGTTATTTCCGAGGTATATATTATTATATCATAATTATAATATTATGAGTATAATTAATATTATTCCACCAAATAATATTATTAATATATTCATGTGTAGGATATTGTGGTGTATATCACATTATTATTATTCGTTTAATTTAATATAATTATTGTATATTTTGTGGAAACCATCTAAACCGATCAACTATTTGATTATCACAATTATTACGAAAACGGGTTTGTTGTGGCCAAAACGTAATATGATTTTTTAAAGACTTTAAAAAAAGTTTCGGTTTCCTCCTCTGTACTTTCATTAATAATTCTAGATTTTCCCTAAATATTATAACATGTTCATAATTAATGACCCCATAAATGTCGTAAGCCTTTCACTGGTAATAAATCATTTTTCATTTTATTGAATACGTCAAAAACGTGTAAAAATAGTAATTTACTAATAGAACAATAAATATCACTGATATCTGTGTAGTCATGTATTGCATTCAATCGTATTTGGTAAAATTACGTAACAACAAAAATAAATATATGAGGATACAACTTATTTTCTACTATTGACATTAAATAAAAGCAGATATTATGTTGAATTTGATATTAAAAAAAAAAAAAAAAATGTTTGGATTATTGAGATTCTTAAATTCTTAAATTTGAAAAATTGTATTTAAATTTAAATAAATAAGATAAAAAGAAACAGCTTTGAATCTTATTTATGAAAGTGGAATTTTATGCAGCTGTATAATATTATACGTTGATGAGGTCTGTATACCTAGCTTGTATAATATTCCAGAAATACTTGACCAAATAATATAAAATGACATTTTTAAGAATTTTTTTTCTTTTCAAAACATTTCATTTATTTTAATAATATATTAATTTTATTTTTCATTTCTGTAAAAATATTTTTATTTTTTTTTTATTAGTACATTTTGATGTCTGTACCACTTTTACGAGTAGCAGCAAAGAATGTTTCAAAAGTTTTATACAGCCCCTCTCTATAGAATAAATTCAACACAAGATGTTCTTTAGAGATATATTTTTTGGAATTTCTAGTAGTTTTAAAGAAAATTGCAAAATATAAAAAAAAAATCAATTTTTTAGATTCAACTTTATTAATTCTCAACTCTCATATTTGTTTCCATACTAATCTATCTATAGTAGTTATTCTTGGTTATAAGTCTTATAACCAAGAATAACTACTATAGATATACCTCGACACATTTACAGTTTACCTACTGATGTGATCTATATAACATTGAATACACTGATAACTTACAAATTTTTACAGTCTTTTTAGTTTTATGAAAATTACAATTGTATAATTTCAAAGAACTAAAAATTAAAAAACACAATATTACTAATTACCATAGATCATATTATTACATTTTTGTGTCTTAACGTTAAAAAAAGTTAAACTAAGACATAAAGTAAAGGTCACCGATCCAAGTGTTGTGCATTCATCTCACTAAGTTCACCTTAACACAGAATAATAGTGTTGTATTATTATTATACATTTCAAATAAATCATCGGACCAAAATAGTATTTTTCTCAAATTTAAAGTTACCAAAAAAAGAATTAACGTAAAAGCTTTGAAACATTTTTTGAGCATAAATTTTAATGATATTATAAAGCTAGTACATAACAGTTTATAACAATTTTAGGTTTTAACATTAACCATCAATTGTATTAAAAATAGATTTTAAAAATTGTATTATACTAATGAAATAAGAGTCTATAAAAAACACAGTGATTCAATATTGTTTATACATTTTAGATAATATTATACTTAAAACAGCATAATATTATCTAAATTACAAATTTGAAGTCTTAGTTAAAAAATAATTCATGCGGTCAAGATAATTATAAAAAATATTCTTAAGACAATAAATATATTTTTAAATATTCAAAACTACAATATGATTTCAGTCTAAATAGGATTAAAATGCTGTTCAAGAAAGTAGTGTACCTATATTGCATACACATTTCGCCTCAAAACATATTACGTTGAAATGAAGCCAGAAAACGATTCTGCGCGGACATATTTGTTGAGAATTATAATACCGGCTGTATTACAGAATACTTAAACAAATAGTTGAGGTTAATGTTAAGTCTGGATGATTGTTATTTTCTGAGCTGTATAAAATAACAAAAATCGATTTTGTTAAAATAGGGTGTGACGTAAATTACACTATTTTTTTTATTTTTTTTTGAGAAATTTATTGATAGTTTTTCCTTACGCTCAGTGAAACTACTCGATGTATTGAAAAATGACCTCTTTAAAGTACCAACTAGATGAAATTCCCGGTCTCTAAAAAGTATCAGCATGAAACTTATTCAGTGCTCTTTCTATACCCTAAATTGTGGTCACATACATCACTAAAAAAAACATATCATTGTAAAACCCATACATTCTTCAAGTCGTTATTCAAAATTGTTTTTTATGAGCCTTTAAACATTTAGCTACGGTAAATGTTTGGATAAAAAGCGTTTCGTTGGACCTTAAAAATGATTAAAGATTAATAATATTATATACCTTATGTCATATATATCAAAAATATCTGGAGAATCTAAAGCGTAATAATTTGTGTTTAGGGTAGGTACTTAAACATTTTTAAAGCGTCCTATAAAGTATAAACCGACTTCTGCTCAGAATTTTTTTTTTCGTAAGTCTTGATTTATGATGTTATTTTCAAATTTATAATAATAATAATACATGTATGGTTTGTGTCAAAGTACCTACGAGTACCGAGTACCTGGTACCCACTCCATCTAATATCCATATTGGTATTAACAATCTAATTTAAAACATCCATTCACCCAAAAATATTTTTATTACTGGCTATTATAATATTTTATTGCGTTCAATATATAAAATGTATTTACACACAATTAATTTTTGTTTGATACTCGTATTTCGTTTACATAGTGGGTATAGCATTCAAGACATTTCGTAAGTTCAGATTATTATCAAAACCACAATTTATACTTTCGGCACTAATTTCACATTTTGTAAAATTCAACCTTTACGGGCGTTCAATAACAGTTTTAACTTGGCCACCTCGTTGTAAACTTCGCCCACTGTAGCTTTAACGTAGCACCATTTTGTCACGGACAGCACGTGTTTTCCACTTTGTATCCCTATGTCCCAATTCAACAATAATAGTTACTAAGAACTTTGTCGACCTGCAACATTTTTGTTTCAAAATAATCGTATTTAATTAAACAGTAATAGTATAATATAATAATGTAGAACCTTTATACAACCCCGTCCACGTCAGATACTAACACTGGTGATAATGTATAAGCTGAACGGGGTTAGGTATTATTTTATATTTAAGAAAGAAATTTATTATATTACACATACAATAATAATTTATCGTAAAATAAAAGCTTCAAATTTTCATTAAAATTTAGTTATTTTAACATGCATACATAATTGTTATATCTAAATTTGACATTAAAAAGACCCAACCCAACGCGCAGCCTGTAGAGTAGCCTATCCCCGTCAAGCATCTTCTCGTTGAATACAGACAAATAGCAACTGCCAGAAATCAAAAGAATATCACCGAATTTCTCCATCAATCATATTAAGACATGACAAGTAGATACTAAAGTCTAAACTCATTAGGTAAATAAATTATAACTTGATATTTTATAGCATAAGTACATTTTATCCAAGACATTGCAAAAGTATACTGTTTTATACTTTTGTGTACTTTTATGATTTTTCACGTGTGTAATCAAAAGTGAAGATACATTTTTTACAGAATATGTGTTTGATGAAAGTATTAGAAACTTTTAACATAATCTTTATTAATAAAACATATAATTTAATATTATGCTTTCAAAACTAAGAATTGTTATGTATCTTCCTGCTTCATCTTGGCTATAATATATTAGTTTCTCGAAATTTAAAATATGTAACAACTCTAAGGAATTTAATTAATTAAGAAGTGTTATAAAATGTATATAGTTATATTGCCCGTGTGATAATATTGGTACATATTTGCACAACGCATATTATGTAGTTGTTATAATAATAATAACAATAAAACAACAACTTCCTAAAATAAATTTAGTTAAACCGATAAAATTTGGTGTTCATTTGATTATTGAGTATTTATTAATTAATTTTTCAATTATCTCATAATTCTAATACACCTAATATTATACCTATTGTAGTTCTTTAGTAGATACATCGAAGTATGCATTTAAAAATGTTTCATTTTAATTGTGTACGAATCATATAAAACAATAACAATACGGAAAAAAAAACAATGAAAAATAATACATAATAAATGCTATAAGACCCATTGGGAATATCACCAGAAAATATTATACATAATTTATTACGAACCTCTCGCTAAACGCACGTATCGTGTTCTAGGGCATAGTATAATTATTATTATCGGAACGACGCATTAATGACTAGGTATAAAATACGTTAATTTAGTTTGTGCAACCACAACCTAACAAACGGTCGTCTGACGATGGCTGATAGTTGCTGTAGGCACCTACCTAAAAAATGGAACAAAAACAACATCAAATAATATTTACCTCTCCTTCGAATTAATAATATATAGAACGATATAAGGCGTATAAAAACACTGTCGAATGTCGATGTACAGACTGTTGGCGAAACCAATAAAAGCGTGTCTGAGGTGTTTTATATTATTATGACGTTTCCGTTCTAATAATATAATATCGAAACACATCAGCCGCGCAGTGGGTAGGTATACTGCTGCAGCAGAACTGATAGTAATAATATAATACGGTGACTGGTGAGGCAGTCATTTTCGCGGCGTTGAAACCAAAAATAAAACTCACAAACTGCGTGCGAGTCCATTTAACCTGCCCCGCCGACGACCGATTGCAATGTTATTACATCTTATTATTATTATCATTACTCCTCGTCTTCGCATTACAGCTGTTATAACGATATGATCTGCTCGACATCGAACGAGGGTGGTGACTGCGGAGCGAAGACGTGTGTGTACCTATATTATATTATATTATATTATATTAATATAATAATATGGACGGAGCGGAACAGTGAGATATGATTGGCGTTGTAGTGGTGGGAAAGGGGTGTTGGAGGGGAGGGGAAGGGTTCGGGTTCCTCCTCCGGATAGGAGAAGATAATAGTGCGGTGTGCAAAATTCGTTTTTACATCAATCATTTTGATTGGGACCGACGGGCTTTGGAGGTTTTCAAATCGTGCGGGATGTTTTTTCAATATCACCGACGACGGGCGGAGGCAGAGCGGACCCCGAACAGGATTACGCATGCTTTTTCACGGGGAATGAAAAAAAAAATAAGGAAATAAAGAAATAAATAAAGAAAGAAAAAGTGACGATCATGCAATTCTGATTCTGACGTTTGTTCGGAGCAAAATACCACATTACACAATAACACCTCGTTATATGTCTGTAGTTGTCGGCGTGGAAAACGATTAATTCCGGCGAGCACGATGACGGCGTTGGTCTCTCCCTGGGGGGAAACAGAAACTTTAGTTTTCTTTATTTTTATTTCCTCATACCTTGTTTCATCGACGGGGCCTACCCTCTACGGTCGTCACGTAAGTGGATACGTCCACCAACAACACTGTCGAAGCACACTGTTTTGAATGTTCTATCCTTCTATCATGTGGTATACCTACGTTCTCGTTAATTCAAAATTTAAAAGATGCTCTAAAGCAGAGTCAGAAGTTGGAATCCGCAAAAAGGGAAATAATAACCATCAAAATTATTTTATTTTAATCCTGATTTTAATTCGTTATTTTTATTTTTCCAGCATAATTTGCTAAACTGAAAACAATGTTTTTGGCCATCAAAAATGTATATTCAAATTATCTGGACCCCCATAAAAACTTATTCCCGACCTCTGCGTTAAATCGTACTTATCATTGTATCCCACGAGTTTTATATTTGATTTTAAATAGAACTAGGATTTCGATGCACTTTGCATTGTTTTCCAAAACCAGCTAAGCGATGTTTTTTATTGTGTGGTTAATGACGATTTTCAATTATGAGGTTATATTTTCATATTTTATAGAGCAAATAACACTAAAACTTGGTTTTCTTAAATTGCACCTATTCATGGTTTTTTCTTTTGACCTTAGTAACGAGCTGTAACAAGATTTTTACCTAATAGAATATTATAGTAGTGACTTTTCCAGCTTATCAGTTACAAAGTAAAAATCGAGATTATAAGTGGCGGTGGAGAACTAAATAAGAATAATATTTTTACAAACTAAAAGACAATATGAGGGGTGACAATCCAAAACGTACTATTGGCATTTTTAACGAAATTGAGTTATACACGAAATCATATTGTAAAAATAGCGAGAAATCGATTGGTGTGATAAGAAAATAAAAAAAATGATTATTTTCGGTATAAATCACTGTATGAAAAAATAGCAATTAAACCAAAACGTACTATTTACAGCGATTAAATATTACAATTTATACATTCTCCAAAACGTACTATTGGCTATGTTAAATCATAGATATCATTATAAAAGTTAGAGCAAAATGAACTATTGGCCATATTTTTTCCAAAAGGTACTACTTTCACTGTATATCAGAACGCACTATTTCCCATGTTAATATACTGCCAACAAGGTTTCATTAACCTAAACCTACTATTTCACTATTTCCTAATTTTATACTGGGCAATATTTAATATTTCATTTAAGTAAGTAGTGTTAATTAATTAATATAGTTAGGGGAAAATTATCAACAATTAAAATTACATAATTTTGGTTATTATCAATAAAAAATTATCTTCCTTATCTTTTTATTGATGGTAACAAATCGTGTATGAATTTGGTTATCATTACCCACTATAGTGTATAAATAACTTATAAATAACCACAATTACAATGTTATCATGATAATCCAGTGTCAAATTATTCTGCAGTGTCAATCCACTACAGAGTACAGTGTAGAAGACTAACCAATTTTCATTAGTTCTAAATTTGAATTTTTTTTAACACCATCTTATTTAAATTTGCAATGGTAAATAAAAGAAAGCGATGCTAAAAGATGTTTGAAAAAGCAACTGGAAAACAGGTAATTATACTTATTTTTTTAAACATGGCCAAGTAGAGGAGTAATGTGTTACATTTTGACATAGTGTAATAATATTATTATTATTGTCATAAAAAAGTGCCTATTTATGTATTATTAAGTTTTATGATTTAGGTAGGTACTGTTTTTAAATCTTAACACAGAACTCGGCTAAGAATCAATTGAAAGCAAAAACAAAAATTTTTATATTATAAATATAATTAATTTGTTAACATTATAATATATTATCTATATGATTGAATTATACTTAAATAGGTTTATAAAAACATGTAATCGACCAAATATCATAGTTCAAAGATCATCCACTGTCATGAATGTGTTCCAGACAAATGCTGCATTCAATAAAGTTAAACATTGGCTAAAAGTATGTACCTACTAAGATTTTAATGTTTTTGATTACAAAACGTCTATTAAAACTATAGTGAAAAATAAAAATGATTTCAAATCAACACAACAAAAAGTATTTACTTATGTTAAAGGTGAACATACAGTGGGAATTTCTAAAACATACAGAGGACTTCTAGATAAAATAGAAGTTGTTAAAAGAAATGGCAAGCTTTTATCAATGCCTGATAATCTTATAATGCTTCTAAAAACAAATCACATCAAATTACCAAAACAAAAAGACGTTAAAAATGACATGAGATTTTTTGAAGTGGCACAACATGCAAAATAGCTTTATGAAGGTATATTTCAGAACAGTGGCAATGATGAAGGTCCTGATGAAAATATTGCTTTGTATGAACCAGACGATGACTAATGGATTGATTTGTTATTTTTTTTTTAACTATAGTATTATATTTAAATACAATAAAAAAAGGACAGTGCTAAATTATTTAACTTAATTATAATTTTTTAAGATTTTACTCCATTTATATTTTATTATTTTTACTAAGAAAATTTGTGATCAAACATCATATATTTATAATAAAAGTACTCTTTTATGTAATAATGTAACATAAAATGTAACCTATTACCTATAGTAAATAAATATTTCTAATAACCTTATACTTATAAAATTAATACTATAATAAGTACAATTTTGATCAAATTAAATGAGTTTTCATAAACTAAAAAATGATATTTGGTAATAGTACGTTTTGGAAAAAAATTAGCATTATTTTTCCAAAACGAACTATGTTAACTAATTTATTCAAAGTGTACTATTGGTAGGAAACTGTGCGTTTTGACGTAAGTTTATCTTTAGTATAGGTAGTTGATTTATTGGCTTTATAAGAATTTTAAAAATTGGTTTACTCCATAGGCAACCATAAAATATTTTACTGAATTTATTAATGGTTCATTATTAAATGTACGACATTCTAGAGCTTCAAAACACAAAATTGGCCATACTGAAAAATATGAAAAATGCCAATAGTACGTTTTGGATTGTCATCCCTCGTCCACGTAGAAGACTTGAAGTCATACGGAACTGTAATTTTTTTTTTAAATTTGATAAAAATTATTTTTCGGTTCCAAATTTGTTTAAAATAAAAATAGTTTAAGTGGATTTTATAGATATTGTACATTATTTAGAATTTTTAGTGCATAAAATTATTTGCTAAAAACATTACATTCTAAGCCCTATATTATAATATTATGTGATATAGTATTGCAATAATATTTTTGTTATGACGATGATCAAATATAAAAGCCCTTCAGTTGGGCGTGTTTAGCGTAGAGGTCAATTAAATATTAATTATTGTCTATTTTGCTTTACATGATCATTAAATACGAATTTAAATAGGTCCTGCAAAGTATTGATATATTTTTTCATGTTAAACTTAGACATGTATGTGAGGTCACCAATATGTATATATTTAAGATATTTTAAATAGAATTTTTGTTAATGCATAATCATAAAGAGTATGGGGTTTAGGCTCCTTTCAAATAAAAAAGGCCAAATAACCTTTTACTGGTCAAAAGATTTTGTAAAACTTTCTACTTTCTACTCAGTTCACACACAAACTTGCATCCACATACGCTTGAGATTTTATAATAGGTATAGGTACGTATATAATTATTAATTATACTTGTGAAAACTTTTGTTAATTAAACTTATTGAGCGCACAATGAATGTTTTATTATTTTAGAATTAAAACAACCTGCTATCAAAGAAACGAAAAGTCATCTCAAATTCCAAAAATAACCTATAGGTTATAATTAAGGCCCGGATTTAAGTGCCCTAAAAACTATTAAACAATGCTCTAAAACAAATATTATGAAAACACTATTTCTCGATAAAATATTTTGAATTTCGAAAACTCGTAAAATGTATAATACAGCATGCACTAAAACTTAATAAAATTACCTGAGAATGTTAAAAAATTCAAAATGAAAATTTCACCTTTGAAGTATTATGTGTTACACGAAACGAACTATGTATTCGGAATGCATTTTACTATAGAGCACCCAAAAAATAATGCATATAGCGTTGAAATCCCTTGTTATAATTATTTTAGGTGTATAAATGCTATATCAAATTACATGATTATAATGAAAGTTTTCTTATAAACGAATAAAAAAAAAAAACACAATTTTAGGTTAAGAGCTGAAAAGTGAAAATGAAGAAATTATTGATTAATACACCTTTGGAGCATTAAATCAATAAAATAACATTTAAGGTTTTTTTTTCCCGGTTCTCGAAAATTACGGAAAGAATTAAATGTTCAAGAGACAAAATCAACAACACGGATATTTGTATACGAATTCAGTTATCCTGTGAACTTTTTTGTATAAATTCTAATTTTGAAAATAAATATTAATAAACATTTATTACGTTAAGAAAATAACTCTAAATAGAACTCGATCGACTACAAATTACAATATGTATACCTAGGTACTAAATATAAATGTTTAACATTGAATTTTATCGTGAATATTAAATGATAATTTTCTTTTAACTTTATAAATATTTATAATTATATAATAATAAACTTATGAAAGTATCATGTATTCAAATATCAAGTTTTATAAAAATAAAAACACATTAAAACTTTAAATTAACTATTTCATAATTAATTAACTTATTTGAACTTACAAATTAAATACAATATTTAATGTTATCATCTATAATTTCTGATGCTATTCGTTTCCGAAAATTGAATAGTTTTCTATTATATATAGCATAAAATAGAACACGGGTAATTATGATAATTCAGACCTATTAATGAAGTATCATATACTGTAAAGTGTCATAACTGATTTGGGTCAGTATTCATGACGAGAAAGAGTACATTAATTTATTTTTTTTAAATGGTGTTTAACCATTGTGAACACTTCAATATTGAGTGACATAAATGAAGATAAATGGATGGGCTTACAGTGAAAAATCATATTTAGTATAACAAGTTTGAATAAAACAAAAATCCAACTATAAATTAATATTAAAGCTCTATCAGAATGATAATAAAATATTGAACATTTCATATAAAATACAATTCAATTTTTTTTAGGTACTAATGTCTTTTTAAACAAATATGCTAAATTAACACTTTTATCACTCGTTAAACTATGCGTGACTTACTATATATCTAACAAACACAGAGGTGTCAGATGTCAGTTATAACATTATATTGTAATAACTGTTGATAATCACGTGACCCAATAATATTTATAAATGTATGACATTAAATTATCACAATTTTATATTAATCTAATTATCCATGATGAAAAATGTATGAAAAAAAATGAAAAGCTTGCATAAACATTATGTTAACCGAGATAAAGACTCTCGGGGTATTTAGTTTCTGTTATATTGTTAATGGTCAACTATGACAGAAATTTTTTTTTAGGGTAGGTATTTAACTTAACGCTAACCATTTGATCAGTATCGAACATTTAATAAATATATATAATATAAGGGACAACAATTTACAGTGATTTCAGTCGCTGAGAACACGGCTTTATTTACAAAATGGTTGGCCATAATACGAATCTCATGATCTCAAGTATTGCAGGATCCCATGTATGGACAATAAAAAAATAATTTTGGAGATTATAATATTAATGCGTATTTAATTAATCATTAATATCAATCAATATCAATGAACCATTACCACTTAAGTGCTAGGTGGAAGAATGGCGGTGATCGTGTCATTCAATGGCTTCTATATTTTATGATTTGAAACGAACATAAAAAATAACTACGTTATATAATATAATGGAACCGATTTTTAAACTAAATAACAATGAAGTATTATACGACGGATTACATTTGCATATTGTTTTGGTAGGTTATAATAATATGTTTAATGTTTATCCTACATACCAAATAATATAATAATAATACATATTAAATTATACGATATTATATTATTGTGGGTACTATTCAATTTCATTGTTACTAGAGGGTAGGGAAGCATAATAATATTTCACGTTTTTAATATTATTATTATTTTTTTTTTTTTTTTGACATTCACACCAGATTTTTATTTATTAGTTTTAAATTTTGAATAACTAATAATTACTAATTCAAAAATATATAGTAAAACAATACACATTTGGAGTGTTTTGTAAAGTTATTGCAATTATAATATTCAATGTTACGATACTGCATAATAATAATCTAATTAAGACACACGTAAGACACAGAATAATTCTATTCTCTCCATAATGCTTAAGAGGAAACCATTTACCCATTTAGGTATTAATATTCAATTTCGGGATTAAGGTCTCTAGAGGCCTAGAGACCTTTACATGGATGTGGGTCCCATCAATGGAAAAAATATACAGACCTATTCCTATCACTATTTGAAAATGATAATACAGTCAGTATTTGTATTAAGTACACATAATATTACGATATATAACTTAATAATAATTAAGTACTCAGAAGTGTGCAATGTGTGCAAGAAATAATTTCAGTAAGACTATTGATTATGTAATAATAATTAAATAATTATACATATAACCTACCTATTATATAAAATGATCTAATGATCTGTAATCAATGATCTTACTCTCATTAAATTTGAAGTAAAACACTAAAATGTTACCTTTTTCTTCTTCAAATAATTTAATTTCAGAATTTGAACACTCTGTTATTACTTTAATACTTTCGTAAAATATTATTTAAGTATGATTCCACAGAACTAACCCTTAAAAAAACAATAGTCTGGTAATGAGACTGTGTAGATGGTAATGTCGCTCTGAAATATCACATATTCTCACAGATATAGTATTATTTATAATTATTTAGCCTGATAGTTTTTTTCTCTAGTTTATCTTAAGCTGAAATATTATGTTTTAATATAAAAAGTACGATTTACCACTTAATAAAGTTTTAAGCTGACAACAATATGGGCCCTTTGCATACTTGGGCCCCTGGGCTTGCCACTTCTCACCCCCTCCTACCCTGACACTCTTAACCTGGACCTGTTAATATCTCTACATACATAATTCTAGTTTTAAGCATTTATATATTTTGTTATAATGTTCTTATCTTACTTTACACATGCTCCAACAAATCAGCTGTCTCGTCCTTAGAACGACTATACGAAAAATAAACACGACATCATAACACTCACCTGCAAAACAAATAAATAAACATATTACTTAATTTTATACTTAATAGTCAATATTATAATATATTAGGTATACTATAGGTATATTATTTGGATATAGACTACTATATAGATACCTACACGAACCAATATTACAGTCCTATTAACAGTTCAATAATGATTAACTGATTTAAATAACTTTTCAATGAAAATAACATTATGTGTAAATTATCATAACTATTTGAGAATTTATCACTAATAAAGATGCAGGTGTAATTTCTCATGGGATAGTTCACGCCGTTGTCACACTAGCCGGGTGCATATTTTATGGGCCAACGACTTTGTAAGAGACCGTTTGCGCATAACATTAGGTATAACAACTTGTTAAAATACAATTAATTGTTTGTTTATCGTCCCCACCCGACCTTAGCGGGGACGGCTTGTTAAAAATTCCATAAATATTTCGGTCCAGCAGTTTTCTCGTTACTGTCGGGTAAAATCCGTTAAAACTTTCCATTATGTTAAAAAGACTAAGGCGGAGTTCGTTAACGGCCATGGGAGGATTTCGGTTCCGTTTCGGCCGTAACTTTTTCTCCTTTATATCATATCGGCTACTTAGGAGGATAAATTGCACACGCATACATTTTACACAAACTTTCTTGGCCTAGAAATCCAATATAATACGTTCCCGTTTATACCAATTATTTATTTTATTTTATTTTTTTACTTTATCCGTGCCAGCCGATTGACAATAATTAAGTCGTCTCGTTGTTGTTGAGCTTTTAATCAAACTGTCCAACTTTCCTATTATTTCCGTATAGAGCCTACCGTTGGTACGGTACTACGATGACAACTTGGTCGAACACGTGTGCGGCGTGTGTGTAGGGTCTATGTCTGTTTTGCTTTAACACACCTTTAATATTGCACATTTGGTACGCCGTTAATATATTTCAACTATGTATAGTTGGAGTTAAGTAGACATAAAATACTTTGAATTCCCCGTACACGTGGTATAATTTTATTACCACTTCCTTAGATACCGCGATAAATGGGTGAAATAAAAACTAACAAGGGCCACTGCGATCGGGGGGTTTCCTCACCGCCATACGAGATTTCATTTGGTGAAAGCTGTTTATCGCGTCGTGAATTGGGCAACAGGAAGAGGGTGGGAAATATATATATATATGATATTGTAAGACGGAGAAAGGTATTGTGGAATATACGGGAGCGGCGAAGAGTGGGGACAGTGGAAAATCGCCTTAGAGAAGCCGCTTTATTTTTAGTGCCGACGATTTATACGAGTATCCGAAATAATGACGGCTGTCGCCGAATGGAACAGGAGAGAGAACTCCTCGATGCGAACGCCCCAGGGTCTTTAATGGAACCGATTTTTAACTCGACCGGCATCATTTTCTTCTTATTTCTTTTACCCTATCATTTTCTATCTCTCTCTCTCTCACACACACTCTTTATCGGCCTATCCCTCTATGTCCGTTTTTTTTCTTTACAAGCATACATTCCTAAATTACATACAAATTTTCCGGAAAAACGACTAACACTTATATCGTCAATGATCGTCAATTCATTTGGCTGCCATGGTGTTAACTGTGATTATTCCCCGTACATCAAGTATATTGTTAGAGAGAGTTTAGCTCAAGCAAATACCGTTTTTTTTTTTTTTTTTTTTTTTTACTGAGAACAAAAACAGTTTCAAACGGCAATCGCAAAGAAAACTTCAAAACTTGACTCTGTAATCTCGTAAACAATATTCTCATTATTTATTTATTTATTTTTTTATTATTGTTATTATCATTATTATTTATTCTCTTTATCATTTATTACTATATATTACTTTTCTCGTGAATATAATGAATAAGCACTATAAACTCATTTAGTATTTATATGCGTATTTACATAACTTCTAAAAAGTAAAAATGCTTATTTATAAAAATTAAAAAAAAAAAATCAGGGAACTCGCTTTTACTGTATACTAGCATTGAGTAGGGTCAATGTAATGGATGTGTTAAATTTTAATTCAATTATAAATCATTGAATACGGAAAATGGTTCTGATGGTGAAGGAGACAGGTCTAAAAGAAACAGTCAAAGAAAACAGCATTTATTTCTAAGAACAGCTTTTTTTTCATTATATTCATTTATTAATATTTTATACCTATTTTCTTAATTTGATAGTTTGAACTTATTTTTATTAAATTATGAAAACAATTTAAATTTTAGATTCTGAGTGGAACGATGAATGTATTGATTTTACAATGATGTGTGTTTTTTTATTTTTTTTGTGTCTGTGTACACGATAAGTAGTCTAAATAATGCTTCGATTTTCGACTTCAATATCTTGTTCGATTGGAAAGTGAATATCGTTGGTGCATTGGGGAGGTCAAAATTTAAAATTCCCAGTACTTTTCAAAAGCGACAAGAAAAACAAAAAAAAAATTAAGGAAAAACGGGAATTTTTACGCAAAATCGATTTTTCAGAAAATTGAAATTGGTTTTTGGTGTAACTTTAAAACAGATGACCGTAGATACATGAAATTTTCACTAGTTGTTTATATTTGCATTTTCTATACACGATAACATTTTCAAAATATTTTGATTTATTTTGAACTGTTTAGGGACATTTTCATTTTTCATTTTTTTTTTAGTTTTTTTTCTAAAAATATCAATAAAATTTTATTTGTTGGTTAAAAAAGCTTGAAAATTTAATAAAAGACTCCTAGTATATTGTTTCAAAGGCAGATGAAAAATATTAAAAATCATTAGTCACAGTTTTTTTTTATAAGCATTTAAAGTTCAAAAATTGACAAAATATGGAAAAATCACGAAAATTAGCAAATTATTTTGAGTTAATAATTCGTAAAAATTTTTCTTTTTAAATCTAAGATTTGAAAATGTAATACAATATTACTCATAAGTTTATCTACCTTTATCAATAAAAAAATATCTACCGGAAAGTCAAATTAAATTTTTATGAGCGTTTGAAATTCAAATTTTTACAACCTTGGATATTCACTCGATTTCTCATGTAGCGATTTCCTTATTTTATTGTAATTCAAAAACGAATAACTGTAGATACATGAAAATTTCACTGAATATTTAAATTAGAATTTCCTATACACCATACAATTTTGAAAATATTTTGACTCTTTTTGAGCTATTTACGGACATTTACCGCTTTTAATTTTTTTTAGTTTTTTTTTCTATAAATATCAATAAAGTTTTATCTGTTGGGCCAAGAAGTGTAAAAATTTAATACAAGGCTCCTGATGTATTGTTACAATATCAGTTGAAAAATATTAAAAAAACATAGGCACAGTTTTTTTTTATAAGCATTTAAAGATCGAATTTTGACAAAATTTATCAAAATCTCGAAAATTATCAATCATTGTAATTAATAAATTATAAAATGTTCAGTTTTTATAGCTAAGGATTGCAAATTTAAAACAAAGGTTCTCATAAATAGTTCATACTGTAACCAAAAAATCTAAAAAATATATGAACATAATTATTTTTTATAGACATTTTAAATTCAAATTTGGACGAAATTACATATTAAAAAAGCTAGAATAACTATTTTAGTTATTTTGTTGTGATTGAATAATATTATTCGTGGGTACTTGAAATCTCTAAAGTGTACTATTATATATCTATGATAGTATCACGGTTTTTGTTGATGTATAACGCGTTATAAGTACCTAATGGATATTGTTATATGATTAATTTGGAATTTATTATAGGTCAAATTTTGGTTTAGTACCATAGATATGTATATAATATGTCTTATACCTAGACTGACATACCGTCTCCGCTCAGAATCGTTTTTCTTATACGATGATATTATATCGTTGAATTCAAATTTAATATCATCCATTATACAGTGACCCACTTGTAACCTTCTGTACAGCAGAACGACACCCACTTGCCCACCTTTTTTAAGTTACAACTCAATTATTAAGTTCAGATGAGGACAAATTGTTGTTTTTGATTTAACCATACAGTTTAATCAAAATGTGTAATTTAAATTCTTACTAAAAAAGGAGCCTATGTATTTTCGACATTTATAAATTTCTATAATAAGAGAAAAAATAGTAACGTAGAAACAGGAATCTTGTTTTAAATTTTCAAGCTAAAAATATCAAATATCTATAGTTAAAACGCCAAAAAGAGCCAAACTATTTTGAAAATAACATCATACCAATAAAACATTTAAAATATCTAAAATATCTCTTTGAATTACAACATAAAAGCAAAATCAATCTTGAGTAACTTCATTCGGTTTGTTTCTTAAATATTACCCTCTTAAATATTACCCTCTTCCTGCTGTTAATTGTTTGTCTTATCGATTATTCGGAAAAGTAGATTTCCTTGCTTTTTGGAACCCCCGATTACCAACTAAATCAAAATCGGCATAATAAACTACCCTTAATGCACAATATTGAGGCAAATTTACTGCTCCAAAACGTGATGACAGGGACAAAAAAACACACTTCATTGTAAAGCACCAATACATGTCGTTACAAGTCAGTTTTCCTAGGCCTCGTAGGTACTTGTTGAGTTTAAATTGAGATGGCGTGAAATTAAATAAACTGACACAAGTTCTAAGCACTTGTACAATGGTTTTATTAATATAAATGTACAGCACAACTGCATGCATTGTCTGCAATCTGGTCAATTTAAGGACCGTTCCTATTTATATCTTAATATCTATTGACCTAATTCTAATTGCTTAATAAATACTACATTTCCTAAATTATGTTTACATACCTTGGCATATCCACACAATATGTTTATTATTCCTTATTCATAAAAAACATTCTTTTCTCTACTCAGCATTTGAAACAATACAACTAGTTTCTTCGAGTATAAAAAAAAATTTTTTTTAGTCTATATTAATATATTTTTTCCTGAATCTAGTTTATGTATATTATTGAAATAAAATTAAAATCATCTAATATAATTTGATTCAGTTCAGTTCTATAATATAATAATATAACTATTGATTGAACAAACAAAATCAAACATTTTAAAGCGAATGTTCAACCTGCAAATAATTTTTATTCATCCAATCATTAAATATCAAGACCTACACTGTAAAACAAAAATAATATTCATATCATTCATTGTAAAAAATATGTAGGTTAAAACCATTTTTTAGAATTCAAAAAACCACACAATAAAATAGCATATCACTTATCAGATTAAAACGAGAGTATTAAATAAAAAAAAGTATATAAATTGTATAGCACATTCAGTAAGTATGGCATCGCGGCATTAAAGTGGTTTTATTATCAAGCAATAATACTTGAGATGGTTTCACTGATAATTACAATTATTGCAATCATTTTAAAATTGGATAATGATTGTACATAAAAAAAATAAAAACAAAAAAACAGCAACCATCGGGTACCTATTGTTTCATTAAGTCATTGAATAAATATTCGTAAATCCATCGTGAGTTTAATGTTTCTAGAAATTTCAATAGGCACGAAATTATTTAGATAATAATATGTATATAATATAATATCGATCTATTAGTCTGGCACGATAATGCGGGAGTGAAAAGAAAGGAAAGAGAGACAGAGGAAGATTGGTTTAATTTAGTAGAGTATGGACTATTATAGGAGTGTGAATTGTTAAGCATGTCGTACACCAGCTACAATGTATTGTACTATTGTTCAATGATTGATTTTTTTTATAAGATTCGTGTATTTAACTGATTGGTTCTGGGCTCACAATAACGTGTGAAAACATGGTTTCAATCCCTGGTGAAAAAACCTACGCAGAGCAAATCTCCACGTGCGTATAATTATTATAATATGCTTTACATCAAACTAATTTATTTAATTAAAAATACATTTTTGTTTGTACAGTTGTTCTGTATGATTATTATTTATTTAACTGGCAAACGGGTAAACATAAAACAGAGTTGTACACTTCTGACGTTTGTCGATCACAATAATAGTAAGACGTTTTACGTTCCATGTTGATTAGTCGAAATCAATTTATTATACTCAAACACGCGCCATTGTCTTCAAATAAAACAATATTCATAATAATAATAATAACATGTAATATTGTTTAGGATGGAAATAGATTTGAATTTAAAAAATTGATATTTCACAAAATGACAAAATATAGCATTCGATCGAAAATTATTCTACGAAAAGGTAAGTAAGTAAGTAGGAGGTAGGTAGCTATAAAAAAATCCCCTACATTTGTTGCTCGGCAAACGTTTTTGATTAAATGTTGAATACAAAAAAAATAGCTTAATACTTCCATGCTGCTGCTGCTGTTACATATAACTTTAAATGCATAACGTTGAATAACAGCTGTAGGTTTAACTTTTCACCCACCATTCATTACTTTGGCAAATAAAAGCTACATTGGAAAGACTGAACAGTTTTTTTTTCCGTTGGAACGTTTTCAGTGATGCTTGAGTTGTGCGGATATCACTCTCTCGAGACCGTCTGGCATGCGTAATGATTTTCTTAGCGCTTCTTGTGCACGTTTAATAATTGAAAACCAAACAGAATATTGCATAAATACCAGTAAATTTGTTCGAATACACTTTAAAAGTTTTATTTTTTTGACTATGATATATCATATGCCTATATAAAGCTACTTACGTTCAAAGTTTTTGTTTTTTTTTCAATTTTATAACAATATAATATTGAAAAATAAGCACACGAACGATAATTTCCGAACACTTGCATTTACGTTTATTTTCCATACTTCTTTTATCGAATAAGGGAAACAAACAACGAAAAATAATAATGCAGTTGCTTCAATGACAACGTATAGGGTAGGTACTTAATCGTATATATTTTTTTTTTTATAAATTTAAAAATTAAATGATTTATAAGACACAATAACGTCTTCCTAATAGCGAAAAGTATAATGTCGTTAGCTGATAAATTATAAAATTGAAAATCAACCCTCTACGCGTATTTAAAAACAGTTTCAAGTATTTTTAAATTTCAGGTCCAACATGGCTGTCAATTTCAAAACTTACTACACAATGTTCATTATGTCGTAATTCATTTCCTACAACTCGTGGTAAAGTTTGAAAAGAATTTTATGTTAGTGTCCTGTAAAATATTTTAAATAACTCCATTATGGAGTTCAACTAATTACAAAAACTTTACTAAATAGTTAAATTTACTCTTTTCTATATTGTACATTTTTATCCGATACAAGGAAGAATGCTTTCATTATTTTTTCGCCATTATTGGATACAAAATATAATACATTTATAGAGTCCATATAGAGTGCATAGACCATGATAGTAAATTAAAATAAATCTATTTATAATAACGGTATTATACAAAACCTGACCTATACACCTTCTGTTCAGTTTGTGTAAGTCGGTAATTGGATTTTATTTAGTAAATGTATTTTAATTGAATAAAACGCTTAACGATCGACGAATACAAATCATTATTAGGTATTTTCGAGGTACCATATTATAACTTATAACTTATAAGTATTTCAATGACCTCATACATCATCATGTATTGATTGAAAACACAATGCAATAATAATAATATTATCAAATACCAACACAATAGTATTCGTTTTTTGAATGATTTTCTTGGTAAATAATAATGTTATAAAATAATCTACAAATTATGTAAATATATACAATGTACAAATGTTAATGTTACTTATTCTCAATCATAATAAAGATCGTTAAATAAATGATTGAATTATGTTGATGCTTATATATTTTATATTTAGCAATATCATAACGAATATAATAATAACTGTTACTGGTTTTATAAGTTTCTCAGATATATTGTATGGAAAATATAAAGTTGAATTTCACCCGAACTAAGTAATGTAATTTAATTATTTAAATTAGGTTTAAATATATTTCACTAAATTAACTTCGTGTAAATAGTAGGTATACACTAATAAATGCATACTTTGTCAATTAATTTGTAGAATATTATGTGATATAACTAAGCCCTCTGTTTTTTTAAATTTAAATTCGATTTGGATTTGTCATAGTCAAAACCTGCAATTGTAAATTTAACTATACATGTAATTGAAAAATGTAATAAAAATACTTAAAAAAAAAATTTTTAATTTTTAGTGGTAATATACCTAAGTACTTACATATTATCTTAATTGTATTTTAGCACAATGACAATATTAGTATATACTTATTATGCATAATATTACTTACAGGACACATAAGCAAACACTATGAATCAATAGTGAACTAATGATCCCTTAAATATGATTTAGTTTGTCATGACTGCCTTGATACGATTTATTGAACCATTAAATTAGATAGGTGATCAAATGTTTATGCATCTAAGCATAATATAGACCTTGGAATTTTAACACGATATTCCTCAACAACTATTTTCAATAATTATTTATTAATAATTTATTGTTCGACAATTGTGTTTATTGGTAAATACAAATTAAAAAAATCCCTACGATTATATTAGAACACGAACATCGCATTGAAGCTTGATGAAAAAAGTATAATTTTGTATCGAGGTGAGCTAAGTCTCAGTACCCTGACGACTGTTCGTCTGTTTCAATATTTTTGATATTACCTGCTAAAATAAATATCACATTACATCCTCTTTACAACAGTATATATATATGAATCCCGGGGAAATAAAATATTACTGTTTAAAAAATTGTTGAAACTGTCGTATACGGTATACTTAGATAGTTAAGTGTTATCCGGGACCTTATCATATCGACCGATAATATTTAATAACACGCCTTTAGCTAATCCTTCGCCTACTTTATTAATAACTACTATAGGTGATTTAAAAATATCCCATTTCCATGTGCGAGTCTTGTGAATAATATTAAATTGTATTAAAAAGTATAATACATTTCTTGGTATCCGTTATTGGTGTTAATAAAGTTTTTCTACTGTTTTGTTTTTGTCGACATAATATAAAATTCATTACAACAAAAACTAGTGTATTAATATTATTTGAAAAGTTATTTTGTGTTTCTATGTAATATGACAGAATAATAATAACAATAATAATAATAATAATAATATAAACTATAAAGACTGGCTTCGCCGAATTATATACACTCCAACGACGATCAACGTCATCTGATCACGTTGTATGACAAGGCACAATAAAATGGCCAATCCACTAAGTCACTGTGTATGATAAAACACTTCAACGTCCAAGAATTCGTATTGTATTCGCCGAGTATAATGTACGGTGTTCCAAAACCAATAAATATTGTCCGTCAGTATGTGTATAAGACATAAGTGTACTGCGTTAATTCCGGTACATTTACAAAAAAAAAAAAACTGTCATACGGAAATGGTGGTAAATAATAATAATAAAAGTTTTAAAAACGGTGACAAATAAAAATTGAGTTGTCTCTACTACCAACACCCGTTCACGCAGACTCCGTGTCGTTTTCGGCGTCGGGGGCGGTCTTCCAATACCCCCCCCCCCCCCCCACACACACACACACGTTGGATACTCGACACTCGCCTCGAGATAAACGAAGCATTTTAGTTTTAAGATTTCGTTTATATCTTAAAAACAACGTCTCTAAAAAATATGTTACACGATCACGTCGATGCTAGTGGCTGTATTATTATTTAAAGCCCACGATTTAAATAACCTAAAAACGATAAAAAAAATTCTCAAGAAAACGAATGTTGTAACCTTCGGCATTTGTAACACTTTTTTTATTTAACTGAACTATAACAATAATAGAAAACAAAATACAAACATTAGACACACACAATTTGAATAGTTGTTTTGACATCAGTCAATAGTTAAACTGTAAATGAATGCGATCGATATGGATCACCAACAGACCAATTAGTTGTTATTTGTTT
This sequence comes from Macrosiphum euphorbiae, assembly GCA_949089665.1. NCBI lineage: Eukaryota > Metazoa > Arthropoda > Insecta > Hemiptera > Aphididae > Macrosiphum > Macrosiphum euphorbiae. The sequence continues at coordinate 101,050,024 of CARXXK010000001.1, read as the reverse complement.
AGGTTCCGGTACAACCCCACATCCAATGATCGCTGGAGATAGATAAAGAAGTTATCGCATTCATACGTAAATACCTATTATAGAAGGATAGACATTTAGTACGAATGAAAAATATCTAAAAACTATTTAAGAAAATATTTTAAGATCATAATATATTTCTTGATATAATAATATTTCGAATTTCCTAATTTGTACTGAAAGCTCGTACAATGTATCAATATTATAATATGCACTATATATTAATAAAATGTCCATAAAATACTAAAAGAAAATGCTCTAAAAATGGGAAAACAGAAAATGGAAAACCTTTGAAGTATATTGTGTTATGTGAAACGAATTACGTACTTGGGAATGCACTATCAGCTAGAGCACCTAGAAAATAATGCACTTTGCATTGAAATACGGGTTTTATTGATAAAATATATAAGATGTAGGTATACATATGAAGTATGCATATTATCATGATAAATCGAAACCCTTACTGGAAAAACCCTGGCTTGATGTGCATAATAGCACGACGACAGCGGCCCGTAAAATATAATATAGTTATAATCATAGCGCTATAATTACACCTATATATAGGCAGTAAAACGCTGCGATTATATATATTATTATATTATAGAGTGTACGGATTGTTATAAGGATTTACGAAGACAATAATAGTCACCACGGCGGTCGGGAAACGTATCGTATAGTGTTATTATTTAATATTTATTGCGTGCTAGGTAGAGTCGCAACTGTGAGGGCGACACTGGTGGTGGCAGTGTCGTTATTATTATTATTATATATACTAATGAGATTTCGCACGTCACCGGAAGCGAGTCGTAAAAATAAAAAAAAACACTCGTCTGCCTCCCCCTCGTCCGTATGACCCTACGAACTTAAAAAACGTTAAGACTCGTACACAAGCGCGCTCACACACATACACACTCGTGTTTCACATATTTTATGTGTTTGTGTAATTGTATGTGCATTGTTCGCAACTCTCGTCCTCGCAACAGTGAGATGTAATATATATATGCAACAATATAAGTATACGACTCGCTGTGTTTCGTCGTCGTTATTGGAGGATCGTACATTATTTTGATTTTTGTTCAACACTGTGATGTCGTAAACCCGGACTTGGATTCCAATTTCCAATCTAATTAAATATCAAATAAAAATTCAATCTGGCTAAATGGAATGGTTGACTCTGCAGGTTGTCTAAGTGGGGCTTTGGAGAGGCATGGTGGAAAATTGATTGGAAAACGTTTTAACAGTTCGGCTGTAGTATACGCATGTCGTGTGTATAAATAGGTAACTATTTTTATCTCGTTGACATTTTAATAACCAATAGTGTACCTTATTAATAAGCACCTAAGTTCACAAAAACTCAAATTAGAAACTTCTTTTCTGCAATTTTAAGAAAATCGTAATCAAAAAAACATTTTTATAAATCGATAAGAGTTTTATCAGCCATCACTATTTCGCTCCATTCTATGTTATATTTCTTCATCCATGTACATAAAGTCTTTCCAAATAATTTTCAACTATATGTAACTGGCTTTTTATGGACCTCCCTCGGGGTGTCTTCTTTCGTGGTATCCAATTCATGACCACTTTAATGGTGTTATCATCATTTTTGTTCATTAGGTGGTCTAGCATTATAACCTTTGGACTTTTATAAAGTTTGTGATTGGATGCCATTCACACTACTTCCTGTAGTTTCTTATTGCATTTCTCCACATGCCAATACTATTGTAAAATGTTGGGCCGCAAATCATCTACCAAATTTATTTAAAAAAATTATTAGTCTATATTTTGTTATGCAGTTAATTGTCCATGCCCTTGCCCATCAATGGGAATTGACGTATGCGTTACAATCCAATCTTAGATATTTTTGAAAAACTTTTTAACTTGAAAAACTTAAAGAGTGTAAAAGATTCCCCTCAGCCTTCGCTATACGCACAACCTATTTCTCGCACCCAATCATGCTGATGTATTGAAATTCGTTTCATTTTTCGAAAGTCTAATCTTCTGTGTCACTTAGGTCAGCTTTGTTATTCAATAGTTACATACTTTTGTCTTCTTCGCATTTATTTTCAGTCCTATTATTTCTGCAGCTAGCCCTAGGGTATTGATAAATCTAATTTTATCACCTTATGATCAGGTCATCTGCAAAACCCAGAACCTAAACCGAATGCTGATATATTGATATTCCAGTTGACTCTACTAGGACACCTCTATCTGGTCACATAAAAAACTGTTTGGTCCATCCTTACTAGCAAATCATCCCCCTGCACATTTTGGTCAACCCTAATTTCTTTGGTATTCCTAATTCATTAATTAGGTATTACATCAAAAGGGATCTCCTGATGCACAGTAATAGACCTTTTTAAGTCAACAAAAATTGGCTATGTATTTTAAGAAATACTTCGAATTTTCTATGATTTCCTGTAGCCAATCAGCCCTCACCAAAGATTTCCTATACCAATCAATCTCATCGCCTTATTAATTAATACTACCACACTAAAATTGCTACCCCTTTCCAGGTTTTTGTAATTTTTTCTTCGTTTTAAATCTTCTGACATATTATGCTGAACTTTGAATAAGTACATATACCAACACCATATTTAATAAGCGGAGATGGCATGTCGTCCAAGCCAGTGGGTTTTCAAGTTTTGCATAGGTTTATTGGATTCTCTAGACTCTAGAGTCACGTCATTATAACTGTCGGTTTCGCCGTTCGGTGTCTTCACTTCTTACAGGGTTCGATGTTACCCAGCAGCATTGAGAATAGCTCTATGCGAAATACTCCCAGGATCTCTCGGAATCCTCACAGCTGGCTACATGAGTATATCACCATTTCGGTCAATTTTTGACCGGCAACTGAACCGAAAAAACTTTAAAACATATTTCTAGCCATGGAAATTCATATTAAATAATAATAATTTAATACATAAAAGTATTGTCCGTCGGCCGTTTCGAATCGAATAACACAATCATAATAATAATATGCCTTACCGATCTCCTCAGCTGACCGAGATTCGCGTACCTACACTTCGGTCTACACGGCGGCGGCTGCAGCATCAGCGGCCACACGACAACAAGTGCTATATATTATTATGTAATTGAATCGCTGCGCGCGGCGGTGACGGTCGCGAATCGCTCATGCGGCGTCGTCGGTGACGGCGGAGCGGCAGGGGTGATAGCCGTCGGGTGTGACGGCGTGCGGGAGACACATGTAAAACACGCATATATGGCGGCCACGAGCCCTGCACCCGATGTATAATAATATGATATAACCGTGTTCGCGATACACACAACAGCACAGTCCACCGATGCCGCCGCCGCTGCTGACACCGCCGCCGCCGACGTCGAGGGACCGCCGACCACCTCTGTTATTGATTTCCCAGCCGGCGGCGGATGTTCGCGTGCTATATATACATCGGCGGCGTGTCTCTCTAGTCGTCGTCGTCGTCGTCGTCAACGCTGCCGCCATCGCCGCCGCCGATGCTGCAGCCGAACCGCGGCGCGGTGCTGTTGAATGGGCCTGCTCCCTCTGCAACACCATCCCAACAGTGGGCCAATCGGCTGTCCGGACTCCACGTGTCACTCATTCGGTCACCGCGCGTACATTCGCGCCGTCGCGTTTATCCGAGGAAAACGTTCTATATTAACAGACCCCCCTCCGTTAGTGCGACGACGACGAAGCCGCGCCGCTCGCGCGACCTCTTTGTATTTATCTTCTTCCCGTTCTTCCCGTTCTTCTCGTTGTTCGGCTGCTTTTCCTATCGTCGCTAGTGGGCGATATTGTAATAATGATGTGATTGAATCGCGGCACGACACAGCTTTAATACAGCGCAACACAATCATAATAATAATATGATTGAAACTATATAGTACCTATGGAATATCAGCTGTGCGACATCTACGCGCCCCTCATCGTCACCCTTATACGAGTAACTACTCGCGAAAAATATAGTTATAGTTTCGTTGTGTAACTAACACGTTCTAGATAATCTTTTTCTCGAGAGTGTATACGTCTAGATAGGTGAACTTACCGTATTATAAACAACAACGAATTATTATTATTAGGTATTTTTTTTTTCTTTGATGAGGGTATATCACCTGCTTATCTGCAATATAGAATTGATAATAAACACAAAGCAATATTAGGTACTCTACACGTAATGCATTTATATTATATAGGTAGGTACGTTTAATTTATGGTTCCGTATTGGACGATGTAGCCTCAAGGCTGGAAAGTAACTAGCTAGAAAATTAAAGTTGAGTTAGAAAGTTACATTGTAGCTTAACACTATTCTCTAACCTTCAATTTCTGGTAATACATGATTTAAATCACGGCTCTAGATGTTAACGATTAGTATTAGTACCTATTAGTTATTAATTTAATGCAATACTTTAAAGTTTAAATTTGAACATTTTAAGCTATAAAAAGAAGTTAACTTCTTACTTCAAGCTTGGGTTATTGTTTTCACAAATTAATTTTTACCTAGTTAAAAATTTCAGGATCTTACTTAAAAAATAACTTGTTACTTGATTATTTTTTATGTTAAAGTAACTTAACTATAAAGTAACTAGTCGAATAAAATTACTAATCCACCCAGATTTAAAATATACCTACTTATGTATAATATAATGTTTTTGTGCGTGTGGGTGTATTTAGGTTATTCTAAGACCAATAATATTACGCCACAACCATAATTGTCTACATACACCGACACCATATTATTATTTTACTTAACTGTATAGCATATAATATTATAATGGTGATTGGTTATAATAAGTGATTGTGGCACACGTTTTATAACATTAAAATAAAATAATGTTTAGTTTGATTATGAAGAGGAGTAGGAGGGGAAACGACGATTGTCGAATATTTAAATATCGAGGTTTATATTATTGATTTTCATGCCTCGTAGGATCAAATATTTTATTTGAGGCTTTCACGCCTCGACTGTAATAGTACTGTTTCTGTCTTTATAATAGTACGTTTTCCCTCTCATTTTTCCCTTTTTAGGAGACGAACTATTTTCAACTATAATGTTCGGAATCATATTTTGTTCAATGCTGTGTGGAACAAAAACTTTAAATTGCTTTCACTCACGATAATGGCAATTTCTTAAACCAATTATAACCAACCTTTAGTTTTATTAAAATAGCTTTATGTTTATTGTTTGAATGTAAATACAATATTAATATTATGTACCTACCTATATAATATATATATATTTTTTTTTTATTAATAACTATTATTCTTTATTACCATAAACAATTATTATCACACTTTATTGTTACTTAATATTGCAAATTTTACTGTTACCCACACAATATTTCTTATATTTCATTTATTAATAAACACCTATCAAATAGTTGATTACTTCATTTTTAATACGGGTTTTAACGTTCTAAAGTTTGGAACATGACCTCATACTGTAATTAAGGGAAGTTCATTAAATTGGATTTTATGACGAAGTAATAAAAATAAAAATGTTGAAATGTAAGTATATTGTATCTTTAGATCTTAAAACGAAATTAAAACAAAGATTTTAATGTCCAAGTATATTTTTACTTGAAAAGCTTTAGTAAAACAATAATATATATACTTAACAGAATAATAAATGTATTAATAAAATGAAAGAAAATAATGTAAAACCTGTGAGGATCTATTTGGATGATTCAAATATTTCAAATATCACCAGCTCAGAAATTGTATTGCAAGTAAGAACATTACCTAGAGATTATTGGACCATTCTACACGATTGAGAAGTTTTCCCTTTTTTGACCCGAAATATTGCAGACCGATTTGTACAACACATGTATAACACAATTGCTTACCAATTTCTTTTTACCTGATAAAATCATGACTCGATTGCACACAGAATTAAATAGTATGTATAATATTTTAATGAGTATTAAATAATATAATATAAATTACAAATTTCAAAACGACATTAGGTATTCATATAATGTTGTCGATATATTCACACAAGAACTGTTCATTAATAAGTTAATAAGTTTTCCTTCCCAATATTACAGGCAACGGAAAAGTGAAAACAAATTATTGCGTCCATCATTCAGGCTTCGTTAAACAAATATTTTGTTGCGATTTTTCATTTTTTAGAATAAATATAGCCATAAAATATATAGGTGCCTAATGGTTTGGTGGCGGACTTATATCGTTATTAGTGTTTTTAATACCATGTAAGATCAAGTATGATATGTTCATCGGCGCGTTATCGTTTTTTTTTTCGTCGTTGTGTACTATGGTCTATGACTATAGGTAGATATTTCATATAAAATCGTCAGACGCTCAACGATTTGATACAGTCGTTCGTTTTCCCTGTAGGCTGTGCCTACGTTAAAGTTAATACATTTTTACCCTAGCCCAACAGTGATCACATTTGTCGACGGTCCTATAGCAGCTTTTAGAAGAATTAATTGCTAAGGGAAATTGTGGGGATTAATGATTAGCTCGTGAACGTGAATGTAGGTGCAGAATATATTATGAATACGACCAATAGTTTGAGATTTGCAAATTGTTTATTTAACAATACATATAGCGATGTGTATAATTATAATGTTGCATTTACATAATATTTAACTTGGTGCTTAATCGTGTTATGAATTTATCGGGTAAAAAGGGATCGGTGCGGGAACGTGTTACTAATAATTTATTTAGCGCGCAATCGGGCACTAATTTTTCCGGTCAAAAAGGGAAAAGTGCCAACATTTGGAGTACTTCCGAAGGTCGTGCGTTGCTCGTGCGATCGTCTCTGGAAAACCAGAATATATATGGGCACCTATAGAAAATACATGAACTAGTGTTAAAGACAAAAACGCAAGATAAAGTTCAGAAAATAAAGTTGAAGAGACGGGACAAGCAATTACGGTGTTAAATGAAGATAATATAGTAAAACAACTGATGCTGATATAGACCAATCATTAAAATTTTAAATTGTTTACAAGATCATAACGTAAAATATAATTTCAATTCTACACGTGTTGTTGAAAAATAAATCCCTCTGAGTTGCAGTCACGTTTTATAACTTAATGTACTTAGGTACATATAAATCAAACCTATTTTTCTTTAAGTAAGATAGTCTAGTATCGGACACTTGAATATTATTTCTGGAAGAAAATTACAAATGATTTATTTATTTATTTCAAACAATAGTTTAACAGCTTTTATAATGTAAAATTCTAATACAATATTACATTTTAATAATGAAAATAAGTATTTTTCTAAACAGCAATATAGTTATTATATTGAAAAAATGAATATAATATTAAAGTTATTTTTATAAAATAAGTTGTAATGTACAACCATTATTCGCTTTGAGTATTAAATCTACAATGAACTGTAAATTGTAATATTGTAAGATGTCATAAAAAATTGGACGATAATATTTAGAACAAATCAAAACATTTATCGACATAAATGTATTTTTATCTTTCAACTATATATAAAATGTATTGTATGTAATGTGTATAAATAATAAAGAGATAAATTTAATTCTCAAAGTGTACAGTGGTATTATTGAAAATCGTAATAACAAATATTATATTTATTTATATATTATAATAGTTGAATAGGTGTCTCTTACATAAAATAGAAATTAAATAATTTTCACAGGATTCGATACCAAACTTTTCTAAAGAGATAAATACAGAACATTTTCTATGTGCTTATGTGTGAGAATGCGTAGAAAGTAAGTGACCATGAATGTGTGTGACTGTTGAGTGTTGACTAGCTATAATGTAAAAGAGATAACAATAAACTCCCACACAAGCATGCACATGGTGTCAGGCTAGTAAGGCCATGCAAATTCTGAAAATATTTTATGATTCGTTATGAAATTTACTTGAGATCAGTCTTCTCACTTTTTTTTTTAATTTCTTACAACCCTCTGAATTTAAAAACTCCTTAATTTTTATATTTTTAAATGAAAATTAAGTACCTAGAAGATAAGTCCCAAAATTTAAAAAAGTGGGAAGAGCGACGTCTTAAGAAGACGTGATACCCGCTGTGTTGCCGCCGTCTTACAAGTGCGTAACATAGCAACTTTTACTTTCAACAAAACACGTGTAGCTCAGTGAATTTAAAATTTAGAGTGAATTGACTTCTAGGCAACCTCGTGGGCTTTTTATTATATTTTAATTTTAAAGCGAGATATGAGTATTTTAAGATTTTCAATTAATTCACAGTTTTAAAATACTCATAACTCACTTTAGGGTTGCCTAGATAATAATCTTACCTTTAGATTTTATAAGAGGTAAATTCACTCTAGTTTCTAAACTATCGGAGCTACACGTGTCACTGCTGAGCATAAAATGATCTATGTTACGCACTTTTAAGACGGAGACAAAATATGCGGGTATCACGTCCTCTTTAAAATATACCGATATGATACAAAAATCATTTGTGATAATAGTGAAAATGCATATTCCACCATAATATTATAATTTTTAAAAATAATTTAAAATAGGTTGTACCATGAGGTGAAATTTGAAAATTAAGAAGATTATTATTATTAAGAGTATGCTTTGAAATTTTTGAGAAATTTTCGTGGTTGTAGCTCTCCCACACTAACGTTTATTAATATATAATGTAAGTTTATAGAACTTCTATATATAATAAATTTCCAATCTTTCACAACAGCCTTAAGCAATGACATAAAACATTCATATTTAAATCTTAAAAGTTAAGACCTAAAATTACAGGTATTTTATCAAATCATTTTTTAATAATAATTATTATTCATTGCCGTGGTTTAAATTATTTAATATTATTTTAACTTTATGCTCATACGCCATGCATTTTTTACTATTATATCAATAGAGTTTTTTTAATGTTCAGTTGTGGGTACCTACGTGTATGCCAAGAAAAACTCACTAAAACATGAACCGAACTTAAAGTAATCATTAAAATATGTTTACAACTTAATTATAGAAATAATTTTGTTATGTATATAGAGTGTTACAAAATTAAAGTTCTAAAAGAATAATTACTTCAAAATCGCATAAATATTTTTAGTACCCATGTACTAATAGTTTTGAAAAAATGTTAAACGAACTAAATTGATTTATTTCATATGAGAAAAAACAATTAAATATCCTGTCAACCTCCCGAGACGTGTTTAGTAATTAATGAACGTGGGTTGAACTTGAAATAGGAATTACGTTTCGAGTAAATTGTTCGGCCTGAATCAAGAGTTCAATTAATATTTTGTTTAATGAAAACTCGATTCATTAAAAAAAAAAATAAACATTGAATTAACAAATCAAAATCGAAGTCCTAAATTTATAAAGGTATATTAAATAATCATTTTTATTCAACTAATACTGTAAGGTACTGCCTATAGATGAATAAAGATGATATTATTACTGTTACTACCTATTTAGTACAAATTACGCAATTGTTGTACAATATTATTATTCTATACAATTCATTATCTGTATCAATATTGCAATGGAACTTCTGTAGGTACCAAAATCAACCAACTATAAATTACCTTTACTCACTTGGGATTTATACTCTATTGTACTAAAATATAATAGGTACCTACGACTAACTGCTGTGACAAGTCTCGCGTTAAAAACACGTGGGTATAAAAGAAGTTTGCCACGGTGATAATTTTCCACCCATCTGATCCACTTTGATTCACACCTCGATAGAGTTGTATTACCATAATCACAAATAATTATACAGCTTCTCAGATATTGTAAATATTATAATATCGCACTACCACTAACTATGTTGGGTAGCTATTCTCATAATAAGTTATTAACACTTCGAATCAACAGACTTGGTTAAACGGAAAGACGACATTCGTAAATTGCATAATCTGATAAACACGAACGATATTCTAGCTATTTATTTTTTTATCATTTAAATGTATATAATGAAATGTATTGGTCTTATAATGATATTTTTTTTTTTGTTAATTAACCCAGAATGAGAAATTTAAAGACTCGTTCAAAATTTAAGTTTTCAAATATTATAACCATTACGGCAGATGTATCATATAATGACATAGATACGGTATACGTAGATAGGTAGGTAGTAGATTGTATGTAATACACCTCCATTTGAGGCTGTTGTCCATATATTTTTGAAACTGCGGTAACCACTTTCTGGCTACTGGAAACATATCGGCGAGTTATAACCCAAAAATATGTTGGGAAAGACAGCAGCGGACAATATAATGATTCGTCGATAACCCTAATTCCTGCATTTCGCCACGGGCGAGCTCGACCCTTCCCCAGCCCTATATAAAGTCCTCTTGTATAATATATATATATATATATATACATACATACCACCGATCGTTCATCGACGAAAAGCGAACCGGGCGACGGTGTGAGAGCGGTGGTGCGTGGTATATATCATATATATAGGTATACATAAAGCTAGAGTGACGAGGACGGTTGCGGGACAAAATCGGTAGTTTTCAAGAGACAAGCTGCAGCACAATGTGGTAGAATGGGCGTGTAAAGGGTGCGTGGGTGGGTGGGGGGAAACGATAATATAGAAGAGCGTTCACTCAGAATTAGTTCCGTTCGGTCCCTTTAGCAAACAACATAGACCTTTACCAATAAAGAGAGGCGCTAACCGAGAAATAGAGCCCTCTACTCGACTAAAAACCACCTCATCTATGTATTATTATGTGTATGTATCTGAGGGCGCGCTAGTGCGTATCTGCGAGTGTGAGTGTGTATACTGTGTGTATGTGTTCTGTGAATAGTGTGTATGTGTTTGTTCGAAGAAGGGTGCGTGGGGGGGCTTTGGTCGCGTTTCACAAGCAAAACTCGTACATACACAAACACACACACACTCACTCACACTAACCCTTTTATGTGTATGTGTGTGTGTGTGTGTGTGTGTGTGTGTGTGTGTGTGTGTGTGTGTGTGTGTGTGTTTGACTTGTAAACCTCATCCCTGGATGATGACGTCTATCTCGACGTTCAGAGGATCAATACCGATACGATGAGCTTGTTTTAAGCGGCTTCAATCCATACAGATAGAACACATAATATGGTCCAAACAATCAGAATAATATTTATGCACATATATATTATAGATATATATATATACACGCACACACACACACACACACACACATTATACGCATGCGTATACGTTGTTGTATACGAGCTATATTTTTTATTTTTATTTTTTCGCTCTTTCTTCTCCGACCCTTCAAATCATTACGTATGCAAACGCGTATGTAATCTCGGCAGGGTTGGCCGGACACATTCGTTATGAATTATCCGCAGAGACCTTTAATCCGGATGCGCGGGCATCGCCGTCGTTTTGCATTGAAAACGCAATGTTTTCGATCTACCCTTCCTGCGGCGGTCTGATGAACAATAGCTTTTGTTTTGCGAACACCCGAACCCAAGCACACTATATACGCGTATATATGATGATAAGAAGTACCGACGGCATCCGACATAGGCAAATTGTATAAATATATGCCTACTTTTTTTCCCGACTGTCTAAAGAAGAATTGCTCGTCGTGACTTAATTTATATTCCAACACAGTACTCCACCGCATTATTACATTTACCAAGTACAGCGTACCAACCTCTTATCCCCTAATATATAAATTAACCATATTCATGAACCAACTACTCGCGCTTGACACCATCTGATTATTACCATCGTTATATTAATTTGTTCTTATATCAGAGACGGTAAATATTTTAACCGTCGTTCTTCATCTTTTTATAATCATAATTATTTTTTTTTTAATCTAATGCAGGTTTTAAATGTAGGTTGACTATCGCCGTGAGATGCACGAAAGGTGTTTTAACAGTTTTAATGTCATGGGTCAAAACTTCAAAATAAATCACACTTATTGTATAGTTATATAATTCATACAATACTTTATAACCATTACTTCAAATCAAATTGTCTGTGATATTTTGTTTAATGAGAAACTCACTGACAATTGCGTTTACATAAAAATAAAAGATCCAAACTATCGTATTGTAATTTATTGTATAAACCAACATGAGTATTTCATGTCCATTTTTTAATGCATCTTTATGAATGTATAGAAACCTTAGTTCATTTTTTAAAGTATATTCCCAAAAAATATGTTGGGTTTTCAGCAACAAAACACATAAGAAACCGAGTAAAGTATCACAATGATTGAGAAACGTGTATAAAATTCAATAAAGCGCACTCTTATAGTGTTGTACAAGGATAGAGGTGAAATATCGTTTTAACATAATTTTATTATGGTAATATCAAACTGTTTGTTATATACAACTACTATATATGTTATCGCAATTTCCGAATAAAAATATCAGACAAGTATACATTTTAACGATTTTAGCCTTACGCTGTATGAAATAAAATAATATAGCCTGCAGCACCTACTGTAAAAATGGATTTAATTTAATTTGTAAAAAAATACTAACGTTTAAACACAATTCGTAGTATACACTATATGCATTTAATATCTTTATAATTTTCTTCTAATAACTTTATTTCATGGTTTTTTTTTTTAAGTATTTCCTTTTATGAAATAAAACAAATATTTATAACCATTATAAAATAATAATAACTAAACATTTTACAAACTACTATAATTAGTTCTTGGTAACAATCATCTAAAAATTGACCAACAAGTAACAACCATTATAAACCATAATAATATTATGTTACACTAAATAACTAGAAAACAGCCACTATAATAAATTTAATAAGTTGCATCATAACGAAACGATGAAAAATATAAATATTTGATCTTTCGTCAGTTTATTTTTTATGACTCCAGTTTAGGTTCTACTTACGAGTTATAGACTTTAAATGTGGTAATTACATAGTTATTAAATACATTTTGGTAATACATAATTTAAAAAATAATAATGTTGCTAAAAAAAAATAAAAAAATAATACATAATATTATTTATTGAAATATAAAAATGTGTCTACTTTAAATATAAGGCACAAAAAATATTCAAACGGATCAACCTTTTTGCTCCCTTTTCACAATGCTTATATTATGCTTCAGTAAGATAGCTGAAAAATAGGTTCCTATTTAATAAATATAATTTGGAATGACGTATGAATAATTTGATGCACTTGTATGAATCATGCTGAAAATATTTTTGATAATATTACTTGCGGAAACACTCCAAAGGTTTTGAGAATTCGTGGATACCACTTCGCTTAAAAATAGTAAAAATATGTGTGGCACGACAACGGATCTTCTTTCATGGTATATTTGTTTAGGCGTATAATATAATTATTCATACGTCGTAATATATCGTCCCTACCTAATTTTATTTAAAAACTTCTCTTCAAAAACATTACTAATGGACCTTATAAGCGTGTTGAAAACATTAGAATATTATAAATTCTGAGTGAGCGATGAATGTATTGATTTTACAACGATATGTGTTGTTTTTTTATGTGTCTTTGTAGGTAGACGATAATAAACTGATAAGTAGTCGAAATAATTCTTTCATTTTCAACTTCAGTATCTTTTCCGGTGGGAAAGTGAATCTAGTAAAATTCCCAGTTGTTTTCAAAAGCACAGGAAAATACAAAAATTTCTACCGGAAAGTCAAATTAAATTTTTGTGAGCTTTTAAATTTTTACGACATTGGTTATTCATTCAATTTCTCATGGAAAGATCTTATTTTGAAAAGTCCTATTTTTTTGTAATTAAAAATAAAATTAACGATAGTTACTTGAAATTAAGAACAAATATTTATTTTATCATTTTCTATCCTTGAAAAAATTTTCAAAAATTTTAACTTGTTTTGAGCTATTTACAGACATTAATTGCAATTTGAATTTTTTTTCTATAATTAATATTATAGACAATTTAACACAAGGTTCTTCACACATTGTTACAATAATAGTTTAAAAATATTACAAATATACATATTTCAAATCCAAATTTTGACAACATTTATCAAATTGAAAATGTATACATTATTTTTTAGTTAAAAATGTATAAAATTTTCAATTTTTTTAGGTAAGGGTTGAACATTTAAAAGAAGTTTCCTAGTAAGTTATTCATAGTCTAACTAAAAAATCTAAAAACTTTTTTTCATGGACATTATAAGTTCAAATTTGAACGAAATTAGATATTTAAACGAAGAATAATGATTTTGTTGTAGTTTAAAAATATTATTCCTGGGTTCTTGAAACTTTTAAAATATATTATTTTGTTTTATAAACACAATGACATTAATTTAAAATGCAATTCTTTTTTCGCAAAATTAAGTTTATCCTACTGGAGTACTAATGCCTAATAGTAAAATTAATTACTTAATCACAATAAATAATAGCATAAAATATACTTAATAATATTATATGCTAACAGACAGCCTTCGCTCAGAATCGTTTTTCGTATACAATGATTTTGTATGATTGAATTCAAATTTAACACACCCACTACAGTGATTTTTCTAAACACCTAATAATATTATACAACATAGCTTTACCCACTTAGCCGCTTTTTTACCTTGTATTTTAAGTAAGAAACATTTTTATATTTTAGAAAATAAATATAATTTTTTGTATCAAAGAAATTTATTGTTTTTAAATATTTTCTATTGTGCACATTTAATTCCTGTCGGTACAAAATTGAAATATAATAATTAAATTCAATAATAATATTTTATCTGATACCTACCTAGGTAGTACCTAACTTATACTTCAAGTAAATCATATTTTTGTTTATGATATACCACACTAACAAAGGTAGACAGCATACTAAATGATTATTTTTTGTTAAATATTATATTTAATAAGTGAAATTTATACTATAATTACCAACATCAATCTATATTTTTTTTACTCTAAACCAAAGGGCGTGCAACTAATCTATTACCTATCGGCTATCAAAAAATATAACGAATATAGACGGTTAATGCCCCTGATTCGGCGTTGACCTTTAGAACGGGTATTAGGTACTAAAACGACTAGGTACATGAATATAGAAACTTGTATAGAATATATAATTTTCATGAAAAATGCCAAAAGTTATGCTGGTTTACGATTATTTACGATAAATTTTAAATTTCCAATAGGCTTAGGTATATTTAAAAGCGTGTAAAGAACATCTAACAATTATTAGTTATTTTTATTAAAATGAAAACACAATTTTATTATCCGTGCCAACTATTGTCTTTTAAAAAGTAACATAAGTGGTATGTATTAATATTGTCTTTAAACCATCACTCGTCAGTTCGATTCTTTAGATGAAATAATTATGTGTGTCAGAAAACCCGGAAATGAACATAGAACTGGAAGAACAGAATACAAATCAATAAACTATAAAAGCTTGGGTATCGTATAACTGTTCGAGATTAAACCGAAAATGTATTCCGAAGGTTTCCCAGAAATGTATAATTAGGTAAATATTTACGAGTGTTCTAGGAGGGTAGAAGCCAAAAAAAAAATTGCTCTAATTTCACTTTTCACGGACGATTGACCATCAATCAATTCTGCAGCTTGGTTATCAATCAACGTTGGGTCAACCACTACCCTATATCCGCCATCTACGTCTGGTCTACTGGGAATTTCGATTTAATTTATTTCGGACGGGCGTCTGATATAAACGAGCCAGCTTGCAAGTTTCTCGCTACGCGAGACCTCTATGAAAAAGAGTATATAGGAGGTCTTTGGGCATAATTAGGAAAATGGAAACTCCTGAAAATATACACTAACTATAAAATCGAGTGCTTTTGAAAAATTGACTTTTATTCGATTGGTCAGCAGTCAATTACAAAACTGTTTTTAATGGCTCTTGCAGCTTGACACAATTCTTACGTGTCAGTTTAATCTTTAATGATCAGGATTAATAAACTATAAGCTTGCTTCGATTTTAATTTGACCACCCAAACTTTTTTATAAGTGCCTAGTTAATGTTGACAACGGGTTGGTTGAAAAATCGATTTCAATTCAATTATTGTTTTCAAGTAACGTTAGAGAAATTTTCTATTTAGTGTTAATTTCAATTTGAATACGAATCATGTTTTCCATAGTCTATCGCGTACTACAAACTACAAAAACGCATAAGAAAAACAATAATCTAAGTTAAACATTTTACCGCAACTTGCTGCATTATTGATCATTACGGCTGACCGCATACAACCAGATGGCACATTGTTGTTTATTATAGAAGACCCTTAATAGTATCTACTTGGTTCCAGATTTACGATATAAAAAATAAGTATAGAACATCAACTTTGATAACTAATATATTATTAATAGCATTCATTGAAACTACGTAAATATTCTCAATTATTTACAGTGCGATAGTTAGCTGCAAATATAGCTAGTTTAAAAATGTGGGTTACTGCTCTACTGTATAGTACCTTTATGTGTCAAGTGTTTACCTTGTCACTGTAATGGATGTGTTAAATTTTAATTCAATGATAAATCACTGTACGACGAAAAACGATTCTTAGATAAGACTGTCTATCAGCCTATATTTTCACAAATTAAATAAAATTTATTTGGCTTAAGTTTTCTTTAAACTATGATATTGCCGCATAAGTGTATTTTGTAATTTCCTGTACATTGGTAAATTATAGTAATTTATTTTACTATAAGGTAGGCTGAATTATTTTTTTTTTAATTATAACATTTATTGTTTTATTAATAATTATAATAAAATATATTTTTGAAAATTTTATTTTGAATATAAAATGTAAAAGATTCAAGTACGAGTGAATAATACCTTTGATTTACACAAAAACAACAAAAATCATTATTCTTAGTTTAAATATCTAATTTTGTCAAAATTTCAAATTTGAATGTATATAAAAAAAAATGTGATTTTCTATTTTTTAAGATTTTTGGGTTTTCTTAAGAAATACTTATGAGGATTCTTGTACCGGCTTTATTTTCAAGCTATAGTTTTAACAATTGAACATTTTATACATATTTAATTACAAAATAATCGGTATATTTTTATGATGATAAATTACAATAATAATAGTACCTTTTTGGGTAAGCAAAAAGATTTTAAAACAAAAATAAAATAAATACATTAAAAGATACTTTACTGGATCATTTATAATTTTTGAATATCAGTTAATATTATGGTCTATGACACTCTAAGCGCAAATATATACATCAAAAGAATAAAAGCCCAATATTAATGGATGCATGTTAATTTATGCCGAACAAAATAAAATAATAATTAAATTATTTAACCTTTTAAACTAATTACAAACAGACAAGCCTGATATTTTCAATTACCTAGTACGCAAAATTAAAATTCAACAGTACCCATATTTTAATAACAACGTTTTAAAAGGGATCGCGTAAATGCATGTTTTTGAAAATAAACAGCACATCACAGCCACCACAATAGAATTTTTTATTTTGAATTCACGTTATACTGCACACGGCATTTTATAGATACCACAGTCCACAACCCATGTTGGATGTCAGATTAGCGTACTTCACGGATTGGTTTCTCCTTTTACTCATTCCATAATTCTGTGTCAAGAATTCAATCTGATATGGGAGGTGTTTAGAGAGCTTTATTTTTTTTTTATTCAACAACATTGTATAGTGTAAAGTGTAAAGTGAACTGTAAAGTAATAATATTATATTCTTTTATTTACTCAATTGTAATTATTTGTATTGTTGTATACATCTAATATTATTATGTGTATAGTTTTAAAATTAAGTATATCCCAAATGTAAATAGCTTACAGAGTACATAAGTTCCAATATAATATATTTAAACTGTTTTATGAAAACATAACATAACAATATACCATATTAACTGTAATCAATTTTAACAGAATGTCCTACATACCAGCTCACCTGCAAATATAATAGGTACTACCGCTATCCTCTTCCCGCACGTAAGCTTTAAAATTTATCGAAGCAAATAAACTTCTTGAATATCTAATTAGGATTAGTGATTTAACGTTTTGAATGTTATAATTAAAAACTATGTAAATCTATAAATTTGCAGACCCTGGTTATTAAGGAACATAATAAAAAAAAAAATTTTAAAATACTTTTCTTTATACTACATGAACGAAAAAGTTGAAAATAAACTTACTTTTAAAACAATTTGTTAATGAAACTTCAAGGTTATCAAGATATTACTAAAAGCATTTCTAAAATGTATTTGTTGCAAAATTTTTAAAACTTGTGAATTACAAAAAACGAAAAGCATGGGGCACTTATGATAACTCCTATGTAAAGTCACTCCTATGTAAAGTCACTCCTATGTAAAGTCACTCTACTACTGAATCATTAGATAAACTTTATGATTATTATTTTAAAGATTATTGATCATACTTCCAATTTTGTAAGAGATATTCTTGACTCATAGGAGCCCCATGTATTTCGTTTTTTGTAATTCACAAGTTTTAAAAATTTTGCAACAAATACATTTTAGAAACGCTTTTAGTAATATCTTGATAACCTTGAAGTTTCATTAACAAATTGTTTTAAAAGTAAGTTTATTTTCAACTTTTTCATTCATGTATTAAGTAGTATTAAGAAAAGTAAGTTTTTAAAAAAAATTTTTTTTATTTTTTAATTTTTTAATTTTTAATTTTTTTTGACAACTGGGTCATATATTGTCACCGATCCTAGACCTCCATACAAAATTTGAGCCTCCTAGGTCATGTAGAAGTGACTTAAATTGAACTCGCAAGATTTGATGACAACAGAAATGAAACATTGCGAGTTAAAGAAAAGCATGTAAAA
Source organism: Macrosiphum euphorbiae (assembly GCA_949089665.1). Taxonomy (NCBI): domain Eukaryota; kingdom Metazoa; phylum Arthropoda; class Insecta; order Hemiptera; family Aphididae; genus Macrosiphum; species Macrosiphum euphorbiae. The sequence goes on along the minus strand of CARXXK010000001.1, from coordinate 101,031,306 downwards.
ACAAAAACTTCTTAGTAATATTTATTAATATATAAATTAACCAAATTCTGCCATGAACTATAACAATAATGATGACTGTAGTTCTCTAATGTAATAGGTAATAACTTTTTTATTATCCAAGATCATACTTCAACATAGTTATTGGAAGGGACAAACACAGTGAGACACTTTGTTTTTAATCATTCGAAAATTTATTTATTTATTTATCAACTTTAACACCTACAAAAAAAATACTTTATTATATTCAGTCATAATACAGATATATTAGTAGAAGTTTTATTTTTTAATATTCATTTTTTTTTTACCAACATTTTAAAACTTCTTCTAAGGTTTAATAGTAAAATGTATACCCCACAGTTATTCACTGGTTTATAATTTAAACCTAATTGAAAATTCTAAAATTAAAAAAAAAAAATAATAAATATTCTAAGAATCGTTGCAGAGCTCAGTTTCATCACGCTTGCTCAAATGCCAAAATGTATTTTATTCTGTGGTTTCTCCTTATACTAGTAGAAGTCACAAAGTAAATCGATAAATATAACATATACAAAGTAGTTGAAAATACCATCTAAATAATATATCCAATCCAATGCATGTAGCCTATAATAAACTTAATAAAATATTTGGAGCTCTTATACAACTACCCAAAAAAAGGGTCTATAAAAATAATAATAAATACTTCAGTTGCCACTGAAATTCCGTAAAGAATCTAAAAAAAGCTAATATAGAAGTTGTGAATGCAGTAACCTACCTAAGATTAAAAAAAAATAAAAACATCATTACAGAACAAATAACATTCCTTGCTGAGCTCATAATCTTAAAAAATGAGGAAAGTACAACTGTAATATTACACTTAATATATCGTGTTTCAAAATGAATATTGTATCCAAAATACGAAAATGAATTTTCAATAATTAGGTACAATATTAAAATACAAGATAAGTTTTTATTAGCTGTTATATGGATTTATAAGTATTTCCAAAAAAAATTTTTAAAGCAACATTTGTATAAACTTAAAACGAATCGTTAGAAATATGGACGGTGCCGATGAACTTATCAAGTTATTTAAATATTTATTTACAGTTATTAGCAGAAAAAATTTAAGAAAATACGTGATATATATTTTTTTATAAAATAAGGTAGGTATTATTTCTCAATTGAAGCCTGATTTATTAACCCATAAACTGTAACTATAAAATCTTTTAAAGAGAATTATTATAAAGTTGATGGTACGTAGTGTATATTTCATATAAGAATCAAAATTAAATATTAACAAATGGCACCTACTACAGTGTTTTACATTAAAAAAAAATACAAAATCGTCAACAATAAAAACTAAAAATCAATCAGAATTAATATGAGAAACTATACGTAAGTAAATTATCTTTTAAACGTTTTGAATGTGACATGTAGTAACGAACCGAATATAGGTAACTAAAAATTGGAGTACTTGGTTAGAACTCGAGCTATTTATTATAGGGTAATATATTTTTCCAATAAATAATTTATTAATAATGACAAAATCACAAAAAACTCATTACTACCTAGAAAAACCTAATATTTTGGAATGAAACAATAATTATAATAAAATAAAATAAATTTCAACGTTACTTGTGAGATGTCAGCTCCAAATCACTTCCACTTCCAATCCCCTTCAGTATTACTTTCTACTTAATATTAATTTTATTTTCATTGTTGTTATGTTAGAAATATGTCAATTAATTTTAATGACACTTAAAATGTATATTCAATCAAAAACCAATGTGTTATATGTTGATTATGTTAAAATGTATAACTATCTATATTATGCTTCTTATTCTATCGTGAAAATAACTTGTGCGCGGTTGATTCGTAGAAGGCACACTATAAATCATTTGGTCTATCTAAAAGCAGTAAATGCACGGGTAAGAGTATGGTTTTTATTATTTTCTTTTAATGAACCTACAAATGTTGCTACAAATAAAACCTTCTATAGGAGCCTTTTAGTTTTTTCTTTTTTTTTCATACGGAGTGCCGCCCTTTTATAATCACAAATCTAGGCAATCCAGACACAATCTATGTAATTGGACTCGTAAATTTCTTCATTTATTACCAGTGCTGATCAATTAATGCGATAAATAAGAACAATATTTTATTTAAAATGTCATATAGGTATACACTTGTAATTTGTATATACGCAAATTTATTGTTTTAAAGAGTCCAAAATGACCATGCATTATAGCCTTAAGTGCTATAGTACCCTTAACAAACCGGAATTGTTTTTACAAAATTTTCTATGAATCGACCCGGAATGAGGTTTGAGTTTTATATATTTTGGTTACACTTTTGAATTTCAACTTGAACATTTTAACTTAAAGCCATTTCTAAGATTTATCAGTTTTAAAAGTAATCTCCTTAAAAAAAAAAAAAACTAAACAAAAGTCCTTTAGAAAAAAGCTAACAAAATTAAAGGCATGGAGATGAAATCACATTCTCTTATTTTATAAATAAGTAACGTAAAGTATTTTAAAAAAAGAGAAAACAAAAGTAAACACAACCATTAGTGAGGAGAATGAATGTTTTCACTAATAATAAAAGTTAAAATTAAAATAATTTTTTTTTGCATGTAAATAATATTTAAATATTTCTTTCAAATTTACCCTAATGCATAATGAGTATTCATAAAAGATTAATTAATGATGTCCTTAGTTGTTGCATGGCTAGTTAAATTGATGCAGAATGCTTACAATAAATTATGTATAGAATTAATAATATTTTGTATAACTGTATAATTTTTTTGTTGTGTTGAATAACAGTAGAAAAAGCAAATCAAAAGATATAATAAGCAATTATTCAAAAAATGTTTAAGCCACGTGCGTATTACAATACCTATATAATAAATAAACCATAATATCGTAATAAGATATACCACCTTTGAGCAAATATGGTTGATTCGAGGGGGAGTGGTCCCACCCTCCTAAATCGAATCCTCATCAAGTAAATACTTTATTTAAAACTTTTGTCTGTAATTTAAAAATTAAGCAGCTTATAGTATCTGTTAAAATGTCGTTTGCATGACGCTATAATATTTGAATAAGTGATACAAAGTTATTTAGTTACAAACAGGGAGCATTGATTAATAATATATAATATAATGAAACACAGTCACGGACTAAGATAATTAATGATAATAATAATTGTAAATTGTTGTTATTTTCGTATGGAGAATTTTAAATTGCACTGAAATAAGCAAATAAATACTAAAATGTTACATAGCAATGTTATATACATTTAATTATTTTATTTAATAATGTTTGTACCTTTTCGATGGGGTTAAGTTTTTTTCCAATATAACAAGGAACTTATTCAGTCTTCCAAAAAAAATTTTGCTTTATGGTAATCATTGTTTATCATACAGAATATTTACACATATTATATTTTTTTTGATGCGTCAATAAATTGTAAAATACTAAAATGGACTGTAACATTATATTAACAAAATAGGTACCTAGCTACACATTAAATGATCATATTTTCACATCACACAAAAAACAAATTATAAGCCATACAAATAACGTCTCTACTTATCCATATAGATGCATGCATACACACCGTTTACTGTTTTATATACTGTCTAGATTTGTTATAAATCGAACCAATAACAATATGAAATAAATTCATGGTGCCTGTTAACATTCATAGTAAAACAAGTGGATTCATTAATCATGTCAACGATAGAACAACGAACAATTTTATTACCATCCCCTAGTACACATACAGAGGAACATTTTAAATTGGTATAGATTATATGTAGATAGTATTAATAATTGTGTTATCAAAAGTAATACTTATTTAATGTTGATAAAAACGTCTATTCAACTCGGGACAGAAGTCAATGGCAAACAATTATTTATAAATGATAACACATGCATATTATATGCGTGGTACTGAATTTTGAAAATCTTACCACAGTATAAATAAAAAACTATTAGAATACCTATATCTATGTAAAAAATTGTAAAAAGTTTTATAATTTAAAAGAAAATCATAATAAAATATGATAAAATTGCAAATTCATTCTTAAACTGAGTCTGGAAAAATACGGTATATTTTCCACTAATACCTCCTATAATGTAAAAAGTATACATGCTGCGTGCATTTTAATTTATTTATTTTAATGTTTTTTTTTAAATTTCAAATTTATTCTAAGCCTTAGAATATTCTAAGTAAGATGCAAATTGGTTTCGTGAAGTGGTTAAATTAAATACAAAGTTTTACTTAATATGTAATATATTATACTTTTAGCTGCTTGTTTTTGATGATTTTTGGTAATTTTAATTACATATTTCTAATATTATTAGCGCAATAAGTCTCGAACTCAAATAATAATCAGTAAATAAATCTTTCTATTTTGTTTAATCATACATTTTTTTCATACCTAATGATTAATTTATTAACAAACCAATTAGATTCATGCATATTTTGAAAACTTTTAGTGCGATAAGTCCCGAATCCTCTGATTAATACTATCCCTAGTATAAAATATAATATATAATATATCAATACCCCGTAGAGAGCAAATTGTAAATAGATACCCACTATAATTTAACATTATGATCGAAATTATGTAAAATTTGTGTTTACATATAGGTACAATTTTGAACCAACTCATATTGCGGATATTTTGATGACGTTACTAATCCAAAATAATTGTGATCCAACAAGCAGCAGCAATAATAATAATATTAAATTACAATTGCGCGAGTAGTGTGTACTATATAATATAGTGTGTGCCTAAATGTACTAAAGTACATTAAGTATGTCATTGCGAGCACTATTAAAGTGTGTAGTTAAGGCTGCTACAGATTAATTTCGACAAGCAACAACAATATAAAATCCCTGTCATATGCAATGCAAATTTAATTATATGGAAGCGACACAGAGTGCTCCAGTAGTGTTGTGTTTGTATATGTTTTATCGACACATTCTCTTATTTTATCGATGAAAAAGGTTGGACAGAATACAGAAAGCGTGTTGAACTCAACTATCTCTCCTCAACGGATATAAGGGCAGTATTATTTGTAAAATATTACTACCGTAATCGTTTTAAATCAATAATTAATCATAGGACGTTTATTATAGGACGTTTTTAAATATTATTCCTAGTTACTAACACAATAATTAATAACGAGCACCTATAATTATGAATAAATGAAGATTTTTATTTAAATACACATAATATACTTATGTTCAATATTTTTATATTAATATTAATTATATTATATTACTAGATAAATCACATATTGTATTTTTAAAACCCACTTAATTTTCGGGTTGAAATGATTTTAAAGTAATACCAGATAGGTAGTTAAGTATAATTTTAATTTAATTAATATATCATACAATTATTATTATTATTGTTATTAATATTTCAATTACATTAAAATACTCCTGTTATAATAATTATTATTTATACATGTAAACAACGATGTTAAAAAATGAATTAATTTATAAACATTTTGGCGTAATTAGTTGATAATTCGAGTTTATCGTTATAATTATAGTTTACAAAGAGCCATTAAATAACAATAACCTAGAATAATTTATTATTATGCATGTATGTGTGTTTTACCTGGGGTAGGGACAGGAATTAGGAATATATTCATGCTGAAATTACCGTTGAAACACGTATTAGTGAAGAGTAAACAAAAATTCAATTCCAGCCACTTTTCGTCGCTCGAAGTTTAATTTGATTTTTTAATAAAATGGCTAGACTGCCTCCGTGTGTACGTATTATGTGCATGCGGAACGTTGACGTCACTCTTATTGCCGCTGAAAATTCTCTACAGAGGGTGTGATCGCGGACAGGCCTCTGCGGGGGGGAGGAACCATCGGTGGCGGTGGTGGCGAGGTGTCGCCAGGGGACAGTCGATAAAATGCGGCGATAACGGTGCGGGTCACGCAATCCGAGTGTGAACTCCTCTTTGATTATACTTTTTGCCCCTCCTGTACACGTTTTACTGCGACGTTATACCATTTCCCTATACACACACACTCACGCTGGCCCACACGCACGCACACATACCCACACACGGGCCCACACATACGGACACGAATACGTGAACTTAACACGTATATATACAAACACAAGCGCATATGCATCCACACTGCCCCAAGCATAAATCTCGCTATTCAATTTAAAGACCGAGTACTTCGTTGTATTAATGTAGTGAAGAGCAAGAGGGAAAAAAACCATTTACGGTATATTATAGAAACAGCTTTGACTAAGATTCGAGATTGGCTCTGGTAAAGGGAGGGAAAGAATGATAGCATTCGTCAAGCATATACAATTAATATTGCAATATAGACCAATTATTATGCTGAAAGGCCCTAATATTGTATAGAAAAAAGTGGTACCATCACTTACCTACCTATTTTCATAACTTCAACATGAACAGAAAATCAAATTATACGTTCAAAATAACCTTTTTGAAAGACAAAAAAAAATAATATCAAACTATCAACTGCCTGGTTAGTGGTTATCCTTGCCACTTCTGAAGATTTAAATTTAAAAACCAACAAATAAATTAAAAACCACAAAGGTGGAACTTTCAACCTTTTTATCATATTTGCATCACAAAGAAATATGACAATCTATATAAATTATAAAAAATAACATTATAAAACGTAATTCTTTGTAATATTAATGAATTAAATAAAACTAATACTTTACATTTTAAAGTAACATCATCTAAATGTCATCTTACCATAATAATTACAACAATATCAACAAAATACAGTGATACTTATTCAAATATTATAAGTTATAACCATGATTTCTAAAATAATAAGTACCTAAGTACACATATTTTTTTAAAATCTATTTCACAATTTATAATATCATTGATGCATTGACAATATAAATTTCAATATGTATTTGTTTTCGAATTAATCAATATACTCGCTCATAAGTGATAATTCATAACGAAAGAGAATTTTATAATATTTACCATTCATTGAAATATTATTATTTCATAAAAATATATTTCTTAAACATAATATTTAAAACGTGCAAGCCATAAACGGAATTATCAACCTACTAAACTATTATTTATATTTTATAGCAATATTTTCTTCTTGTAGTAAACCTAATGGTTGGTTTTGCAATTGGACCACTCTTCCCTGTTCTCGGCTACCCTCTTCAGTTTTCAGTGTAGCTTGATAGTACAGCATCGGAAATAATTTGTATGCCGAATGAAGTTCTTGGAGTTCCTCGGTTCATCTAACCTTCAGTTTTCCATTCTTTTATTCCAAAAATTATAAAAGGATGGAAAATCGAAGGTAAGAGAGACCGAAAGCAGTATGACATAGAAGATATAAGTAATAAAGGAGGTATTTATACAATTTCAATCTTATATAATATATTAAGTACCTACTTAACAATTGTATATTTTTATTGGAAATAATAAATAGTAAAAATTAAATAATTTAATACGTATGTAAGTGCACAATTTAACTAACATATAAATATTCCGTATTATGTTCTAAGTGAAAATTAAAAAATTAAAGTATGGAAAGGCTTAAGCCTTTCCATCTTGAGATGGTAAATTATAATTATATGGCCGTTCGTCACGAACCCCAACAACATGTCGGTAAGAAGAGTTTCCGTGGGAAGTTCCGTTCCCTGATCAACTTTAATTATATCAGTTTGTTTGCAAACAAACTGTTGAAGGGATAGACTTTAAGATATAAGCAATGGCAATTGGACGAAGGGAGTTTACTGGTTCAGTGGCGGAAGAGGTTTAATTAAAAACAAACTCATCGTCTCTTGTGCTCTAATCGAAGTTTACAAAACATCAAAAATATCTTTACTCAGATTTTCACCTTGCGTTCCACGGCATACCGTCTGCAGAATGATGGGTGTCCAACAAAACTATTTGGACGAATACGAAAAGTTGTTAACACTTAAAAAGTTTTACGCTAATATCTGTCTTTTTTTATTCGTGATAAACACAATTGGAATGATATTCAAAACGATTTACAAGATACTAATTATAAAACTGAATGTTGCTCGAATAAACATTATCTATATACATTATACATTAGTGTGTTTGTACCTAACTATGTTACAGGGTATATTAAATTATTTTATTTTTTCATTTTTATTGACGTTAAGTATCGGCAACTATGGCCATTAGCATTTGGGGTTACGGTTGGTTGAGAATCACGTGCATGTGTAGGTCGAGGATTCGTCACTAAAAACACAGGTGTTCACCCATCCGGAATCCAGCGACGTTGGTCGATGTTTAACTTCAGAACACGTTAGTGACTGAGGCCAACCACTGATCCTCACCAGGGTACATTATGTACCGACATTAAATTATAATATATTGCAGGTAAAAATGATAAATACCAACTGCAGACTATAATACTTGACGTGTGTAGATTTTGAAATAATAATAATCCATTATTCTAGTTTCTATACATTGGGACGCTTAGTGGCATTATTAATGCTTAAATCAGACTATCGAGTGATTTCAACTATTATATTTACACTAACGAACTGTCAAAACACCGACGAGTGAAGTCGTCAACTTGCGCATTATAAAAGGATCAAAGTTATTGAGTGGTTGTCGCCCATGCTCGCCGACACCCACAGCTGCAGTAATAACGGTATAGTTTAATAATACGTGTATAATATTATTATAATAACGGTACGAGTATAATGATGTAATAATTAAGGCTCGGAGTTTATAGAAATATTAGAACTTTATTATGATCTCTATAGGATATGTCGTTTTTCAATTTTTATTTTTTATTTTAATTATTATTGCATTTTTTAATCAAAAATAATAAAATTCATACCTATATATATACAAATTGGCTAGTACCTATCTAAACTACCAAGGGAGTCACTATAATTTATAGCCAAGCGTAATAATTGATAAAAATATGTAGCTTAACATAGGTCGGTGGTAATCAATATAAATGAAAATGTTAATAAAAGCAATATTTGAATTTTGCTTTTAGTATCACATTTTTTGAGTAGTTTTTAACCATTTTCAGAAGAATTTCGTACGTTTTGCAAATACTAATGCCTTATGGTGACATTAGTCGCACGCATTCGTACCGCTATCGCTGCCTCGTTCGTTCGGCACTTGGGTTGCATTAAACTGCCAATATTATTAATCTTTAAGTCTTGATAAATTATGATAATATTATATTCACGCGCAAAAGCAAGTTTCCATATTAAACCTCTGGCGCCGCGGAATTCAAATTTTGGACACTATTAGAATTAGGTATTGCTTTGCTGGATTTCTGCTGGCTCTGTATATATATATAGGTACGTTGAAAAATACTGCGACGAAAACGAAGTATTGGCGGCAATGATAGGTACAGCAGCAGGATCGGCGTTGCTCAATGGGGGAAGGTTCATATAATATATACATATTATAATAAAAAATAATAATAATAATATCATCCCGTAGCCCAGCGGCGGCGGTGTCAGTCTGATTACTAGGACGGCGGTGACGGCGCGGCGACCCGTTCAAAGGCGGCGAGCGAACGAGCGAGTCCCTCCGGGGCGTACACACGCATAATATTATCGGCAGTGGCGGCGGCCGCGCATCCCGGGTACCTGCCACTACCTGCCACTGCCTACCACTGCCTGCTGCTGCCGCCGCCGCTTGTCATCCCGCTGCAGCATCGCGCGGGCGGCGGGTTACGTACACCAAACACAATTATACCGTCGCCGCGTGCGCCACCCTCGTAAATATATATATATATGTATATACTTAGGTGTGGGTGTGCGGGGGTGTGTGTGTGTGTGTGTTGTATACATAATACATACACCTACGCTCGTATACGTGGAGATAGAGACATCGTTAACGGCGTGCAATTGAATTATACACGGAGCGACGTTCGCCCAATCCCGCGCCGACAGCCCCGTGGCCGGGCCTCGTTATCCCCGGCGGCAGTGGCTTTTACACGCTCGACAGTATATAAATACATATTTTTTCCCCTGTGTGAGCTCGCGAGTGTATATGAGGAGGCAGTGGTGATGGTTAAAGGGTTGGAGATGATTTGAAGCGGCATTTTCGTTCGGTTTTTGTTTGTTTTGTTTTTCCGCCAGTGATGATGTTGTACGAATTACACAATAATAACGCCTCGTATAATATTATACCTAGGTACGTGGGATAATAAGCCAAAAAAATACCACCTATGTGCCATGCAACGAAGTTCGAGCCCCTCGCTCATATTATTGGCGTAATGGTAGTGTTGTGTCGCTTTTGATATAATGACGTGTCGCTAATGTCGTTCTACACTGTACATAATTATTCACATCTAATAATATGACGTATAATGTTTTAATTGTTTTTAAGTCTAAACTAATTTTGATTCGACGAATATTAATAATAAGAGGTAGGTACGACTCGAGTGTTGAGCTGCCGTGATGATACACAAGGCGACCCTAATAATAAAACGTTTATATTCACTCGAGTGTGTTTGCTCTCTCCACTGATCTAACATAATATCGACTGCTCATCGTTTATATTATTAGACATAGTTATTATATCGTATACATAGGTATACTGCATGCTACATGGAACCGAACGGATTCTTCAGCTACTTAACATTCATAACTATATGGGTATACTATAATTCGTAATCGATACCCACATAATAGGCCGTAATATTCATCGACATGTCTATCTCTATCGCTCTATCTCTCTCTTTCTCTCTATATATAAACCTAATTCGCAAATCGTTCCCTAAAATATATTGTATATGAAAATACGCTCTCCACAAAATTATATTATAATATCCTATGAAGGTATATATTATTATAGTGCGATAACGTACATCAAATTAATTTAAGCACTTTTAGCACGCTCACGTGTCAGAAGCTGATAACATAAATATTGAATAACCTCATTCATAACTATTGTGAGTTTAATATAATGTTAGCCATTTCTAAATTACAATATTAATACCCACGTGCACATAATTATGCATATTGTTACACTATACCTACTACCAGTGCTGTAGCCAAGAGACACTAAGAGAACATGTCTTCCTCTATCAGATTTGTTATTTTTTTTCCAAATTAGTTTGGTCCGTTATAGTAAACAGAAATACCAATAATATCATTAATAAACAGTAGCGTAACTACGTGGAGGAGGACGCTCTTCTACCCCTCAATCAGAAAATATAATATATAAAGTAAGACGTATCCGTGCTATAATCATTATAATATAATGTGTATAACTTTAAGTGAATTATTAATTACATAAGACGAAAACAGAAAAAAAAAATTATTTAAAAAAATTACTATAAACATAATATAAGATAACATATATAACTATAGACATACAGTAAATTGTAATTTATAATAAATTATTAGAGCTTAAAACAGGGATCAAACCACTATATTAACACCCCCCACCCACAACAGAGTTTGCACATTGTGTTGATATGATACAAAGTTAATCTTTATAAACAACATTATTATGCAATTGCCAATTATTAATCGTAAAAGTCTTATTTTGTGCATCGTCACAATTAGACATTTCAATCCATTCACTATATTCATAGTTCATACTAATGATATTAATATTACAATTCACTACAAATAATGATAGTTTGAGTTTATAATATTGTTTTCTAAGACTCAAACCCGGTTGAAGATAAGATACCGTTAATTATAGTTGTCAAATTTCGTTTGGTGCATAATATAATAATATATGCTTCATTTCAAAATGTTATTTGGAAGGGCTTGGGTTTCATAAATTGGAACAGTGAAGGGTTCTAATGGGTCGGGCTGTGCATAAAAATATCAGCTCATGTAAAGCTTTAATATTATGCGTAGACTTTAATACTTTTTATATGTTTGCCAACCATCGCATCGGTGCCTATGGGCAGTGTTATCAGATTTTTTGCACTTTCACAGAAAATTTGTTTATCAAAAGTTCATTGTCACATCGTTACTAACAAGAGCCGATCATAAAATAGTAAATTATAAATAAGTGCATTTATAGCATTATATCAAAAGTAGAGAAAAAATTCAATGCCCCTCTAGAAAAAAAATGTTACGGCACTGACTATACTTCAAATTAAATAATAACTATGTGGCCAAGACGTATTTTAGTATTATAATAAACGTAAATACCTGTATCTATGTAAATAATTTAATTTTGTACTTTACCATGCCTCAGACAACAGTCATAGATATAGTCATAAATGATCACTCACCTGCAAAGAACAATAATCATTATAAAAATTATACACGTAATTTTCAAACATTATTTTTGAGACATTAAAATATATAAAACTTATTGATACCTATATTATATATAATTATTAATCATACTTATTCCAACCTAGAATAAGCATCAATATATTTATCATATCGTTGTTATATAACTGAGTTTCTCATATTTGTATTTAACATAAATACAAACAAAAAACAGATTCAACATTGCACGTATTGGTGAAAACTATTAAATATTATTCATTTCACTAATTAGTAAAAATATAAATAACATACTTCCCCTCGTTTGAATAATTTTATATTTTGCATTAAAATTACAAAAACAAAATATGTACTATTTAAATGTCAATTTGTTATTATGTTTCCGGCAGTGTTTCCAATGTGTAGGCATAATTTGAAAATAATTATAGTTTCTGTTTGCTTTACATAACAAAAAGCAAAAATAATTAATGTATACAAGTATGAAACTTTCACTAATTTAAAATGTTTTTCAACTCAAATGGAAATTTCTAATTTGCTCACAAACTAGAACAAATAAACTCTTATTTCATTAATTTTAAGTAACAAATAATTTAATGATTTTACAAATTTCGAAATAAAGAGTAATGACTAGATAAGTGTACACTTGACGTTTTAATTTAAATATAAACACTAAAAATTAACAGTTTTGTGGTTTTATCTTTTACTAAAGCTATAAAAATATGTCAAAGAATTAAAATCACATAACTTGAATTCAACGAAAAACTTAACCTACATTTTAAAACGGTTATCATTAAAAAGAAATTCGACTTCGAATAATAATTATTTTAGTATATTTTTATAGCGTATTCAAATAATTATTTAAATATTTCAATGAGTTCTCTACAATCAGTCACATATGATTTAGTATTTACTGATACTGAAAGAAGAATGGTTTCAATTGTTCCAGTCTCGAGTTTATAAAACATTAGTAAGTATTTTCATATTTTATAGGTTAATCATATTTCCAACAAGTTTAAAATAAATGGCACCGAATTTTTAACTTTTAGGTGAATTACTTCCATCTGAACAAACCAAATTTACTGTAAACTTGTTTCGTGTAACGTCGCCATCGTAACCACGGAGTATACGAAATTTAACCTTATTGACAAAGTTTCAGAGTATAAACTTGGCACATGAAAGTATTTCGCCCTTATTAATATACAGAGGATAAAACGTTCACGTGAACAAATAATAAATATTCGCATTTAATGAAAATAATAGACATTATCCAAAATAAAACGATCAATAACGATCAAATTTTCAGTAAGTATTCACTTTTTAAGTACTTATACTTCAATATACTAAGCCTCCAATGTTCATTTAACTCATAAAATAATATAATTTAAATACCTAGATCTATTTTAATTCATATAATTATATTTTTCTTGTGGCTTGTAGTGTTAGTCATATTTATAGATACGATTAAAAAACGTTAGATAGAGTTGTACTTTAAAACTACGATTGCATAATAATATGTATACATTAATTTAAATCAATATACAGTGGAGTATTTATGGGGAGAGGGGTACAAGGAGTTCGTGCTCTCCCCATGTACCATACCTATGTATATTGTATATGTTTTATAACTACTATATTAACTAATAACTACAGATGAGTATAATCTTAAGGCTTGCATAGTATACATATTATTAAATTATTGTATAATTGATCTAAAATTATAACTGAAATAACTGTATATATTTTGTTTATGAATACATATTTGGTGTATTTTTGTGTCCCCCTCTATTATTTCTTTCTAAATATGAATCTGTAAATATACTATAATATATTATTTTAATAGGTATTATTTACTGTACCTAAATATGTGTGTTTAATATAATTTAATTCCAAATAAAGGCTCATTTATATCATTTCCAAATCAAAATCTCCGAAAAAAACCTACGTCATCATTGTAACACAATGATCGAAATCTGACTTAAAAATAATAATTGTTACATCTGATACAAAACTAATTAATCATTATTTTTATGCTCACATATTTCAATTAAACCAAACGCACTTATCAGGATATTAATTCATATTAATTAAATGACTAGAGCAACGTAAAATGTTTATCAATCTAAACTAATATTTGTAGTTGAAATATTAATTATAATAATGTAGCTTACTAGCGTTTGCTTAATTTAGTAAAATATTTCAATAGATTATATTATTATATTCTACTATTATAGGTATAGTATTTCAGGTCGAGTGTTACTGCTGGGTAAATACTTCCCTCACGCTTTCAAAGCCAATTTTATTGTAATCCAGCTCATATGCTTATTGTAACTATTATTACAGATTGTATATATTCAAATAAATGTTAAAAAAAAACTATTATATAGTAAATAAATTTTAACTACGAGCGTTAGGTTAGGCTTTCATAATATTATAGGTACTCCTGTTTTCATGAATATAGTGAAACTTAATTGAAAAAAATCGTTTATGGTTCATAAAATTGTATATCATTGGTTTGGAATTATCGCTATAAAAAATGTCTATAATCTATTTTCCTATACTAAACTATGAAGTAGAATCATCGATTTACTTATATTTCTATAAATCATAACTACATTTTGCGTGAAATAAACACTGTTTAATTAAAATATTTTAAAACTTTGATTAATTATATTTATTGTATTAGAAAAATTGAAAAAAATATGTCTTCAACTATCATCTTCTTTTTGTTAAAAAAATTAGTATTTGATTTTATATTCTGAGTGGAAGTCTCGGTTTATTTTAGAATTTGTGTTATTTTTTTTAATGCCTATAGTTATAAAACGGCTTTAATTTTCAACATCAAAGGTGGTCTATGGTAGCAAATTGTATCTAGTGGTAATCACATAGATTTGAGAATCAAAAGTAAAAGATTTCAGTACTTTTCAATATAATCGGGAAAAGGGGAAGAAAAATTTAAGGAAAAAAGGAAAATTTTTACGCCAAACTATACGCTCTGTTCAAGTTAAGAAACGTAGTCGGGCCACAGACTGGCAACACCCGTTTGTCAACTCCTACCCAGTTAATTATATGTATACCTGCCGTGTATTATTGCCACTCCCCTGCTCACAGGTAAGCCACTGACTATGTTTCTTAACTTTTTGACAAAATTAAAATTAATAATTGTCGAGACTTAATATTTTTACCAAATATTTCAACAATTTGGACCATTTGTGCTAGTTATAGAGATTAATTATTGATTTTTTTTTGGTTTATTTTTTTTTTATACATGATAAAATTGTTGTTAGAGAGTAAAAAAGGTTGAATTTATAATACAAGTTTCCTCATAAGATATTGTGACAGAAATCAAAAAATATCAAAAATACATTTTTAATCATCAAGCCAACATTTTTTTTATAAGCATTATAAGTTCAATTTTTTACGTGATTAATGAAAATGGCTAGAAAATTTCCAAGTTATTTTATTTTAACATCTAATATTTGAAAATTTAATATAAGATTCCTTGAAAGTTTTTTTCCAAAATCAAATAAAAAGTTTTGCGTAGTCACATTCATTTTTTATGAGCGTTTGAACTTCAAATTTCGTTAATTTTTTTTTTCTGGATATTCAACGTGTATCAACGTATCAACAAACAATTTATGTTTACTTTTAATGATCACAAAAAAAAAAAAAAAAGGTAGAAATTTGAAACATTTCATTTATTACCTAAAATATTTTTGTCAATATACACAATAGGGTTTTTTTTAATATTTAGACAGACTTCAAACTAATTATATGCATTTGATTTTTTTTTTTTGATTTATTATTATTTTTGCTTATTTTTTTTTTGAAAAAGTTTGAAAATTGAATACAAGGTTCATCATAAGTTATACAATGTACATAATGTTATTTAAAAATATTTCAAATTAAAATTTCGGAGAATTTGAATATTTAAATTAAAAATGATTTTAGTTACTTTATTGTATTTTCCTAGAATGTTATTCGCAGGGTCATGAAACTTTTCACCACTACCTACTTATTATTTACTTTTTACGATATTAAATTAATTTCAAGCTATTTATACAATACATCGGTATGGACTGTAAGTCAATTATAAAAGTTATTAACAGCTTATAATTTGTATAATAGTAGGTACCTATTAGGATAATCAATTACTACATTAGTATTAAATAGTATATACCTAAGTATACAAAAATAGCTTATCTAACTTACTTTATAATTAATATAAAAACAAATTACAATAGAAATATAAATATATCATAAAATATACTTGGTTATACAGGCTGACAGACCGTCTTGGCTCAAAATCGTTTATCGTTTATTTAATACTTCCATTACAGTGATCTATCCAATGACGAATTACACTCGACACCTAATATGGTGCAGCACGTTGTTAGATTTTATCATAGTCATCATGACTATAGTACCTAATTATTGAGTAAAAATCCATATTATATATGTCTATACAAGTAACACAAAAATAAAATGTGTCTGTTAAGAATCAGTATAAGAATTCATTTAAAGCGATTATTAAGACATTTATAGAAAAATGGTTGTTTTACTTTAATATTATGTTTGTGTATGTGTGTCTAGTTATTTATTATATTAATTATATTTGACTAATGCTATTGTCATTTAATATTTTAACAATGATATAATTTAAATACAATGAAACTTAAGTTAAGTCATGTCGCTAAAACGAACATAAACATAAATTAAAAAAAATGCTCTGCTGTACAGTAGGTTACAAGTGGGTCACTGTTTAATGGATGGTATTACATTTGAATTCAATGATATAATATCATTGTATAAGAAAAACGATTCAGAGCGGAGACGGTATGTCAGTCAGGTATAAGACATATTGTAATATACTTGTATACTTGTAGGAATCTATAATAAATTCCAAATTAATCATATCAAAATATCCATTAGGTACTTAAAACGCGTTATACATCAACAAAAAACCCTGATACTATCATAAATGTATAATAGTGTACTTTAGAAGTTTCAAGTACCCACGAATGATATTATACAATCACAACAAAGTTCCAATTTGAACTTAAAATAACTATAAAAATAAACTGTTGCTTGTGTATTTTTTTAGATTTGTTGGTAACATAATTAACTACATACCTACGTGGAATCTTGTTTTAAATTTCAATCCTTAGATATAAAAGTTGAACATTTTATAAATTTTTAAGTACAAAATAAGTATTCATATTCAAATTTGATAAATTTTGTCAAAATTCGATCTTTAAATGCTAATAAAAAAATTGTGACTATGTCTTTTTAATATTTTTTCAACTGATATTGTACAATATATCAAAGCCTTGTATTAAATTTTTACAAGTTTTGGCCCAACAAATAAAAACTATTGATATTTATAGAAAAAAAACTAAAAAAATTGAAAACTGAAAATGTCCGTAAACAGCTCAAAAAGAGTCGAAATTGTATGGTGTATGAAAATGCTAATATAACATTTAGTGAAATTTTCATGTATCTACAGTTATTCGTTTTTGAATTAAAAAAAAATAAGGAAATCGCTATATGAGAAATCGAGTGAATATCCAATGTTGAAAAAATTTGAATTTGAAACGCTCATAAAAATGTAATTTGACTTTTCTTTTTTTTACCAACAAATAGAATTTTATTGATATTTTAAGAAAAAAAACTAAAAAAAAATGGAAAATGAAAATTTCCCTAAACAGTTCAAAATAAATCGAAAAATGTTTAAAATGTTATCGTGTATAGAAAATGCAAATATAAAATTCATTTTTACTGGTTAAAAGATCATTTTTTTTTTAAAGTTACACCAAAAAACCAAATGCAGTTTTTATGTAAAAATTCCCGTTTTTCCTTAATTTTTCTTATGTTTTTCTAGGCGCTTTTGAAAATTACTGGGAATTTTAAATTTTGACCTCCCCAATGAAGTTAAAATCGAAGCATTATTTTGACTACTTATCGTGTACACAGACACAAAAATAAATAAAAAATAAAAAATAAAAAAACACACATCATTCAATCATTGTAAAATCAATACATTCATCGTTCCACTCAGAATCTAAAATACCATTATGACTGGAATTTATTAAAATTGGCCGTAATCCAAAGTTATAATGTAATGTAAGTACTTGTACGTTTTAACAAAATGATGAAATGTTGCAATTTTGTACACTTCAGTAGTACCTATATTACTACTATTTTCTAATCAAATTATGTACACATTTTTCAGCACACTTTTATGCCCTAACAAATCTCGGCTAATAAAAATAAATTATAATAACTACTTCATGAAAAAAAATCCACATAGCTCTTATTATCTCAAAATTTCAAAATTGTTGCATGCTCATTATATTATGAAACTGACCATCGTGCTGGTTCTGCTCACGCAGGCACCAGAAAAACTTATTTCAGCGGACAAAAACACCCGAATTACATATTGTGTTTCAAGAGCTATATATATACGGCTTTTATAAGCAGCTATAATATTATTTCCATATGAATTAAAAATATATCGATTAAAAGTGCTTCAGTATATTATTGTCCACACCGTGACAAAATCGTCACCATTGATTTCAACAAATATAATATGTTTCACAATAGGCACTCCACAATTCATCAAGTTAATCTCACTAACTGATAAAATCTCAACTGCGCTTGAAAACCTGCAAGAGGCAACAATTATTATACTGCTCTGGAGTTCTTATCAGACATTTCTCAAGCACTCGGTGGAGTTTGGCAGAGAGGCCTACTATACAAATTATAACTCATCTCGCAAGCTACCTCCTTTCTTAGTATAAAGTCAAGTTTAAAAAATATATCGTTTTGTCACATGACAGGGTAGTTATCTATCATTCACTCACCAAATATATTATGCCAGAGTTAATTTTTTAGTTATTCTACTAGGCAATGATTTAACTCCCGATCTTAACAACGTGTTCACTGCCGATGTCTCCCAAACTACTATTCAACTTTAACTCACTATTCTTGCTGCATTCAAACACAACAATGCGTGTTCTTCTAGCCTCCGGTGGAAATCCAATTCAATTTATTCAACTACATCAGTATCACACAAATGCAATTTAAATAATATAAGCGATACATGGATAAATAAAATTAATACTCAAATTACTATTAGCACAAGTCAGTTTCACTTTATAATAGATGTACTCGAATATGTCTTTAAATTATTATAAAAATTATGAACAACATCCACCCCATCCCTGTCTGACCTGAAATGAAGCATTTATAGGTATATGATTAGATAAACATTTAACCTGCTGGAGTCCTGAGGAAGGACACGAGGAGACTTTAGGAAAAATGAAAATCAACCAGTATACTATTATATATTTTCTGTATTCTTCTAAACTCCAAAAAATCAGTTTATTATATAGTATACTATTTATTCTATATATAGACAATATCTAATATAGATAAAAGACAATCGTAATGCCTGTTTGGGCTATGGTATTCCATCTATTGCACTGACGATACAATACTCCCTCCTTGGTACGTATCAAACCTTGCTTTGCATACTAACTTAAAATTTAAAAATACAAGCCCAAATATTTAACAACGATTTCAAAAAATTTAAACACTAACTATAACCCGTTTATTTATCCTTATGTCAGCTACCATCACAATTCCGAAAACCCCACCATACAGACTTAAACTCAAGATATCTATACATTTATTTAAGAGGTGTTACCATTTAACCAATGGGTGATTTCCTCATATTGAGTCAAATGTGATGTAATATTAAATTGACTTACTGTCATATAATTGTACATAATATTATAAATAGTCTTATTTTAAATAAGAAAAAGATCATTAATTTCCTATGAAAATGCATAAAGGTATGAAATTTAAAAGTATAGTCAATGTGTATAATAATTATCCTAGCTGAAAATTCGTAACTTAATTTTCACTTAATGAAAATTAACATTTTAACTTTTTTTAACAGATTTGTAAAACATAAGCCACGTCTAACTTTTAAACCAAACAAATAATAAATAGTTATTTGCACAGTGGGAAAATCTATACACCGATGTATAGGTATTGTACTTTTACATAAATCATCTGTTCAATGAAAAAAAGAAACCCGAAACAAATTCAATTAAGACTTTAATGTTGCAAACAATACCGATCGCTAAAAATCAAACAAATCTTGAAACAGAACCAAATTTTAACCATTCTAAAAGTTAAATTAATAAAATTGTACATTTCTCAAGTTGTAAAATCAAAAATGATCAATAGGTATAATAACATGATGACGATTTCTAGTAAACTGATTTCCATTTGAACGTTCATTAAAATAAACACGGGGTAAGTAATAATAATGAAAACAAACATTACAAAACGTAGTAATAATAATATTCATTAAACGAAAATGGTTTTCCGATTGCTATCACCGATCACGTCCTACAATACAGTCCACGTATACCTATAGTGCCCTACGTGGATATATTTTTATTCAACGCACAACTACCGACGAGAGTAATGATCCGCGCACACACACAATGCATTTACAGTATATACGGTAGGCCACGACCCGCATTCCCGATTTTTTAACATCATCCCTTTCTCGAGCAAGAGGCGTAGTTATCTGCGTATTTATATTTTTCTCTGTGTTTGTGGCACAAATTTATTTATAAATATTTAGGCAAAAATGCGTGCTGAAGAAAATGTATTATTCAAAAAATAAAATATTAATCCGAAATGTTAATCGAAATTCAAATCATATTTTAAATCGTCGTGTTCTGACAATAAATGTGTGCATTTCTTCAGAAAAAAATGTATACTAAAACATTTAATATTAAAAAGTCGAATCAAAAACTAATTGCTTTGCAATAAAATAAGGGACACATATTTGAAGTATAGTTTATACTTATATGCATCTAAAAAATGTACATACAGAGGTTCGGCAGATGACTAGATAGTTTATATTATAGTAAAGATGTTTATCATTCTATGTATAAAAATAAAATACTAAATTTGAAAAGCGATTCTAAACAGTTAATCCAAAAATGGACGAAACTACATCATTTTTAATGAACCTAAAAAAAAATATTCATTAAATCACATGATAAACATAAAAATATGCTGTAGGTAAAATCCAACGCCATGAAAACTATTTTAACCGACGAACCAAAATATATAATTTTTTTAAATTAATGCACTTCATTATTATGAAAAGAATTAATCTTTTTTCTGTTCATGCTCGACGAGTTTAGTGGATAAAATTGAAAGGTTTATTATTATATTTTTAATGAGACATAGTGTTATTGCGTACCTATCTATAAACACGCTGTATTTTGTTAAATCCATTTTTTCATCCAAAAAGAAAATGGAAAAACATAGATTGGTCACCGCCCAGCAAGACTTAGGATTAAATTAGTTGTCGTTAAAAATATAATCGTTTAATTATCGTTCCTCCGCGGTTTTATACCTCCGTCGTGGCAGTTTCAGCCTGCACCACCGGTGTTGACGGAAAAACAAATCTCATTAAAACCCGATCAATTAACAATGTTATTCTCGTTATACCACCGAGGTTAAAACCCGGGTCGGATTTTTACTCCTGCCAGGTGCGGGGTTGACGGGGAGGTGTTGTATAGTCGCAAATCTCACTCACCCCCCAACCTCGCCCCCCTTCCACAAGCATACGCATAAATCCGGGTTTAATAGCACAGCCTATTTTGGCCGGTTTTGTTCCCCAAAACTACTTACGAGTTATACGCTTGTACGTGCCCGCCGCGTGTAGTGTGTGCGGTGAGCACCTATAGCGACGAGGAGACACATGGCGGTAATAACGGTGTCGGCAGCAGCATGGGACACGATAGTTGTGCGACGGTATTACCTCTCGTCCGCCACGCCTGGATATCGGTGACCGGATGAATATATAATATATTATAATACGCGTGTGTATCATTTAGTTTGCACATATATATATTCTACACCACTACACTATACAGTGACGCGTTGTATACGAATGACATTTAAACGTTTGGTGGAGGGACGGAGGTTGGTTCATGTCTGTGAAAAAAAACATAACCCACCGCCCGTGTTGTACGAAAAAGACGTCGTAATAGTTTGTTTATAATAATATGTATGCAGGTACATGGTAATGCCCTTTAAGAAAAAAATAATATATTTTTAGGACTAGAAAAATAGTATTACAATTAATAAAGTAAAAACCAATGAATACCTATATTTGAACTTTGAGTTTTTCTTGTGATCAGAATATTATTTAACCTACAATATTTATCTACGATACTGTGCTCGGTACACCAATGCAGGTAGTGCGCACACTGCACAAGGTCAAGAGTGATACACCTTGGTCTACATCATGGTTGTAAATACTAGATAGTGTGGTCACAGAGTATATTCTCATATACTCTATATATATTACGATTATAGTTTTCTGAAGTATGCCGGTATGTCAGTGAGCGTTAGTTGTGGCTAAACAGACCACCAATACCTATTTCTAACCATAAAACTCACTATTTAACGCAATTAAAAATAGTACACTTATCTGTATTAAAGGTACATACTAAGATGGTACAGTAACTTGCTCATTTAAAATCTCAAAAAATGAAGAATTCCATGAGGAGATCAGATCCCAACATCCCCCTTATATACATTGCTGATTCTACACATTAGAGAGGATCGATAGAATTTCGAGAGGCGAAATCGGTGGGGGACAGAATGTTGAAATCTACTACATAATAATGAATCTCCACCAATTTTTTACCAACGCAAAACACGATTTGACCCGTCGTGTAAGTACTGCAATATTATAATAATATATGTATATAGGTAGTTGCTGCTGGTGCGGGTATACGGACGTCCGGTCCGCGTTTATATGAAAAAGGGCGTCAATATTTTAAAAACCAGAATTCTGAATTAAATCGTTTTTTCTCTCTCTCTCTGCGAAAAGGACTAAAATATTACTATAATAATATATGAATCAGTAGACCGCGAAGCGTATAGCATTTTTTCACCGTGCGCAAAAATTTAAAATACGACAAGGCAGCCTTACTGTACAACACTAGTACACTACAATATAGATAATAATACCTATGTATAATAATATCATCACTAGAATCATATAAAACTATAATAT
Organism: Macrosiphum euphorbiae; assembly: GCA_949089665.1. Taxonomy (NCBI): domain Eukaryota; kingdom Metazoa; phylum Arthropoda; class Insecta; order Hemiptera; family Aphididae; genus Macrosiphum; species Macrosiphum euphorbiae. The sequence continues at coordinate 101,007,955 of CARXXK010000001.1, read as the reverse complement.
AGGTACAATGTATACAGGTAGGTAGTTTATTGTTCACGTTCGTCAGTCCGTTGTACATATAACATAATATAATATAATAACAATGGACACGACAACTTTCGTCGTACTCCCGTGCACTCGCTCACACACACACACACACACACACACACACACACACACAAACACGTACATAATATTTTAATGTTATAATATGTATAATATTATATTATTATCATACATATTTATGGGTGTGTTTATATACGTTTATACAGTATATATTATTGTGTGTGTGTGTGTGTGTGTGTGTGTGTGTGTATAATATAACATGCATAATGTATACCGGGATATTCGTCAACAGTGTACGGGACGGCCGTGTACACACACACACACACGCTCGCGCGAGCTTGCTCTCGAAACAGGGAGCGGGCTTTTCCGGGTGCAATAAATATCGAACCCGCCCGCCGCCGCCGGACTTGGGAGGCCCCCGGGGCACCCGTGGCTTTATATTCCCTTGGCTACGATTCAACTCCGCAGCGTTAATTTGGCTCCGAGTTTTCGTTCGTGTTTCAAATGATTTGCAGCGCGCTGCCTCTGAACCTAGCCGCGCCCCATGCTGTTTTTCTTGTTCGCCCGCTTTTTATCCCCCCCCACCCTCGCCCCCGATCGCCCCTTGTCGATGAATAAAAGTTTAGTATTTTTCCATTTGTCAAATAACGAGGGTAGCAGAGCTTCATAACACATCGTACATATTTTTTTTTATTTATTTATTTTTTTTAAAGCGTCAATGCGTCAAACACTCGCGAAAATAACATATATAGGCATGCTTAAATAAACAGGCATGTCGGAAAAACCGTTCAGCGCATATAGTGTGCCCCAGACATGGAATAAACGAGTTCTTTATCAACACCCCAATGTATTTGGGATGTAAATTATCGTTTATTCCAAGTCTGGGACACACATACAACTATAGTAGTTTTATACATCTATACAGCACACAAGTGCAGCGATAGGAAAAATACGCAAGTTTGCAGACAAGCCTGTTTATTTATCCATGGGTACATACCTGAAGTCTAACACTATTCTATATATGTAGGTACCGACTATTTTTATCGCCACTTCGTACCTGCAATTATTTACCTACCTATGTTTACTGACCACTGTACAAATTATAATATTATTATACTAATTAATATCGTTAAAATGCAATAACATGATTACTGGCCACCAAGCTACTTCAATGCAAACCAATCAGAAAATTAACTCAAGTCTAAAGTCTAGAGTAGACGTCATAACATACGCGACACACGCATATCAATGCGTTTTTTCAATTAAAAACATGACGCACATTGTACCTACATAATATTGTCCATCATACCGACAAAGCCGATACAATTAAAAGTCTGAAAACATTTTATAATTCGCTATCATGTTAACTCGACATAGACAATCCCACTTCTTTGAAATTTTGTTTCAATTCCGTAAAATCTCAATTGAAAAAATCCGTACTTTTACATTTTAACGGAAGATTATACTAGACGAAATTTGAAAAATTTGAATAATTGATCGCTAGTAAACTTCACACCCAATTTAAATATGCTTTCAGACATCTTATCGCATTTCTACCTCCATATCGATACGATAGTACGATGGACTAAAGATAGGTTTCCAAAGTCATGTTCTCATAAAAAAAGTCTGTGTCTATCGAATCACAAATACAACAGTATCATTCGTTTTGATGTTAGTACCTAGAGGGTACCGATTTTATTTTTTTTAATAATAAAATATTTTTTTACAGATGATGTAACGCTAATTATAGATAGTATTGTGTTACTGAAAATCTAACAATGCCAGAGCTCAGATAATCATGTCCTTTGTATATATTTTGTGCAAACCCGATATTTTTAATTAAATTAAATTAAATATTATTTATTTACACTCTAAATCATGGATACCTATAGTCTTAATAATAATTATTTTATATAATTTTGCACCAATTACATAACAAAAGACATGGAGCAATTTTTAAAGCTATACTAAATTAATAATTATATTCTAAAAAATAAATTCGATCAGAGAAGTAGGTATACAAATTGTTAGACATTTCACTACATATCTATTAAGTGGACTAGAATTGTTTATACAATATTTGATAACACTGAATTGTATACATACAATTACTGAAATGGACAAATCTAGGGTACAAAGTTAAAGTATAAATTTGTGACATCGGTCCTATTGTTCCCCAGCTAGTATGCACCTACATACGTATTGCAAATTGTCATCGTGATCGTCCCCTTACATACCCGTTCACCAATCATATTACAATATTACGTATAGATACGCTTTTACCCAGGTACAGTCTAAACTTACATAACTGTTTGAACACTCTTAGAAAATTAATAATTCAATATATTATATGATATTAACATAAATTGAATAGTAATATCAAAGCAATATCATTTCAGTATGAAATATGAAACAAATATTAAAATTTACAAAACAAAAATCTGAAGCATGTAATATACTAATTATTTAATATTTACATTAATTATCTAGGATAAAATAATAATACATTTTATTTATTTTAGTGTTTAAAATTTGTGCAATCCATCAATAACGTATAACATATTATTTTACACATTTATGGAATAAAATATTTCTTTGATTTTCGTTAAAATGAAGTAAAAAAATCCATAGCCCCTCAATAAAATACTTTTTAAATGATTTGAAGAGTTGTAAGTGGGTATCAGAGTCGAGTGCATCATCGAGTATCCCAAGCCAATGATAATATACTTGAAGAAAACGTCTAAATATTTATTGTAAGCTCAAGGTTCATCATCCAAGTAGTCAAAAAACTCACTTTGAGGGATTAAAACCACTTTTTAATGATATTTAGATTTTAACAGCTAATAAAGTTACAATATAAAAATTATCAAATTAACTTGATAGAATTAAATTAGCTATTAAGTACGTAATATAATTGCATGTTAAAATTTGAAACTGTACCTACATACAATATACGGAATCATAGTGTATATATATAAGAAATATATTATATATGCGGGTGTTCTTATATAAATATTTAAAAAATAAGATGCGGGATTTTGATAAACTATTGATGCATATGACTTTAAATTTGATATCCATCTCAAGTCATTGAATTAGAAAATCGATTCTTAGTGAATCTCAATTCGTACAAAAAGAAGGTTAAGATTTTGATAACAACGGATGCTGTTTGCTTATACATTTCTTTGTTAAGTTTATTGCTTTATTTTCTAACTTAGTCGAAAAACTGTTGGGAAATTTCTTAAACTATGTTTGATTTCCAATCTATAATGGTGATAATAAACATGTTTTGGTCCTACTACCCAAAAGTTATAGAACAAAAACAACAACTATGGAATAGCTAACCAAACAATATTCATACAATATATATAAATTACATTATTACCTATATGTATGTAATATTATATTATATGATATCAACAACAATAAAAATTAATTAAATGTAAATGTATTGTCCATATATTATACTTATTATGAAATCTATTGTTCAAAACATTTTTAATTTAGAAATTCTATGCGTTTTATGCGCATAAATATTGACAGTAACTATACGCATAACAGAAATAACCGATATAGACTTCGTACTCAAAGTTATAAATTATAAAATATTAGTGGCAACATTTAATTAGTGCTAAGTTTTGAAAATAGACTTTACGATAATTCCTATTCTCTCTCTGAACACTTAATAACATACTTTCGGTCCATGAGACTATTCCCAGGGCTGCATTAATCCGTCGCTTGAAAAGACTGTTTGGCAAACAAATCAATACGCAATAGAAGGAAACCAATCTAACCGTGTTTCTCTCGTGAAATAACGTTTTTTCCGCCCTCTGCTTTCTTCCAACTCTATGTCTCTCCTTTATCCTTTTTTTCTCTCCTGTCTCACTCTTTCTTTAGCTGGGCAAAACGAGCGACAAAAATACTACGCCCTGATTGCTGCGCGACCGCAAGCCGTTCTTTTCAATTCGCTGAGGTCGCATTAGAACGCTCAAAAGGCACTTGATGATATTTTCTCTCTACTCCACTGGCTAAAAGGGGACGGGACGAAACTTCCAGCTGCACTAATAGTATTGGGTAGGTGTATGTTTTTTCTCTTCACCACTTTTTTTTTTCATCAGAGAAGCGTACCAAAAACTATTTCATTGTATGTGTAGACGCCTGTTACTACATAAACAGGCCGTTAGGTCCAACGGTAAATAACGGGTTAAAGAACAACCAAACTCCCCCTTTGGAGCTTTATATAAATAATAAGAGTGGTGTAGGTAGGAGGGTAAAAACATGTCGTAAATAACACCTTAAAAGCTCCCTTCTTCAGGAGTAAAATGCCCTTTCCCTCATCTTCACCATACAATTCTTCACGTCACCATGCAAGCAGATTCATTGTGAAAAGGTCGCACCTGAGCACAAAGCTCTAAAAACTAGCATTTCGTTTTCATAAATTATTCACCTTGGTCGAGGTGGTTTTTCTTAGAAATATTTATGCTTTTTTTATCTTCTAACCATTCCCTACGTCTATGAAACATTAACCGTGCTGTTAGATTTACCGCCTTCAGAAAATAAACAATTTCCGACGAAAAAATCACATTTCCCTGAAAACCCCTCTTCTTAAAAGTACTTTTCAAAAGTGAATCAAGGAACTGATTTTTTAGCTTTGAACTTTAAAAATTATTAAAAATTCTCACGGAACAAGACATTTTGAATTCAACCGCATAAATGTGCATAAATTCTTCATTAAAATATAACAATCCTTTTTTTTGTGTTTTACATTATGTGAAAGTATAAATTATTATTATATACATAAATTATTAAATAATCACGAGTAAAAAAATTACTTGATTTATATAATTTAAAATATTAATTAATTTATGTATACACTCCGGTACATTATAATTTTTATTTATTTGACAAAATTAAATACAAAAATGACTACATATTATTAAGTATAACTAAAAAAATAATTACTAATTTTATATTAAAATGTCTAAGAAATACTTACTTAATTAATTATTTGTTTATATAAGTATACGAGTATTACAATAACTAGGTATTGTATTTTAATGTAACATTAATTTTAAATGCAGTGGTAAATTATTAATATAATATCTATTTACAATTTTATTTGTAAAATTGTAACTCTATTTTCAACTTCTCATTTTTTATTTTACATTATAGTTTAATTATTATAGTATAATTAATGTCTTCAAAATTATTAACACTATACAATATAATATATTATCATAGTTAAATCATTACAATTGACTGACCTAAAGACATTGTGGTTATAATCCTCAAAGAGTATATAAAATACCTACCATGGGATCTATAAAAATCTGATTACTACTTGGAATAAAATAACTGACGAGAGAGAAGATAGTTGAAGAAAAGTAAATAAATAATAAACAAAGCCAATAAAACAAAACATTGTGTATCGATAAATAATAATAAAAAAAAGATTCTGACCTTAAACGGGGAAAGCTATAAATTTTCATTAGTGTCGTTTTTACATTTTCCACGGGGGACAGAATAAAGTTTATAGCTTTGGGTTTTAGTGCCCAGAGTGAAAGTTTCGATGCAATTCAATTGACTAAAATAATCGGATAACGACTTTATACAAAAATGGATTATACCAAAATCAATTATTTTAATATAAATGTTTAAACTATATAATATTAAATAATTATTTGAGTAATCAATCAAAATATTTAAGATCTAAATCCTATAGTTATGTTAATAAATTATATGAGGTAACCCCAAAATTTAAAATGATTATTGATTACCTATTTAATTGTGTTTTAAATTATATTATTATACAGTGTACTCATACAATACATTTATAGTCATATCTATATCTTGTATTAGATAGATTGGAATTTATCTAACACAAATAAATAAACTATTTAGTTTTGAAAAATAACATTACGTCATCACTTCCATTTTTTTATGACTTCACGTATGCTGAATACACGTAATAAACCCTATAATAAAATTAAATGGTGTTTTTAAAGATAGTTTAAAAAGAAAAAACTGTCATTTGTATATTTGAATAAATATAAAATATAATATTTGATAAAAATGAAAATTATATTTTTTTTCAAAAGAGGTTGAGATGCTTTCACGTGAGATGATGAAGTAAAACGAGGGTAGGGAATTAGAATTTATCTAAAATTTAAATATAACTTTGTTGAAAAAGGTATCTTTATATTTTTTCTTAAATAAACACCAATGTGCTTATATTTTGCAGAGGAATATCATTATGAAATGCTTTTATCACGTTAACTGTCATAAGAATGGGAGGCTTGAAATATAAACAAAAATTAAAATTCATACATATATTCATTATATTCATTGCATTGCAGTTGTCCGTTTTTTAGCAGAACATTAATATAATATAATTTAAATATTCTTTGGCGCAAATCGAAAGTCTAATTTAATTTTGGTTAAATAATTTAACCGTCATCGTCTAAGATTTTAGATGTCTTTATTAAGTATTTTTTTTCTTTTTTGTCAGTTACTCTAAACTTTTGATAAATAGTTTATATTTAAAAAAACATTCTATATAAATGGTAGTAAGCTTAACAAAAATATAAAACAATACCTATACTGAAATTGTGTACTATATAATTGGTTTCATAAAACTGTATACCTACCTATGTATTTATTAATTAATTTTGGTGTGTATTTATAACATAATTTTAACTATCGTTTATTAAACAATTGGACTAATAATAAAAAAAATTATATTGAAATATACTCTCTTATACAGTTATTATCGTAATAATTTTTAAAAACCACTTAGCATTGACAATTCATCAAATATGATTCAATTTCATACCATTTAACTAATTCATTATTATTATTTTAAACCAACTTATCAAAACTCTGATAATTAAAATAAATTATTTACAGATAACTATATAATAATCAATGCAACTGAAACCCAAACGAATGGGTAACTGCTGAACATGTAAAAATGATAAATAAATAATAAACATATTTTATTTTTGGCATGAAAATATGCTACCTACTTGACTGCGTTTGAATTTAGTGCCATAGAGTGACTGCAATGTCATAAAATATTGAAAATAATAAAAAAAAAATGTTAATAGATGAATATATGGCAAATCATCGGTAAAAACTAAAAACATAGAATGGCAAAAAAATTAGTAGTATATAATTGAGTGGTACACTGATACGTAATCACGATAAGTATGATATTTCGAGAATATCAAGTGCGATGGCTTAACTTTCTATCAGTTATGATAAACGAAAGCGAACGGCAGGCATTGTATATGATTCCTATTGTGTGTGTGTGTTACCAAAGAAGTACTTCTTACATTGTTGATCAATATCAATTGGTGGCTGTAATCCTCTACAAAAAGACATCAAAGGTAAGATTGAATCAATTCAAGAGACATAATGTTTAGAAACATGCTGAAATCCAGTAGGTATATAATTACTATCTAGTTCGTATACATTATAAGCCCCGTAAAATAATAAACTATACATAAAATCAAAAATCAAGTTAGGTCAAAGATAAAAAGGATTACCTAACACCAATTTATACACGACTTAAATTCAGTGAATTCTATAAATACCCATTGGCAACAAATTATTATAATTTCACAATTATTATATTTCACTTAGGTATACGATATTTAAGTACTTTAAATATAATACAAATTATGCCTAAAGTATTATTTAAGGTAAATTGATATTTATTTCTGTACCTAATATTAATAACGATACAATAATGCACTACATATTAATTGAATTGATAAGATGGTATATCTACATCTTAAAAAGTTAAAGTAAAAAAATCAAGAAAAGATTTTATTGAAAAAATTGTAAAAACTAAAAATGAACCGTAATTCCATTGTAGTACATGGTTTACCTAAATGTACAAGATTTTTTTGGTTTTTTCCCATTAAAATGTGATAAATTTGAAAATTATAGACAAGGTTTCGTATAAGTTTTTTTTCACGCGAATTATAAAAACATTTGATATTTAAAATGGATATTTAATCAATAAACAATATTATAATTTTAGTCAGTTTACTGTAATTTAAAATAATATCATCATTGGGAACTTTACATTTTTACGTATAGGTATGCAATGAAATGTTCAGCAGATTTAAATTAATTTTAAGCTATTGCCTATTTATACCATATAACGCCGACTGTATTACAGTAAAATAAATTACCTAACATAACAACAATATAGTTAAATATTGTGTAATAAAATCCACTCAGAATCGTTTTAAGTAAAATCGTATTCACTGATTTATCATCGAATTCATAATATGAATATATAGTACTATAATAGTATATACTATTATATATATTATACTTTATTCTACTTTACCACTTTCATAGTTTTTTTTTCTGTAAATACCTTTCCTAACTAATCCTAAATTGAGAAAAAAACTATGCCAACTGAAAAAATATTGAATAAATCTCAACAAGAGTGGATAATAAATAATAGTTTAACTAAGCTCAAATCAAAATTGAAACAGATAGTTATACAATCGTCCGAAAATTGTTTGATTGTTATTCCTATAAGTATAAAAAATAATTAGAAATCAGATAATAATAAATCACCTTTTAAAAGTACCAACTTGGTAAATTAATAACATAGAACCTATATAATCCTTCCTTTGCACGGAATCTTATGTCTACATTTTTAGATTCTGAGTGAAACGATGAATGTATTGATTTTACAATGATGTGTGTTTTTTTTTTTATTTTTTTTTTTTTATTTTTAATTTTTTTATTTTTTTATTTTTGTGTCTGTGTACACGATAAGTAGTCGAAATAATGCTTCGATTTTCGACTTCAGTATCTTGTTCGATTGGAAAGTGAATATCGTTGGTGCATTGGGGAGGTCAAAATTTAAAATTCCCAATAGTTTTCACAAGCGCCGGGAAAAACAACATAAAAATTAAGGAAAAACGGGAATTTTTACGCAAAATCAGTTTTTGACAAAATCGAATTTGGTTTTTGGTGTAACTTTAAAACAAATGACCGTAGATACATGAAATTTTCACTGGTTGTTTATATTTGCATTTTCTATACACGATAAAATTTTCAAAATATTTTGATTTATTTTGAACTGTTTAGGGACATTTTCATTTTCCATTTTTTTTTAGTTTTTTTTCTAAAAACATCAATAAAATTTTATTTGTTGGTTGCGAAAGCTTGAAAATTTAATAGAAGGCTCCTAATATGTTGTTTCAAAGGCAGATGAAAAATATTAAAAATCCTTAGTCACAATTTTTTTTTATAAGCATTTAAAGTTCAAAAATTGACAAAATATGGAAAAATCACGAAAATTAGCAAATTATTTTGAGTTAAGAATTCGTAAAAATTTTTCTTTTTAAATCTAAGATTTGAAAATGAAACACAAGATTCCTTATAAGATTATCTACCTTTATCAATAAAAATATCTCTACCGGACAGTCAAATTAAATTTTTATGAGCGTTTGAAATTCAAATTTTTACAACATTGGATTTTCACTCGATTACTCATGTAGCGATTTCCTTATTTTGTTGCAATTCAAAAACGAACAACTGTAGATACATGAAAATTTCACTGAATGTTTAAATTAGCATTTCCTATACACCATACAATTTTGAAAATATTTTGACTCTTTTTGAGCTATTTATGGACATTTACAGCTTTCAATTTTTTTAGTTTTTTTTTCTACAATTATCAATAAAGTTTTATCTGTAGGGCCAAAAAGTGTAAAAATTTAATACAAGGCTCCTGATATATTTTTACAATAGCAGTTGAAAAATATTAAAAATACATAGGCACAGTTTTTTTTTATAAGCATTTAAAGATCAAATTTTGACAAAATTTATCAAAATCTCGAAAATTATCAATCATTGTAATTAATAAATTATATAATGTTCAGTTTTTATAGCTAAGGATTACAAATTCAACACAAAGGTTCTCATAAATAGTTCATACTATAACCAAAAAATCTAAAAAATATATGAACACAGTTATTTTTTACAGACATTTTAAATTCAAATTTGGACGAAATTACATATTAAAAAAACCTAGAATAACTATTTTAGTTATTTTGTTATGATTGAATAATATTATTTGTAGGTACTTGAAACTTCTAAAGTGTACTATTATATATCTATGATAGTATCACGGTTTTCGTTGATGTAGCGTTATAAGTACCTAATGGATATTGTGATATGATTAATTTGGAATTCATTATAGGTCAATTTTTTTAATACCATAGATAAGTATATAATATGTCTTATACATACACTGACATACCGTCACCGCTCAGAATCGTTTTTCTTATACAATGATATTATATCATTGAATTCAAATTTAATACCATCCATTATACAGTGACCCACTTGTAACCTACTGTACAGCAGAGCGACACCCACTTGCCCACCTTTTTTTTAAATAATAATTAATAATTCTGTTGAGACGTATAAAACAAATTTACTAGTATTAAATTATTTTTAAACACTTATTACTATATAGGTACAATTGTTATAGTTTTTCAGTATAGAAAAATATATGTATATATAATATAACGACATATTATTGTAATAATATTTAACTCATCTGCAAAAAAAAATGTATTTCAACTTAAATCGCATTTTACATTAAATTAAATTTCCATTAATATATTTTATGATATTTTAGTTTCATAATATATTCATTATATTCATACTATTACTTATTATATTTTAATTCAGTTGTTTGTAGACTTCTAGTCTAAAGTTGACTGTTTTTCAATATTTGTTATAATATATAATAATTTGACAGTTATTAGGCTGCTATAACCCTTCTATTTATCATAATATTATTACAATGTTCGAGATCATTCCTCTATTCGAAATTAAAGACATACAAGAAGTAAACCGGAATTGAAATAAATACCGTAAACGCAATAAGCTTAAATAGTGAAATTATCGACATTTGAAAAAAAAAACAACTTTAGAAAAATATATAAATGTACCTACTATGCTTTGTAATATAGTAAATGGATCAATTTTTTATTACAAGAGTAAATAATTGCACTAAGTTAGCAATTTCAAATATCAATAATAAATCAATAATGTACTTTCAACGTGAAAATAATAATAATAATATATTATAATGAGTTAAAATAAAAACCAATAGTCTAAACAAACTACCCATCTAAAATACTTTTAAATAATCCCTATTTTAATCATTTTTATAGTAGTGAAATATTTACAACTTATTAAGTGATAAACTGATAACTATTTGTTTTATTTCATTGAATACGCAATCAGTTTTATGATTTTAAATTTTCATATCAGAATGTACAAAATAGGTACAATATGTACAATGATACTTAGATAGGTACCTATATAATGAAACATTGATTTATAGAAATATTATGAAATTATAAATAAAATATATTCAAGTTTACCTACCCAACTTAAGGAAACCATAGATTCTTGGATAAGTATAGCTTTAGATATTTATAACTAAATTTAATTTAAAATTCTAAAATCTAAAATTTATCAGAACTAAAAAATAACCTTTTGATTTAATACAGTGAACTGAATAAATATATTACATATTATAAAGTTATATTAAGTATAATTCCAAAATATAAATTTGATTTAAATGACTATTATGAATTAATTTTTGAAATAGTGCCTATATATTATGTGTTTTAAAAAAATCCGATCAGTATTTTATGCAAAAATCATTCGATGTGAAAATGTTCAATGTGCTGATTCCAGGCTTATCCGCTTGCATATGCAACTGGAATACTAATTTTGGCCAAGCGTAAATTAAACGACTGCTCAGCACAGACCGAATTAAACTTGAAATTCAAAATTGAATTGACGTAATTCTCTGCTTATGTCCCTTCATATACACACACTGCCAGTATCGCAAAAGCATTAAAATGCTAATTGATTTTTCTCTCCTACACCGTGGATGAAAGCCCAATTTAATTATGATCCGCAGGCAAAGGCGATTAAATATAGCTTAGAATCATTTTCATATGCATATATAAAATAATAATAATAATAATAGTAATAAATTAAATAATATGACCCTAATAAGTATAAATGAAAGTAAATTATTTTGTTGCTAAATATTTTTTATTTAAAAATTCAACCATTTCGTTTCCATTAACAAACAAATAGTTTAAAAAAAAAAAAAAACATTCAAATCGCATTAAATTTTCACGCTCAGTAAACCTTTCAGTCAAAATTAAAAATAAATATATTTATGTATTATGTACGATTTATATTTATTTTACATGGTTTGAACAAAAATTGTTCATAAATAATTTAAAGAAATAAATACTGAGTTTTGAAAAACAATGTTATGTATAATATACAGTATATAGTTCATTACAGAATAGACCTTTGATGTAAAAACCAAACTTTCAAGTTTCAATAGTATAGATAAACAGGTCAGTTTTGACTGTAAAATGTATTACATATGAATAAAATTAAAACAATAATTTATTTATTGTTTTAATATTCAATATTATTTATTAAACTTAGGAACATAACATATATTCAAAAAAAATGAATAATGGATACTCTGTACATAGTGCATACATATTAAATTCAAATTATTCTAAATTAGATGTAATACTCATGTACTATGCTATACAATACAGTGAAAATTGACAAATATAATATTTCTATATACCTATTGTATTATTATGAAGTTCCTCCAGTGTGAGGTCAATTCAAGTTACGGTATTTCATTTCATTTTATTTTTTCAATTTGACTTATTGTTTAGTTACGGGTAATAGATGGCCTAAAAAAAAATATGATAAGATAAATATTTATGTATTCTAAGTAGAATTAATTAGTGTTTTGGCTAGAATAAAATAAATACACATTTATTTTTGTGTCTGAAAAATTGAATGAAAATTTGCTCTAATCTTTAACTTTGAAAGTGACTTCTTGAAGTAAATTTTACTATACTTAAGGAAATCAAAAAAAGGGAATTTTCAGCTATCTTCTGAATGACAGAGAAAACTGACAAAAACCAGTGGGAAATAGGAATTTATTATAATTTTATACAATAGACATTAATTTTTGACAATAACAATATTTTGTTATTCAGAAATTAAATTAAGTAATTTCAAATTAATGATTGTAAAGGCTTGACATTTTCATCAAATATTTATATACATAGGTACCTAGTGTTAATTAACATAATAAAATTAATTTCTGTTTGAGTTATTTAAAGAAATTTAAAATTGTTTTCAATTTATGTTGATAACATTTTGAGTTTGATTCTTACAATCAGAGTGCTTAAGTGTTTTAGTAAAAATTTAATACAAATTTCACATAATTTTTTTTTTTACAAACGATTTAACTATTTGTTCAAACACGAATATTTTCAAACAATTTTTTATTTAAAATTCAAAAGAATATTCCTATACTTAAACCTAAGATTTGAAAATTTAAAAAAAAAAAATCAGTATCAATAATTATTCATACGAGAACATGAAAATATCTTTAATAAAATTTGTATAGGCTTTTGAAGAACAAACCATGACAAAATTAAAAATTTTAAACTTAAAATAATAAAAATGTTTCCTCTAACAATTTTTGTTACTATGATCTTATTCAAAAAAATATTGAACGTATAGATTTGAAACTTTCACTTTTGCGTTTATCATTATTTTCTATGCAAAGTGCAATTTAATAATATTTTAACTATTTTTAAACTATTTATACCATGGACATGTCCATACCATTCTACAGTACATCATGGTAGGTAAAGACTTAATAAACTTATGAGCAATGTTTTTGGAAAAAATGAGTTCAATCTACTAGCTTAATCAAAAAATTACTAATAATAATAAAATGCTGTAAACTATCTTTTCAAAAATAAACGCTGATCCACCAATATCCAGAATAAGTCTAAAGCCCGGAATATTTTTTTTCGTATTCAATGATTTATTATTAAATTAAAATTCAACACATCCATTATAGTGACCTCGAGGCTCAAAGTATATATTGTACTGCAATTTAACAAATAATGTACCTAATAAGATGTTTAGGTAATGTCTCCGTTATAGTATCATGTTGGTTCGTTAAAACACAGATAACGGTTTTTTTTTATTTGCACATACATAATATTATACCAGTACTATCTTACAATTTTAAAGTGAAATTACTAAACTTAAACTATTTAACATGACACCAAATAGAAATTTGATGAAATTTTAAAAGTCTCATGAAATTTTTTTGATCAGATATTTTGTTAAGCATGTTAACATTTACGTAAGAAAGCACTATTTACTTACATTCCATATTATTGGTCGTCAATCAATATTGTAAATTCGATGAAAACTTCAAGATTTTTTTGACAACAGTGAAAAGAAAGGATTTGTACACTGACAGATGAAATAAATTACTGTTTTATGCAAATTTTATGCTATGACGTAACGTATACATTTATCATTTTTAATACTTTTTAAATTATCGAACAAAAGGCAAAATACAGTTTAATGTGCCATGATATTTAAATACAGATAGGTAGGTATACTATGTAATATGTTTAAAATTAAAGTCAAATACTATTTTCACAAAGAATTTAATTCAATTTTTTTCGTTAACACCATGACGACCTAGTAAATGATATAAAATTTATTTATAATATTATTGTTATGTACATACTTATTAACTGCATTAGATGAATACAAATAATACAATTGTATGCTCATACCATACAACATAGCAACTTTAACTTAATAATGTTTTTAAAAAATTTAAGTATTCACAAAATTATAATAAAATTTAATATTGTCTATTGTTTATTATATATAATAGGTATTGGTAGTTTAAAAATATCAATATAACAAGGTTGTAAAGGACGTTTTGACTTCACGAAAACGGTTCTTCTCAGAACCATCAATGTAACCATCATTATATTTCAAAACCATTCCGAAATGAGTATGACCAATAACACCAAGATAGAAACCTAGAGCCTATAGTCATTCGCAAGGTAATGTGAAAGTAAATAGGAAGAGTCTTCCTGGAAGACTATTACAAATTACTTATGCATTCACTCAGCAGACGATGTGCTTTTCAAACAATAACCAATAAGACTCGCCAGACCAACATAAGCATCGATTGTTTACTACCTATATACCTACCAAACTTAACACTTTCATGCCTCGAGGCTAAAGTAGCATGACCAAAAGACCAGAAGACAACCAGTGAATACCAGGCCAGCTACCAAGCGCTCCCGATAACACTATGATGACTGCCGGCAGACTCTCGACTGTAAGCTCTAAAAAAATTACCAAAAATAAAATCGACGGTATCAAGTACCGGTAGAACAGGCTAGCCAATATGGCGAAAAAGCACCCCCGGTTCTGTCGCCATCCAGCACTCGACGGTAGTTCCCACCGGGCAAGCTAGCTAGAGCTTCCCGGAATAGGGCCGATCGACGACCAGTGCTGGTAGCAGGGCTTGAAACCGATTTTCGATACCGGTTTTGAATATCGGTTTAAACCGTTAAAAACCGAAACCGAAACCGAAACCGAAATCGAAATCGGAAAAAAATAATACCGGTTTCCAAAACCGAAACCGAAATCGGAAAAAATCGATACCGGTATCTGAAACCGAAACCGAAAACGGAAAAAATCAATACCGGTTTCCGAAACCGAAACCGAAATCGGAAAAAATAAATACCGGTATCCGAAACCGAAACCGAAATCGGAAAACATAAATACCGATATCCAAAACCGAAACCGAAATCGGAAAACATAAATACCGATATTTGAAACCGAAATTGAAATCGGTAAAAATAATACCGTTTTTTGAAACTTAACACGAAATCTTAAGAAATAACATGATATCCGAAACGGAAGTCGAAAAATTATAGCATTAATATCTAACATTTAAAAAGTTCTACGCATTTAAAATAAACCTATAGACTATAATTGAATTTCTGTTAAAAAGCTATGAATAATATAATTTATAATGCATATTATGATAGAAAATAATAAATATCGTGTATATTATGTAAATTTGTTCTATCCTTCTATCATACAATGCGATCAATATTAAATATAATATTATAACTTATGAGATATAATTATTTATTATAACATCATGTGGATGATGGCAAAGCTGGGCAAGTTAACCAATTTTTTTAACTAGTTAAAGTTAAGTTATCCTTAAATAAAAAATAACTATGCTAAGTTAAAGTTCATTAGTCTTTTATAAATTATCATATTAAATTATTAATATACTGTATTAATACGTCTGGGGTAATTGTTTACTCCGTGCGCAAAACGAAGAATTAAATTAAATTAAATTTTTTTTACATGGAGTTGACATAGGTAGTATTTTTGTTGGTATATTATTAGTTTTTATAAATTATCATATAAATATTATATATTATTATTTATTTTAATAGTTTATAATATTTATATTGCCGTTTCCATGGCGCGTTTATAATAATATTATTAAAAATTATTAATTTGGTCCATTTATTAGACCTGTAGCCTAGGTCATGTGCTATGCCTTCTTTTTTTTTACTTAGTTTTACTTAGTTTTTTACTGGATTCTAAAATATTAACTCGAAAGTACCTACCTATATAGATATTTATATATTATGTATACTTTCTGAGTTCTGCAGTAATACAATTGATATTAATAATGATTAATGGTGCCTAATATATTATATTATAATTATTATAATTAATATTTTATAATATAATAATATATTATTATGTAAGTAGGTCTAGCTGCACTGGTGCAGTAGTCTTCGTCTGCGGGCACCCGTATGTTTGCATAGGTAATTTCACAGGGTATATAAATTATTAGACGCATAATATAATATTATTACTATACGCAATATAATAATTATTATATTTATATATTATATATTATTTTGGTAAATGGATTAATCGTATTCTAAAACAGTATACGCAGAAATACGCTATAATAAAAATTGTATAACAATAATACTATTATTATTTACTATATTATAAGCTGTCGTGTTTTTCTGCCGCCACAGACGATCAGAAGACAGAAATAACTATGTGGCATAATTTTCCTACATTAAATTAACACAATAGCCAACAATAAATTATGAAATACTGAGTCAATAATTATAGTATAGTTATAAATAATTTATATTATTTATAATTTATTATAATACATTATAAGGCCTTAACATAATATTGTCTGGGTTTCCCTAAAAGCCGTCGACTGAAAAATGTGCTCCCTACCAACCCACCATCAACCATACTCTATTGGATTGATATACCTAATCTAGATTGGTATAATATAGTCAAGCTGTGATTAAATTGATTAATGTGGTGGGTGGGACACACATGAAGTTAGCCCCTCATTGAGAAAATAGTTTCAACTTATAAACGATGAAGTTACACAAACTCTTAAAAAATTATGTCGCAAATCATTTGGAAAATGTGTTATGAAGTGGGGAGGCTATAACTAAATACGTCATAATTACGTATTCATTCCAGAGTAAATATTATCATTGATTGCAAATACTATAATAGTACTTGTCAGGCAACCAGACGCTAAATCGTACGCCACGCAATGTTTGGCGATTGGCAAGTAGGTTCCTACGCCAGTATTTTATGTCATTATAAATTATTATAAATACAGGGATTAAAATCGATATTCGATACTGATTTTGAATACCGGTTAAAACCGTTAAAAACCGAAATCGAAACCGAAACCGAAATCGGAAAAAATCGATACCGGTATCCGAAACCGAAACCGAAATCAAAAAAAGTAAATACCGGTATCCGAAACCGAAACCGAAATCGGAAAAAATTGATACCGGTATCCGAAACCGAAACCGAAATCGGAAAAAATCAAAACCGGTATCCGAAACCGAAACCGAAACCGGAAAATTTTTTTTCGGTTTCAAGCCCTGGCTGGTAGTTACCATGGTTACCATTAGCCGGCTGTGACCACCGCTCTGTGAACTAATACGAGCATCCAGGGATACCGTCCAACGTCACCAGAGACAACGGTTCCACATCGATGATAATAATATTTGCAGCCGCGAGGCCAACAAACGAGAAATCTTACGGATGCCAGAGAACTCATTCCAAGGCCAAATAGCCGAACAAAAATAGAAATTTTTAGGGGGTCAGAGTATTGGCAGATGGTTTTTGGAACCATAGACCACGTGCTGACCACCTGCTGTATATGGCTATAATATTATTTTAAGAATAATACAATCAACCAAAGTGATAAGCTAGAAATCCATCTTCACGTTCAATATAAGGCAACGCACCGCTTCAACACATATAATAATTAATTTGTGTTAGCTTCTGATTTATATGCAACAACATTTAACCTGAAATAAAATATTCCACAATGTCATACTTTTTAGTAGTAGAGTTAAAGAAGTTACAAACGTCTTAAACTGCATTATATTATATTATATACGTCTTATAATGTACCTATATAATATTATATTTGATAAATTCAGTTAAAAAGTAATATTATTTGAAATATTAAATAACAATAAACACAAAAAGACTTAGAATAAGTACCTATTACAAAATTGAAAAAATATAATACAATTGTTAGTGTAATGTCCTACCTATTGACAATTTCTACAGGTCACAGAATACAATGGATTATTGTTAATTCATTCAACATACATCAAACGTTAGTAATAGGTAGCTATAAATTACATAATATTAGGTACATACAAATATTAAAGTGCATTATAATAATTTTAAATAATAATTCAGTGAGGCCCAAATTCTAGTGTATGTTTGTCATAATGCGTATTTTTCTAGTACTTCATTTTAATAATAATTGGTTTTGTTGTCACATTTCTTAATATATTTTGTTTTTTATTCTGCACTGTTCCTCCGGGGGTAGGTTTCCTCTTCTGTTCGTCGCATTTTATCTTCTTTTTTTTTTTTTTACGAATACTCTATCTGGGATAATAAAATGGTCCCCAGGCGAATGGTACACATTCATTCTTGTCATTCCGTTGAATTATACGTTTCACCCTCAAATAATAATTAAGATACGAAAAACCCGTTTTGAAAATCCACACCATCTTCGTTTTGGTAATGTGAATAACGATTCGTTTAACTTTCTGGTTACCCACTGATATGCGCTGAATGTTACTGATTGTTGACACGAATTTATTAAAAAAATATCAAACAAAAAACTGTAAATAGAACGGTTTGAATATACGTACATTTCACTGTTTTAGAATTTTCTCATAAGTATTTTAGTCAAATTAATAGAAACTTATGAAACTTATGGAGTTTTTACTAAATAAACTTTTACATTGACTACGAAAGAATGAATATCATTGTAAAATTTAACTCTTTCACCTCTCTTTATTCTACTAAATACAATAGGTAACGAAAATAACTATTGAGAAGGTATATGATTTTTTGTTGCGTTTCAACTTTCAACAATTCTTTATAGCTTGACTAAATATCATATAAATATTTATTTAACTTAAAAAAATTAACCATTATAAACTTTTGACATAACAATAAAAGAGTAAAAATATCATGATTCAACTACATATTATTTGAAATTCTAAATAAAAAAAAATCGATTCCGGCTGCCATTGAATATTTTTTTTTTTGTATTACAATACATAAGACAGTGACCACCGTTAAAGGTAAGTAACTACACCAACAAAACGTAACACAATTACCGTCATTCTTTTAAAAATTGCATTCCTTTCAATTCTTGTTTCAAAACTCTGTGAAGTGTACAACATTGACTTTGACTGACATATTATATCCATATAGGTACGTAGGTATACAAACACTGAAACACACCCTTTTACCTCAATATAATCTCAGCCGTCATCTGAAATAATTTTCAACATTTTAAATCCCAAAGTGTAAAGATGATTTTGAATAATTCACGAGTTGAATCAATCTTGTTGTGATGAGTGGGAGACGGGGGAGGGATATATCAAGGGCACACAGAAACCCGGTGATATCAATTAATATAAAACTGACTGAGTAGAGAGGAAATAGGTTTGCTCGCTAACGAGCAGTGCGATGCGGTAGTCTTGGCCATTAGAAATTCAAATTTTTACTTGAACCCCCACCACCACCGCCATTGTTGCTATGAACACATTACCAAGACCGAATAAATTACTTCTGAACGTTGGGGGGGGCGCTTGTTACGCTTAGAGGTGCAAGTTATGAATAGTACCGACAACTTCCACGCCCGCCGCCATCCGTACTTACCACCACAAGTCACTACTACCAGTACAAGACAAGTTTGTATTGTCTTGTAGAAACTATTCAAATTCGAACAAGAGCTGAGCCCGATGGGACCGCAAACACGTCTCGTGATGATAATAGACTTTCTCGACGTTCGACCGCACCGATCCCGAGCATTGTATATTATTACATCTTCAACGAGCACAATAGTTCGTTGATTAAAAATGACACTATATCTATATATATATGGATAATATATACATACATCTGCAGTGCTGAGTATTTTCTAATCATACTATCGTAGAGGTGAAAGCTCAGAATTCATTGGTTTTGTTTAAGCTCTATAACAACTATAATAAAAATTCTTTACATTGGTTAATCTATATTACAACAATAATAATTATACTCATAATATATACAACAATTAAGTATGAACAAAATCTTTATAGGTAATATTATAATTTGTAAATAGTTTAATAATAACTATAAGTATTAAAATTAAAAACACATCATTTAAACTAACTTTTAAATGTAATCAATCAATTACAAAATATAAGTACTTTAATAAATAATATACTTCAACTTTTTAAAAACTGTAAAGTAGAATTTACATTTTTAATTCAACATTTACGCAGTAAGAATATTGCAAAATATATCTTTAAACATTTAAAATTTAAATATACAATAAACTTTAAATACTAAAAATATTAAACTTGGGAGTTTTTACTATTAACAAGTACTTTTTTTAAAAATATATCAGAATTCCTAACTCGATTAATATTTATATTAAAATTAAAAAAATTTCTAACATTATTAGTATACAGTTTTTAACAATCGACCAATATTTATTTTAATTCCATGAAACATTTCCATTATTTAAGTTCTCTTCTCACTTTAATAATTTCTCACCCTATACTTTAAAAAAATACATTAATAACATTTATTTTGCGAAGGGGTTGAGTTAAACATATTATATAAAACATAAATTATAATTTAATATTAATAGTATCCTGTATAGGTACCTACTATTACTATATTTTTTTATCATAAGCAAACCACTTATACCCCTCTACTCATGTTTAAACCACTGAATACAGGTGTTTTGTAAGTATTCTCATGGGTATTCTCCGAAAAAATAACATATTTTAATTTTATTTCGGCTACCTATGTAAAGTTATCATTACAAATATTAGTTTTTATAAATATTTAACTAAAAGAGAACATAAAAATAATCCTTATAAAATACATTTGTTAGAGTAATAATATTTAGTTGTTTTTTTTTTTACTCTTTTATCATCAGCACAGTTTTCTATCATTAACTTCCACAGAATTGTATTTCACTTATGGAATTGTTAATCTGCTGTTAAATATTAACGCTTATTTAATATTTATTAACCATTAGATTAACCAATGACATATGAATGTAACAGCTATGTAATAAAATATTTTATATTTTCATTTTCTTTTCATTCATCTTTTATACGCAAGTATTATACATATACATTACGATGTTTAGCTCTACAGTTCAGATTGATAATATAAATTTTCAATAATAAACATTAATTAGCTTATTTCGTAAAGGTACAATATTTAATACTCAAACCTCAATGTAAATATTTTTTTACCATATAGCATAGCTTTTGAATTATTAACAATATGTTAGACACAGACATTTATCACTATAAAATGTTTCCCTCATATTATAAAAGTTTCAAAATAAACTCCTCGACCACTAATAAATTACATTTTATTATGATATAATTATTTGGTAACCAAAAATTATTTTTCAAAAATATTTTCTCATTTAGGCACTATTTAGATATAAAATAGAGGGCAGGTTCCTATAATTTTAATGAACTAGGTTTAGTGGATTTGTTTGAAGACCAAGAGGAGGGGTTGAAATATGGGATTATGTTTTCCATTAGCGTTCCATTAGCGTTTCGGACACAAGGATTCGCCACGAGAGCTTTTCTGGGTACCACAACCGGAGCCCTTTCTCCAAAACAAAACGTCT
Source organism: Macrosiphum euphorbiae (assembly GCA_949089665.1). Taxonomy (NCBI): domain Eukaryota; kingdom Metazoa; phylum Arthropoda; class Insecta; order Hemiptera; family Aphididae; genus Macrosiphum; species Macrosiphum euphorbiae. The sequence goes on along the minus strand of CARXXK010000001.1, from coordinate 100,985,694 downwards.
CCTACGAGTACACTGTTTCTCCGATTGCGCAACGAAATGTTATCCCATTGGGATTTTATTGTATTCGCAAAAAATACCACTTGAGATATTACTTCTTTTCCCCCTGTGTATTCTTTTTAGATAGCAAAAATCCATTAATATGTTTTAATGCTTATAAAGTTTTATATTTTTGATATGTGTCTTTACACTCTCACAATGAAGCCTCCCGCATATTTACAATACTTGAACGTACGATCAATACAAATTTAAAAAAAAAGAAATATGAATTTAATTCAGCATTTAATTGACTTAAAGTTAACAGCGTTCTGTATTAATGTTTACTGAAGAATAATGCAGGTTAAGAAAACTTGGAGCTTAACTGCAATAAAGCGGCATTGTTGAATATTCAATAGCCAAATAAATAAAGTTAAGTGAAAAATAGAAAGGAAGTATATTCTTGAAGTTTGTTATAATATGCTGATTAATAATACAAGTATATAACAACTCGAAAGTGATTAAATATTTCAATCATTGTATTCAATTTTTATAGACCACTGAGGTACTTTATTACCTATGCAAAATTTAACGCAGAACATGATATAAATTAAGAATTTGATATAAACTTCATGATTATTGATTATGATAAATCATTCTTATACGTTTTACTAGTCAAAATTATGAATATTATATTATGACATACTGCGTCATATTATGCATGGGTTTATATAGCTAATTAATTACAGACATGAATAATCTTTATTTGTAATTCAACATAAAAATTTAAAACTAACAATACTTGAGCGGTATTTAAATAATAATCAGTATAATTATCAACATATTTACTGTCGTTAAAATTATTTCCTACATTTAAAAATTCTAACAAAATAATCAAAGAATTGCCGTGTTAAAGTACCATTCAATAAAATGTTCAATGGATGTGGTATAACTTTTTAAACACCATCCCTTTCGTAAAAACAAAACTAATAGGTAATAAGTTTCATCTTAAAACCAATACACACGAGAATTATATCTCAACCTTATGTACCTACCTAAAGTATGTAGGTACATAAAGACCTGCTCGAGCGATAAGGTCTACAAAATTATTTGGTAAAATATAAATTTATCATAAAGGGTATACCTACGAAATAATATAAAATGCGGGATGAAGATATATGGCGAGTGTATAATATTACTGAGATCCGTGCATAGCTGCTGACCATAATATGCACAATATGTACATGGAAAACAAGACGAGAGAAGAAAGGTTCAGATAAAAGATATTTATTATACGCCTATTATATTACCATTATCAAACATTTTTAAAGTTCAGGTAACTTTGGTCAATGTGAATTTATTTATGCACAGAAAATCTACTTATAATAAATTATAAAGGTTTTATCATATTTTATTATAATGTAAGATGATATTATTATAGGATTGTGAAATGTGTTTTAAAACCGCGTCCGCTGAAAATTTAATAATTAAAAATTCACTACAGCTCCATTAGCAACCGCGTGTATAATTTGTATTGATCAGATATTATGTAAAACCAAAACCCAATTAAATAACAAGTATATTAATTGTACAATTGTATTGTTGTCATGTTCGTTTTATGAACCAATATTTATTGGTTTATTGTTTTTGAAATGCGGATGTAGATTTTATGAAGTTGTATTAAATAATTTTTTTTATCCAATATAATTTTTTTTTTTTAAGTACTTTAATAAACTCATAGGTATAATTAAATTTTACAATACTATTACATTGCTTACATTTTTTTTAATTATATTTTTAAGATATTGAATAATTTAATAACAAATTGATTTGTTTTAAAATGATAAATTATAAGACAATACCTACCAGATAATGCCATTGTCTTAAAGCCGTTATTTATTCTAATAACAAACTATGATGATATTCGACCCCTTGGCAAAGGCATAATATTATGTCTTTTTCTCCTCCTCTAGACTCAACATCGGATAGGTACCTATCTTGTTAATTGTTTGATAGTAGTCAGTAACCATTCGAATGATAAATTACTGGACCAACTGTTTTATTCAATCTACCGCTGATTTATTACAACTATCGTCATATTCATTTTCGAGAACGTCACGTCTTATTAAATTGTCAAGGAGAAATTTAAACAGAATATTTTTTATAAAAATGTAACGATTCAAGTTTAATATTTAATATATTCTCAGAGTAATTTACTTGGCCCCACGCCAGTTAGTTATTGCGAGATTACAAAATGTAGGTTTGGACAATAATTGTTACGTGTGTTTTTTTACAGGCTATATAGACATAATTTACTGTTCTGATTATTACTTATAATATATTATTATGTTATGTTGGGCTGCCCGTTTTACTATGGAAATAAAATATACAATAATTAAGTTACTAAATTGTACTTCAATTCGGAGGAGTTCCGTTCTAAACTTGCAATAAAACAAATATGAATGGTGTGGTTATTATAATATAACATAGTCTGTAAAATCGAAACCTCGTTTTAAAAACTATAGAGTAGGACGTAGGACAATATCCTCTTTATTACAGTACTGCGGATAAAGTAATATACAGATCACGGATTTCGTTTCCTGCACGTGCTAGTAACTGTGTCAAATGATTTTATTATTAAAAAAAAAACAAAAAACAACCGAAACAAGATGTTATTACAATAAAGTGGCAAACCTTTTGGACGTATATGTATCCCATCTGCCAACAGATACACGAATCTCACACTGCAGGCGATGCAACCGAAACGGCGACAAAGCGGATCTCATTAGTCATGATAGGTATGTGCAATATTAAAGCATACAATTGCACAAAATATGCAAACGGACATTTAAGTCTCCTTGCAGTAGGGGGCACGGCATTAAGTATTAATATTGTAATAAAATAATTTAATATACATACACACCACCGAAATGCAATATAATAAATTGGTCGTGTTTACTATACGATGACTGTATGTGATGTACAATAATTCAGGATTATAATCTATCTATCTATATATAGGTATGCGAGATATATAAATGAATGTTTCTTTGTTTGTCCTCTATAGACTCAAAAACTAATGGACCGTTTTTAATAAAAGTTATATCAATAGATTCCTTGAGACTCGGAGGGTGTTTATATAGCTATTATTTCTTCGACCTCTATAGGTTTCTATAGGGTGGCTCATACATTAAATTAGTTTTGTCTCACTAAAATCGTTTTATCGTGTATTTAAATTGTTGCCGCTAGTCACATATTATTATTATATTACAATTTTAACTCGTAGAGATATGGCATATTATACAGATTTTAACGAATATATTTTTTTTTAAAACAAATACTTATGAACACAATTACAATGATTAGGTACTTAAATGATTTTCTTTCCTAATTCTGTACACATTTTTAATGATAACACGTCGTAAAGACGAATATCAATCTTAACGATATTGAATTTATGTCAGACCTTAAGCATTTATTTAATCTGTTTCCAGTGTTTTGTGTTTATATCAAAAATATTTCCAGAATAATTTAGAAGTGGAAAATCATAAAATGTATCATTGTAATAATTGTATTTGTATTATATTATATATCGACTGAAGCAAAATGGAAAACGATAGAAAGATAGATTAATTTTCCTGCCGGCTCGACTATAGGTAGTAACATATTATTATATACTTATTAATTTAACTGTACGACGAGTAATACATTATTTGATAATAAGATAAAATACAAATATACAGTAACGTACTTTGTAATATCTACTGTGCTCTTGTAGTGTGTGATGAATTAAGAATTTTTTTTCAGGGTCCACTCAGCTCTGACCACCAACACCACTATACTGAGAACACCGACAACCTCGTTAACTGACCACCAGGGCTGGATTTCAAGGGAGGGCATTATTATGGGGAAATGGCACGTGCCCCACTTTTTTGGGGGGCCCCCACAATATAACCTTAGGACATTTTTATAAATAGACTTCAAAAATCCTTAAAAACGTATTACATAATATAACATGTATTTAAGACTGCAATACGAACAATATAAAATGAAAAGCGATTGTTTTATTTGTTCGTTAACTATATCGATGTGATTTTTCTTTTTCGAGCGTTGCGTGTTTATGCAGCACGTGGACGGTAGGATGAAAAGTTTAGGTGTCAAATAATCCTACGACAGTTTGTATCACCCGGGCCACAAAAACTCGAAATCCGGCCCCGACAACCACACTGTAGCCCGTGCCCGGGGACGGACGAGGACGACGGCACGAATGTTGTCAAATGTTTGTCGTGACGACAATAATATTACTATGTAGGTACAGTGGACACAAACCTCGTTTGCTGTGGACGTTCGAGGAAGACGTGGCAGCTCGGCCGGCCGGCAGCACGGTCGTGGCGCACAACAGCAGGACACCCAGCCGCACGTACAACGACAGCATGGCTCATTTGCAGCGCACATGACCACCGACCACCATCGTTCACGTTGTCACGCGGCGTCGAGATCCCTCCGCGGAGCCGGCTTCTTATCATACGCTTCGGCACACGCACCACATCCGTCGTACCATCGTGCGTACGACCGGCTCGCGAACCCCCCCGGCGGGCACCACGAGACCACCACACAAAATGAAAACCGATCCGCGTACGACTCTGCTGCGGCGACGGGTGCCAACAGTAATATTATATATTATAATATTACAATATGATACAATAATAATTATATAATATTATGTATTATATTATTATGTGCGGACGGCGCGGCGGCGGAGGCGATAACGGTTAATATAATAAGTGCGAGTGAGTTTGCGTGTGTGTATGTGTGTGTATGTGTGTGAGAGAGAGAGAGGGTGTCGGCGTGATTTGTTGAGTGTGTATTTGTGTTGAGTGTAATTTAATTTTTTTAAACTTTTTTTTTTTTTTAATTATTATTATTACGAAACGATAGATCGAAACCCTATGCGCGAGAAACCGGGGGGCGGTCTCGGGACAACAGTCGCACAGCGTACAGTTCGCCGATCTGTGTGTGCAAGGTTCCGCGTTACGGGGTACGGTGGCGCGGGCAGCCGTTCACCGGCGCTTTTGGGTCATGCGCGCTGCCCGGGCGCCTAGGGATAACCGCCGCGTTTCGCCGCCGGGACGCAGCACCATCTCGGCCCGGCGGCAGGCGTGTGCGTCATTGCCATCCGCCCACCCACCCGCCGCCATACACCTGGCTCCCGCGGCGAGATGTGATCGCCGGTCGCCGCCTCCACCGCCTGCCTACCCGACCGCCTGCCCGCCTGCCTGCCCGCCTGCCTTTATTCGCACTCGACCTATTTCAGTTCCTCTCCCGTCTATAATAACTCGTGTACTCGTGGCAGCGTTTCACTATACACTCCCCACACACACACACCTCCATACCAGTCATCGTCCCATCCACCCCCGACAACCCCTCCGATCGTTCCTCCCTGTACGTCCACTACCGTTACCTATCTCTATCTCGCTCTCATCCACTCTGCAACGCACCGCGACAGCGGTGAATGCCACCGCGGAGCCAATCGGTGTTTTCGCATAACAATGGTATATCGCCACCACCACATATACGCTCGCGACAATGATACTTGTCGCGATGGTGGCGACCGACGTGGTGGAGGTTGATGTTGGAGGTGGTTGGAGGTGTTTGGAGGTGGTTGGAGGTGTCGCAGTGGTTGGGGTGGTAGAGGAGATGGATAGAGCGGCGTCGGGGGTGGTGATGGCGTAGAGTGGTGCCTACCCGTCTCCCTATCCTGCAGCAGTTTTTCACTTACATATATTATACACATGTATATTACGAGACAATACCACTTTTCCCTTTCACCACCACTATTATATATATATATCCACTAGGAAAATGTTTGACCACAGTAATAATGAAAAAATATTCTTAAATACAAAACCATATTAGTTTCTATTACCGGAGATCGTATATTTTTTCTCGGATTCCTCGATGATTTGACCCGAACATAATCATTAGGTGTCACACATAATATTATGATCACTGATATAACGAAGTTCTGTCTAATACTTCTTAATAGTGTCGTAATAGCTGTAAGCACCATACGAGGTACCTACTAATTTATAGTAAGAGAATGTGATTTTTTTAATGTTACTACCATAATTACCAGATTATAATATTTATTTGTAATTTGTTGATCACATTATTTTAAATCTGTACAAGTGTACCTATAACCTAACAAAGTAACTATAGCGAAATGTTGTGTGTAAAAGTTTAGTGAGTGGTTATAGGTTTCTATAAAATGATGATAAATGTGCAATCCAGCACGGTGTAAATCAGTCAAAAAACGACAAAAATACAATAAGTATTATTATTTATTACGCAGATGTTAGTAATGTAGATACTAGTAATATGTAATATAAATACAATTTAATAATCAAACTCGTCATTACCATTTATAATTGATGTTCAAGTACTGCATGTATTTTAACAAAAGCTTTTTGAAAATATAATATTGTTTTTTAGATAATTATTATTTTATATTTAATTAGGTATTATTTTTCAAACAAAATTTAATCTACTGCCAATTAATGAGCAGAAATCGTATTAAGCAATTAAAAAAATAATACACGCGATACGCCTACTCACTATTATATTATCGTACTGGTACTATGATGTTTTTATGTTTTAACAAACCTATATAATGAGATTTCAAAACGTGGATCCTCATCATTGGTGTAGCAAAATAGCCTATCCAGAACGCCGTGTGATCATAATTTTATTATTGAAAAAAGTAAGCGTCTGGTGAAAATCGCGAATACCATTAAAAAAAAATTGTACATTGGCTGCAAAAACTGTGTTACAAAAAACAACGATCTGTTACAGCATGCACTGAAATGTATACCTAAGATAGATGGGCCAGAACTAATGGCATTAAGTATTTTGTTATAAAATAAATAATATAAAACAATACAATTTTGTGTACGATTAACGTCAAATTCCGACCCAATCCAACAGTTATAAAATAATATAAAGCTACAGCAAAATACTAACGCCTTGCTGCTATTCCGTATTTTGAAGTGCCTTACCATTATTCTTGTAGAAACCAATCCAAAATCTTCTTACCAGCACATAAAATATTATAATATTATGGGCATAATCACACCTTGCTTTGCATGCTTAGAGCTGCAAAGTACTATAAATCCTTGGGTCACACTAAAATAGCTTAATTAAATTATTAACACCCTAGTTTACTAAATTTGTTTTATCTATACCAACGTATGCATAAATTTGTAGTATGTACCTGTACTTGATAATTAGCTTTGATCATGCAGTGTTTATTTATTTATCATATATTATATATAATTTTGTAATAATTCTTATTCCTGTGAGTATAAAAAATGTATCAACCATGTTAAATTTCCGTTGGCGTAAATATAATAACATATTATAATGTATAATAATAATAATAAAATATATCGAATAAACAAAAAATGAAAGATTTTTTAGAACGAAAAACTTGAATGAATTGCATAGTTTTAATGTTTGTGTAAAGAAATAGTTAAAAGTATATTTTAAATTAAAATTATAATTTGAAAAATATAAAATATGTTATAGAATGAAATTATTAGTTAGAGCAACACCATGATCAGTAAGAAACTAAAAAATATAATATTTTTTAATCAAACTCGAGCCTGGAGAGTGAGGATGTAGATGGATAAAATTAAATTTCAATTAATGAACACATAAAAAGCCAAACAGATGAAAATATGAAACTGTTTATTTTATAAAAACAAAATGATAAAAGAATTAAAGTTTTAATTGGATGTTTATAAAAAAAATGTTTACTTTTGAATTTAACTCGATCGCGAAAAAATCAAAAGTATATGATATTTTTTTTACATTTAAACTATATACGTTTCAAAAAAATTAACCATATCACACAAATTATTATTATGTATGCTTTATGAATTATAAAATAACTAAAAAAATATTATTATGTTTTTTCATATTATTTAATGGAAATTGAAAACTAATACCAAAAATGTTTAAGTTAAAAATAATTTTATGAACAAAAATGCTTAAATAATAAGCACCCAATATTTTTAATTAACTTTGAAAATTTAAAACTTTAACTGAACTTAAATTTTCCAATTTTAGCATAGCTTACATAATATATCCACTTCAATACTTTCAGCCACATAATTTGTGTCAGAAGTACATACATTTATAAAATAGTTATCACAACGTTTATTATTTTAAATGGAATAACTTAAATAGGGGTTTAATCAAAAACACATTAGAAAAGTAAATATGATTGTAATTACAGGAACTCGTAAATCGCACAGATTTCCGCAAAACAAAATAATGTACATTTAAAAAGCGAATGACAATTAATAATATTTGGAAACGCATTTATATAAATAAATTATTATTATCTTGTAGTTTGTACCTAATTAGTAATTAGTAATTAACAAGATAATTTCATTTTGATAGTATTTATAAATTAATTTGAAAAGCAAAATAACAACTTTCTTTTCAATTTACAAAATAAAAAGAGATGACAATATTTTTGGGATTTAATCAAAATTAAATGAGATCATTAAAAAGTATTTAAATATATAATATTTTTTTGTGGGTCTAACAAAACACAATAATATTTTTAATTTATCATAAAAATAGGTATATGTCGTAATATACACATTTTTATATTTAAGATCATACCTACGGAAAGTTAATAACATTAACTCTCAAAATGTGTTATAAACCTAATCATTAAAATTTTTAAAAAAGGGGGAAACAAATAACTGCTTAGCTGCCGAGTGTACATCTCCATTGAGTAGGTCAGTCACCGTAATATTTTATGTATTGAATTTTAGTTCAATGATAAATCATTGGATATGAATAAGATTCTGAGAGAGGACCCTCTATTATTATATTAGTCACTAATCCACCTATAATTACTGAGTAAATTTTATCATATTGCTATTTTACAAAGTAGTAATGACTAATAAATAATAATACTTATATTAATTGAATTGATTTTAACTAAAAAGATAGCATTTATTATATTATCAATATTTAATTACTAAAATGTTTATTTTATATTACTGTTATTAACTTCTTGGGTCAATATCAAGAGCATTATTAGTATAAGTCTAGAAGTAGAACGGAGTGAATTGGTTCATGGTATAAATAGGCAATAGCAAAAAATTAATTTTAATGTTTTGAAAAATGTCATTGTGTATTTGAAATATAATAATATACGTAAAAGTATCAAGTCCAGTCAAATAACATAAAACATATAATAATTAATAATATGCGGATGGAAAAATGTGTCAAATTCCTATGATTTCTATTTTTTTAATTACAACAAAATAACTAAAATTGTTATTTTTCTTTAATTATCAAATTCCATCGAAACATTAACTTTAAATGTCTAAAAAATTGTGTGCATATGAATTTGTAATTCCTGTAACAAGAACTAATGAAGAACTTTTTTAAATGTTCATCTTTTTGACCTAGAGAAAACTTGTAATATAATGAGTACTGGTAATATTTTACTTTTGATGCCCCCCCCCCCAAGTACTAACTAGATGTGTTCCTACTAGAAAATATATTTAAGTTTAGATTGAAACATTTTGACTGTTCCAATCTTGTGACAGACACAAGAACACATCATTGTAAAATCAATAGATACATTCAAAGACCTATATATAATATATCCACTAATAATCTAAGTTTAAAATATCAAATGTTTATAAATAGCTCAAAAAGAGACCAAATATTATTTTGAACAATATATCTTATATCTAGATAAAATGCTTGTGTAAATATTTGGCGAAGATTGTGAGGTAGGTATCTATGGACTAACAATTCCTTTTTAAGCATTATACAATAATAAGTGATGCAACAAAAAAATAAAATCAATATTATCGAAAACAATAATATTATGTATTTCCATTGCACTACTGAAACGACTTTATACGCATAAGGATACTATACGTATCTCGTGTCTCTCCATGTTGCTCCCCCCCCCCAACAAGACATGGTAGAGATTCGTTTCGGGCCGTTTTGCGAGTTGACATCGCTCAACCATACCAAAACAGAAGGAAAAACTGCGGTCTCTATACGTGCGGAAAATAGCCTCGTCCCCCGAGCAAGTCCCCCGAGGTCAACCATGCAGCGATACTCTGTAGGCCGTAGGGTATATTTAGATTTTGGATATACTGCTTGACCATACATATACTATATATTTATATACGCATACACGTGCATGAGTGTGGGTTGAATCTTCGGCGCTACTGCGTTTGGTCGTACATAACTACTGTCTTTGAATAATGTATAAAATTAGTTATTAATTATTATAATATACCTAATTATATGATGGGTCAACCCACTGAAGTAACCAAAGGAGTTTCAACGTGACCACGTTATGGTGAAAAAATGTTTCTACATAACAATATGTTACATTTTATTATATTATTAATATTCAATAATCACGTACAATGGAATAGGTAACAATTATTATACATAATATTAAGTTCTAAATTAATCGTTTGAGATATCTATATTTTCAATTTTGTCATTTAACGTATCTATATAACCGTATAACCGTAGGTAATCGTCAAGTTTAAATTTAATTAAAATCAACGGTGTAGTTCTACAAACCACCGCCATTTTTTCATTTAGAAATTAAATTATTCGAACTCGGATTTTTGGAATATTTAAGTATACTTACAGACCATATATTTTCAATCATTAAGAAAGATTTTATACCATTTAAGGAGTGTTCTGTACTTGTGTGGCAGTACAGACTTATTTTAGATTTTTAGAGGTGAGATGTATTAGATTCTTCCTTTTACTTATCTTTGGGTCTGATGCCGAAAATACTTCAATTTTCAACTTTGAGGGTGATTTTGAATGAAAATTTGATCTAGTTTGTGCTTAAGAGGGGCAAAAATAAAAAATGTTTCATACGTTTTCAAAATAATCAGGATACTGTAAAAAAACCAAATTAAAGAGAAGTATAATTTTTACTTAAAACCAGTTTAAAAATGGATTATAACTGTATAGTGTGAAATTTTTACCAAATAATATAAGCATTTGATGTTAGAATTTCGACGTATCGTCAAAATGATGAAAATTTGATGGTTATTTCATATAGTTAAAACTTAAAAAAGCATACAATTTGAATTTTAAAACCTAAAGCATGAAAGTGTTGCACAAGATTTCTCATAAGTTTTTTTTACTGGAGTTTAAAAAAGTGTATATATATATCAGTCTTTTCATTCGCAATATTTCGAATCCTAGTTGCGTTACGGCTTTGGCCTTGAAGTATTTGATCGTCTTGGTCCTAGGCCGTAGCATGGTATCGTAAATGAGAATATCACCACAATAAAACAAAGTCGTACGTAGAAAATGCCTGATTGTGTAATTATATAATGCATTTATATTATTTTGTTTTTTGTTTATTTAAATGGTGGCTATTAATAACAAAAAAATATTATAATCGCGGACAATTTGCGACAACACATCAACCTGCTATAAGTGCAACTCAGCCACCTTGGTAGACAATGTGCAAAAATTCGATTTGATGAATTCTTGTACCTGATCTATCCGAAATAACTTATGGCCACCAACAATAAATAAATACTAATTCGTAATTTCTACAAATTATTTCTCCTATAACCAATAATAACCATTTATAAACAACAATTTCCATCGTAAATCTCAAAATTCCTGTTTGAGCACCTCCCCGGGTTGGGCTTAATGGGTCCAATTGTGAATCTAAACCATTCAAGGACCCACTAAAACACACACAACAAATGTCATTCAAATCGGTAGAGCCGTTTAGGAGTTCAGTGACATACACGCGTACAGTAGAATTATATACAGAGTGATCCATTTAACATGAGACACTCATTATTTTAAAAAGTATTAACGTTTTTCAAATTTTTCTTTTTGGAATATTAAAATTTTATAAAATTTCAAAATGTTTTAGACCATTTATTATTTTAACCCTTATATTTGTAGGGGAAACCACATTTAACTTTTGAATTTTAAATGACAACCTATATTTAAAATTTCTAAAATGTTAAATCAATTTTTTATGAATTTTCATATAAGAATTTTAACTTTTGAATAATCCATTGGTGAGATATAAGCCCTCAAAGCTACGGGTTTTTTAGAGGTGCTATAGTATTTTTTGTTTGTAAAGACCAGGAATTAAACATTCTGTTCATTCGTCCAAGCTAAAAGATAACTATACCATACCTAGTAGGTACCTATAATAAATATTTATAGCCATACTAATAGTAATAGTAATAGTAATTACAATAGTTATATTGAACCACTACTATCTACTCGTCTAAAACTACTGTCATACCCTTTAACACCTATTCATAGAAAAAAGAGATAAACCATCTATCTGCACTATCAACCGTCAACGGTCAACCAACTCCTAACCTGCACAGCCCATGGTAATATCCTTATAACTAATAATGACCATTGACTGATAAGCAGAATATTGTTCGTTTCGAATATCGATAAGTATCTACAAGTGGCAGCGATTACCACAGAACCCACAATTAAAAATAGAATACCTTATCTTCAATTGTGCTTATTACCTTTTGATATAGCTTGAAATTAGCTTCACACAGTCATACCACAAAATAAATTAAATTAAATTAATTCTGTGGTCACTGATCACACTATAAAGTTAACCTTAAACTGTTTCATTATTGTGTTCTAAATTCTAATTTCTAATGACTACAGACTAATAAGTATTCAAGTATTCAATATTGTATAAGATTCACCGTCGCATAATCGCATTCCGTATGACTTGAATTTGAATTTGAAAATATATATAATAAATAATATGTCAAAATGCGTTTGCGTTTTTTATAATACCGTAATTTTTAAAGTATTTCATTTATAAATAATCCAATTTAAAATATGCTTTAATTACCGGTATTATGCATGCTAATTGGATACTTGGTTACTAGAATACTTTTGCAACATTCTTGGTAAGTTTCCTTGAAATTGAGCAGTTAAAAATCAAAGAATATTTATTAAAATTATAACCTTATGCTTTATAATCTGTTTTTCTTTTAGTCGAATCTGTTATTCTGGATAAAATACAATTTTTTTTAAAATATTGTACCTATACATATGGATCACTTAAATTGTCTATTGCTTGAGGAGACAATGTATCACTTACACAGTTTTACAGTAAGAAACAACACTTCATAAAGAGTGATAGTTGTCTGGTTATTTACAAGTAAACACAGCTATAGAAAAAAATACCAGTAAAGCAAGTATGAGTGTTTTATTATACAATATTCATTGAAAAATAACATAATCAAGCTACATAATAATACAATACAATACAAAACACCCAAGACAACAGACATCTTGGACACCGTCTATAAGAATATATTATTTTAATATTTCCCATTCAAATTCTGGGGATTCTAACATCATCTAAATTTCAATACAAATATAACCCAGATTTCAATTAGCTAGATTCAACACAAATTTTCAAAATATGCATTAATATAATTAAAAATAAAAATACTTTATTTTCATAATATATCAATGTTGGATTGACAATAGAATAAAATAAGTATGTATGAACATTTTTAATTAAAATCTTAAATAGTTTAATTTTTAATACTTTTATTTAATTTTTTATATTTAGCTAGTAAAGTTAACTAATCAAAATACAATTCTCACACACAAAACCTACAATTGCAAACAAATGATTTGGAAAGACACCTTGAACATGTTATACTGGTGAACGTGATACAAATTTTTCTTCAACATTTTATGGGAGAAAAAACAAAATTTCATAATAATGGGCAGGTTCAATCAAATCAAGATTAATTACTTTAACTGTGACGATCAGAGTTGGATGACCATTTGACCATAGTATTTGTACACATAGGCTGTAGTGATACAAATGTTGCGTGTGCGTGCGACAGCCGACTTTGTCCCGTGGGTCCAAGTCCGCCGATCGACGACAACACCTGCCGGTGCGACAACGCACACACGCTCCCCTCTTTCGTCTCCATGGTCTGGACCACGCCGACTTATTACGTTTTTAGGGATATCGGCCAATTAATTTTCGTCTCCACATGCTCTCGCTCTGTCTTCCCACTCCCACTGTCTCCGTCAGTTGTCACCCGTCATCTTTTTCGTGCGTTTGTGGCCGAATAAGTAAGTAAGCCGTTTGTAAGCCGACGAACTACACTTATTTTCCCTTCGCCGGTGTAAGCACAATGATGGAAGAGTAGTGCACCGCGATCGCCGTAGTGCCATCGGACGGCACTCATGATAGGAGCATGGTGGTAACTTACTCAAATTTGTATATTATTATCTATTTATCACTCTGGCACTCTGGCACTCTGGTATCCCTACTGTTTATTATTATTATTATTGCCATATTTGGCTGATTATTATTAATGCCATATTTGGCTGCAGGTATATGTTATTTTTACTGTATGTGTCATTTTTATTTATTATGTCCGAGTTTTATGCCAATGGCTTTCTCGGCGCCCATCTTTAAAATAATACAATGATTTTTTTTTTCACCTACGTAGTGTGTTATGTTTATCCTTTTTTTATTCTCGTTAGGATTTCCTCATTCCTGGTCTTACCAAATATAAAAATCCACGGTGCTCCGACCTTTTGGGGTCTCGGCTCGTGGTTGACGACCTCACTCGACCACATGACTCTCGGGTCATGAGCAATATGATTCGAGTTGTCACATTACCTTTGACAAATTTTTAATTGATAATTAATTTTACATATTTAAAATGTGTATCTAAATATTGAACTATTATTACGATAATAATTTCTTATAAGTAGGGCTAAGAGTTTTTTGTTTTTTTAATACTAATATTTTTTGTTTAACTTTGATGTTCAAACAATTTCATCTTATACCTAATATAACACTTAATAAAAAAAATAATAAGTAATAAAGACTGAAGTTATGATAAAAGATATATAAAAAGCTTATATTTTAAAGTAAAAATTAATGATTTTTAAATGATAATTATAATTTAACTCTTAAAAATAAATAAGTAAAATAGTAAAGTTTAAAGACATTTACAAAAATATAGATTTTAGAGCAACAATTAATAATTTCTTAAATGTTAAAAATCTCTAGCCCTATTTATATATTGTATTATAGAATTATTAAATATGTACTTTAATTTTTATGATCTTATCTAGGATTTTGGATATGTTCATTTTTGATATTTTTTATTAGTTTTGGTCTTACCCGAATTTTGATGGTATAATTACCATTACGGAAATTTGGCTGAATTCTACTAAAGGTATCAATTATCAATGTGTTCATTATATTTGATAAGTTAATATTAAATTAGAGTCCATTGTTCGGTTATTTTCTAAGATCGTATAATCGTATGGTCTATTCACACAAGTTAGAAAAAAATCCATAGTATAAAAATTAATCAAATTAGTATGAGTAGAATTGATCAGTGTAAATTAATAACAAACAAAATAAATAAGTATTTTTTATATTTACTTATTTTTATTCAATCACATAAAAACAAATTATATATTTAAATGAATATGTGTCTTTAAGTATGTCTTAAAATACAATATAATATCAAATAATGAAATTTGCTAAAACTTTAATTTTATTCTTGTATCATAAATATTCTGCTATACAATTTTTGTACTGCGGATTTTTTTCCATAATTCATTCATCTGTACTTAAAATATTGTTTATATAATAAGTTCAAACTATTATACTATTTTATCTTCTTAAATTCTACATTTATAACTAATATTACTAATATTTCTTATGCACATAAGAATATAAAGTGTATACATTATACCTACGTATAAGACAATATAAGTCTTATTATCCTATAATGGTCAGCATAGGCGCATATCACAATATCCATTAGGTACTTATAACGCGTTATACATCAACAAAAACCGTGATACTATCATAGATATATAATAGTACACTTTAGAAGTTTCAAGTACTCACGAACAACATTATTCAATCACAACAAAATAACTAAAATAGTTATTCTAGGTTTTTTAATATGTAATTTAGTCCAAATTTGAATTTAAAATGTCTGTAAAAAATAACTGTGTTCATATATTTTTTAGATTTTTTGGTTACAGTTTGAACTATTTATGAGAACCTTTGTTTTAAATTTGCAATCCTTAGCTATAAAAACTGAACATTTTATAATTTATTAATTACAATGATTGATAATTTTCGAGATTTTGATAAATTTTGTCAAAATTTGATCTTTGAATTCTTATAAAAAAAAACTGTGCCTAGGTATTTTTCAACTGATATTGTAACAATATATCAGGAGCCTTGTATTAAATTTTTACACTCTTTGGCCCAATAGATAAAACTTTATTGATATTTATAGCAAAAAAACTAAAAAAAATTGAAAGCGGTAAATGTCCGTTAATAGCTCAAAAAGAGTCAAAATATTTTCAAAATTGTATGGTGTATAGGAAATACTAATTTAAACATTTAGTGAAATTTTCATATATCTACAGCTATTCGATTTTGAATTACAACAAAATAAGAAAATCGCTACATGAGAAATCGAATTAATATCCAATGTTGTAAAAAATTTGAATTTCAAACGCTCATAAACATTTAATTTGACTTTTATATAGACATTTTTTTATTGATAAAGGTAGATAATCTTATAAGGAATCTTGTATTACATTTTCAAATCTTAGATTTAAAAAGAAAAATTTTTACGAATTCTTAACTCAAAATAATTTGATAATTTTAGTGATTTTTCCATATTTTGTTAAATTTTGAACTTTAAATACTTATAAAATCAAATTGTGACTAAGGATTTTTGATATTTTTCATCTGCCTTTGAAAAAATATACTAGGAGCCTTCTATTAAATTTTCAAGCTTTCGTAACCAACAAATAAAATTTGATATATATTTTTAGAAAAAAAACTAAAAAAAAATGGAAAATGAAAATGTCCCTAAACAGTTCAAAATAAATCAAAATATTTTGAAAATGTTATCGTGTATATAAAATGCAAAAATAAACAACCAGTGAAAATGTCATGTATAAACGTTCATTCCTTCTATAGTTACACCAAAAACCAAAATCGATTTTTTGAAAAACCGATTTTGCGTAAAAATTCCCGTTTTTCCTTAATTTGTATGTTGTTTTTCCCGGCGCTTGTGAAAACTACTGGGAAATTTTTACTTTTGACCCCCCAAAGTACCGACTAGATTCACTTTCCTATCAGAAAAGCTACTGTTGAAGAAATGTCTTTATGAGTTCAATTGTTATAATACCTAAAAATCGGTATTATTCTAACATCTCAATCATCAACAATATAATTTATTATAACGGTGTAACATCAGTTATTGATTTAATATTCTATGCTAAATATTTTTGCTATTAGATTATCAGGTAATTCGAAATGTTTTTGTGCGTATTTGTTTATTGAACTCACAGATGTTTATATTATGGTATAATATAGACATCTGTGATTGAACCATGATTATTGTAAATTTAATATTAACCTCAAAAAAGAGGTATTGGTATTTTGATTAGATAATAGGTATTTCTAAGGTATTTGGTAACGATATGTTGGTAACTTCCAAAGTACTTGCTACCACAGAGATGTACAGTATGTATGTGCTTACTGGCAGTAAGTTACTGCACTTAACAATTACTTAATATATATTATATGATTTTAACAAAATTAAACTTGGTTCTGTTTCTGTAATCTGTATTAATTCATTGTTCTACCTATAAATACCAATACATATTTCATATTTTAATATAATATGAAAATATTTAAAATGTTTTTGTGTTTTTTCTGTTATTAATTGTAATTAATTGCATTAAGAGGACGCCACACCCGCATGTGTTGTCTCCGTCTTACAAATGTACAACATAGCAAAAACTCTTTTGCGAGGGACAACTTTTCTCGCACCATATTTGTTGTAGAACTACCAAATTTTCACAGCACTTAAAGAAGAACATTATCTGTGCAACAGCTTGCTCTTTTTTTCAATAACATATATACAATACAAGTTATTTGCTTCTAAACATTTGGTTTTTAATTTGCTTATAAAAAATGATTGGATGGTGCTATTGAAAAAATGAGCACGCTGTTGCACAGATAAAGTTCTTCTTTAAGTGCTGTGAAAATTTGGTAGTTCTACAACAAATATGGTGCGAGAAAAGTTGTCCCTCGCAAAAGAGTTTTTGCTATGTTGTACATTTGTAAGACGGAGACAACACATGCGGGTGTGGCGTCCACTTAAGCATTGCTTTTTATGACTTATGGTACTATAAGTACCATACAATTTGAATTACCTTTTTAATCCTTCTTTAATACTTTACTTCCAATTTTCAAATCAAAAATCTGTTTGTTATATTGTACCTATCTATAGATAATAAAGAATACTTTTGTGTATGTAAGTATCCTACAATATTCGAACTTGGAACGTGTACAATGTCTAGTACGTATTTACGTTATAAATGGAAATATTTATCTAGAGCCCCAAGTAGGCTTCTTAGGTATTTTAATTTTTAAGTAGCTTAATTAATATGACTTATGAGCATTTTAAAATGTTTAAAAATATTGTATTAAAATTTCGACGATTTAATGATTATTACTTATCACTTTATCATTTTATCAAAATATTATCATAGACTAAGATATGCATAATATTCACGAGCTAAGGTACGTTGTAATAATATGACAAGACGTCATGGGTAATATCAAAGTGAATCTATAAATAGATGGGTATCTATTAATTAAAGTTAACAAGGAAAATGGTAACATTGAACAATATTGTTTTACTGGAACGAGTAAAATTTGTATTCACACTTCACAAACATGGAAAATGGTAATTTTTAATATAATATATTTAACGCTTATGTAAATGATTTTTGTAAAATAGTATACGTCAACGTTACCTACTTAGTATGATATTGGTAATATTGCCGTATACTTTACTACTTTACAATAACAAATTTTTGGTCACAACGAATGATTACACTGCGGAGCGGCGCCTGACCACAACTTACCAGTACCCGCAAACCGGTATAGGTGTTATCATGTCATGTGTAATGTATTAAGTTTACATAATAATATTATAAAAGGTCTGATCTCAGATAAGTGATATTACTTTTATATTATTCTGGTTCAATGATTGTTGATTTGTATGATTGACCAGAAATGTATAAGGGCAAGTGTAGACCAAACACCAAAAGCTTCTCCTATATCGTATTTTTATGTGGTCATATCTCAAAATCTATTGAATTTAAATAAGACATTTTAACGGAAAGGTCGGAGAGAAGAAAGAATGGGTCCGGGACGAGAGGGAGTATTGTGGCGACGCCTTGGCTACATATTATTATATGGGTGCGATAATTATTTATTAAAATTTTGTTTTTTAGTTATACTAATCAAGAATACAAAACTAAAAGTTTTTTTTATTGTTTAAATGAAATCTATGATTTGTAAATTTGGGAAATAATACTAGATACGTGTGACCAAAGAAAATTACAATATACAAATCTAAATATTTTGCTGTTTTGAAGGGTTATGCGGAGTTGTGGTGCACAGTGGGATATTTTCATAAAAACCCAGCCAAAATATTATAATATAAAGACTAACCTTTGAATTTAATAACTAAAATTTTTTTTTATAACTATTTGAATTTTTTTTTTTCTCTATGAAATAGAAACGATAAAATCAAATCACGCACACGTGGGCTAAGCATGTCGCATATGTATGAATGCTTATTATAAACTGTACAATATTTATAATGATGCATAGTTAAACAATTAATCCTTTAATAATATGTGATACGGTGGATGATGTAACAACTGATGCACAATATTAATCATAATTTAAAATCATATACTTAACCATAATTCATAATCCGTTTCTGAAAATATCCAGAATTTAGAAACTGAGTTTGAATCTTGGTTCTAGAATTTTTAGTTCTTACAGTCCTTCTGGAACTAACAGCAGGTAAGTCTTCATAACGATTGACAACCTATTTAATAGAAGTTTATGATTATATTATAATCAAAAATAAAATAAAATATTATATTATAATTTATAATTATTGTAAAATATTTAATACCTAAATATAATCTACTTGTAAAAATTGAGTTATTGAGTATTAATAATAATTAATAATATGTAACTACCTACATTTTGTGTAGGCATTAATTATAGGCATTGCCCGGCGTATTATATAGAAAAAATAGGTACATTACTGCAGTGTTCAATATTATAACCATAATGATTACGTCATTTTAGCTTATCGCAACTTCGTTCGCCGATATAGTGTGGTTGCTCACAAACCAAACCACATCTTACCCCACCGTAAATACCCGAATACTTAACTTAACAAAAGTAATAATATTTTAAAAATAAGCTACATTACTTAAATAAATATTTTTAGGCTGACAAAATGGAAAGACAATCATTAATCAAGGTCAAACAATATAATATTATTTTATCTTTCTGAAGAGGATAATCATAAAGATTTGAAAAATATTAAAAAAATTTTTAGTGATCTGAATGAAAATATTCTACATTTTACATTTTCTCGTCTTGGGAAAATGAATTCAACAAATTCTGACAAACCACGTCCCGTAAAAACTCATCTTACAAACCAATCTAATGTCTTCACTATTCTACGTATTCAAAAAAAATTTAAATCTTCAACAAAATGGTCCAATATCCGTTTTCATCAGACAGAACAATTAAACAACGAGATGAAATGGAAAATCTTAGGAAATCACTACAACTTTGAAGAGAAAAAGGCGAACAAGACATAATTATTAAATACGTTAAAGGTATTCCAAAAAACTAATAAATACACCACCCACCAATATACACTTTTACTATCAAAATGTTCGTAGTTTAAATAATAAGATCTCGTATTTGAAATTTAAAATACTATGCTCGTTATATGATGTTTTAATTTTTACTAAAACTTGGCTATCAGATAATATTATGTCAACTGAATTAGGTTTTCATAACTATGATATTTACAGACTTGATCGAACGGTTCAAACCAGTTTACTCTCTAGAGGTGGTGGTGTACTTATCGCCGTTCAAAATAATTTACATTGTAAACAAGAATATTTAAATGTTGTTTAAATACATTGAAAATACTTAAAAATAGATATCTAGTTTCACTATTCACTGTTCAGAAAACTATTTCTATTAAAACTAAAAGTTTAATTAGATATGTATTAGTATTTGGTCATATTTAAATAGTTATTTTATTATTAAAATGAAAAAACAATTATTGTTTGATGTGAAAACATATGTGTGGCGTTCAGACTTATCAGCTTAGGGAGTGAAATTTGTTGACTGTTATTTGAGAGTTACCCTTTTCGCGTAATGCTATCGCAGCTGACGTGCTGATTGGGGGAGAATCGGAGGGACGCAATGATAGGCCGACTTGTGCTCAGGGGGTGTGGCTTCATGGCGAAAAACTCCGAAAATTATTTTGCCGCAAACAGTCTAATTCGGACGTCAGACTGAGCGTCAACCCTTTAGGTAGTGCAAATCGAATTTTCTATAGAGGTAATATTTTTTGACTTGTGATTATTTTCCAAATTTTTAGAAAATTCTTTTGCCACTAACAGACGAATTCGGTCGTCAGACTGCGATGTTGTTTTTAATTAAATTTGTTAGTAACTTTTATATAATATAATATGCGTCATAAAAAAACTATATTTCTAAGCTCATATATTATATGTTTTCACATCTTCTGAGGGTCGCTTGAGACACACACTCTTTTTTGGAATTGTTATGAATTAGTAGTAATCACAGTTACTAAAAATTTAAGTTTTTAATTTTATAGAACTGAAAGCTTCCACTAATAATTAAATAAGATTGTCATAAAAAATATCAGAGTTCCAATTTCTGATTAAAGCTAATCATTCAGAATTTCCATACTTATTACTGTACAAAAAAACTGCATTTAAATATATTGATTTTCCACGGAGATACTAAGGGTGTTACTGGACTTCTGAGACATTCTGTATTCTGTATTCTGATATCCTGAAATTATTGTAATGTATTATAAACGACAATATTAATACTATATAATATCATGGACACCCAACTACGGTTGCCTATACGGCTATACCTATAGAAAAATATATCCTATACTCTATAGGTAGGTACTTGTAAGCGGTAGACAAATAAAACAGTACAACACTATATACGCTCTGGTGCGTATGACGATTGACAGCGTTTCCAATTGGACGCTGAAACGATTCTGTGAAAAGCAGAATTAGTTGAGAAAACCTTCGAACTATCGTCTATCAATAATACTACCGTCTGGCCACCGCCAACCGACTGCTGATGCATTCGATAAATTGTTTCAAATTTGTGGTCGCTTCACGTCAGGCTCGATGCACTCGTTCGAATGTAGACCGTTTTTACTTTTTACAAATTCCGAACTGTGTACACTCCCTCCCGATGGGTGCACGACTGATGGGTAGGTATTCGAGGTTTTCCTCTTATTCTGTTTCTATAAATTATTTCAACTAGGAACGAAGTTTCACCAATAATAGTTATTAGTTATCATTTTATAATCATTACCTATACTCTATTTTTTTTTGTAATATAATATTCAAAACTGAAAAAAAAATGAATCGACATTATTTTTTAATATACACAACATCTTTCAATGACAGTGGAAACATGAAGATTTCAAATTATTTGATAATTGAAAAACATTTTAAATACTTTTATCATAATGATAGTAAATAAAATAAATTCAACAACCACTAAAAATTACATTAAATATGTTTGTATAATTATGAAATATTTAATCGAATATAAAATATAATAATATTTGATTCCAATTATAAATCTCTTTGATGGCAACCACAAAAAAATATATAAAATAATATGGGTAATAACTATTAAAAATATATTCAACTCGGAAAGCAATTCGTGTAACCTTTAACTTTTGATATAAGAATTTAAAATGGTACGCAAATCAAAAGACAGATTGTACATACTACATGCGTTTTGTGTAAACCGCTGAAGAATAG
Source organism: Macrosiphum euphorbiae (assembly GCA_949089665.1). NCBI lineage: Eukaryota > Metazoa > Arthropoda > Insecta > Hemiptera > Aphididae > Macrosiphum > Macrosiphum euphorbiae. Next base: position 100,962,660 of record CARXXK010000001.1, on the reverse strand, counting down.
GACGGCGAAGCGATTGCGTTTATCTCTGACGAAGAGGAAATTATCGCGAGTACATTAGACCCTCAAACTCGACATTCAGACATTTTCATCTTCGAAACTTTACAGCCAAGCCTTATCACAAATCCTTTATCATAAATTCATATCATGACGTCAATCTTATCGCCTCCTCAAACTTTTGAGTTTTATCCTTAAATCATATACTAATATGTGTACATGTAAGTATTTATAGTTTTTCTTACCGCCTAACCCCCTACTATATTAACACCTCGAGGCTTAAGTACCTTTTTGCTTTTTTTTTTCCATGTTAAATCACTACATGGGAGCCTAACTGTTTTCACATTGCTTAACTCCCATGCAGCATCGTTTATTTAATATTTAATAAAAAATGTTCACAACTTTGTTATTGGGCTCGCATGGGACTTGGTACACTTTCCTCAAGTACCTAATCGTCCTAATCAGAACCACAGATATAATATAAAAATTAAATTAAATGTATTTTTATATATCTGTGGTCAGAACTCTTGTTGAAATAGGGCCTCATCAAATTTACATGAATAGTTGCCCCCCCCCCCCCAATTTTGAATTTGAGTTTACTCAAAACTGGGTGATTTGCAATTAACGAATCTCGATTTGCAATTATTTTCAAATAATTGGTGGTATTTTGAAATCATTCGGACAAAGTGGGGGGGGCAAATTCATGTACATTTGATGAGGTCTTATTTCAATAAGAGTTCTGATCACAGATATATAAAAATATATTTGATTTAATTTTTATATATCGTATATGTGGTTCTGATTAGGACGATTAGGTACTTAAGGAAAGTGTACCACGTCCCATGCGAGCCCAAAAACAAGGTTGTGAACATTTTTTATTAAATAAACGATGCTGCATGGGAGTTAAGCAATGTGAAAACAGTTAGGTTCCCGTGTAGTGACAAAAAAAAATGTACTTGAGCCTCGGGGTGTTAATATAGTAGGCGGTTAGGTGGTAAGAAAAACTATAAATAGAAACGATTTTCAATAAACAACAGTATCAGTGTATGTTTTACTAAGACCCGCATCACAGACGCAGTACCTACCTAAGAAGCGTATTATACATATTTTTATACCTACTCGTGTTTTTTGAATTAGCCATTAGGTACAATATAAGATGATGAACTTTACGAATTTTTGGATATTTTAGCAATCCCCCCCCCCACTCCCACTTTGTCCGATCAATTTGTTATCTTAGAAGAAATATTTACTTACCTAGATACATTTTATTTAAATCATATTAATATTTTTTTTACTAAAATTGTTCTATCAGAACAGTATTCAATTAGAGGTCCGTCAGCCTGACACCCCAAAGTCAACATTTCGGGGTCAAACCTAACTAAAAAATTAGTAACGAATTCGTAACAATTTGTAACTTCAAAATCAAAATTTATAACCTAAGTCTTAACCTCCAAATTAATTTTTTCTGTATGGGTTTCACAATGTATGAAATTGGCCGCACAATATAAAAATGTTGGCTCCAATTTTGTTAAAAATTAACAAGTTAATTGTAATTTTATGTAAGCACAAAAATCAGCCAACGTACCTATAGTTGGTAGGATTGCTCGATTCGATCGGTAAAATTCGGGGGGCAGCGTGATCTTGGCCCCCCGAAACTTATTTTTGACTCGACGGCCGAGGGGAGTGTTTACAACTCGGGTTTTGAGTTTACAATTATTTACAATTAATTTAAAATTATTTGCAATAATTTTGAAAATGTTTGTACAGAGTCAGGTATGTATGTGTCAGGTACATCTTCATGTACGTATATTAGTTTCGTCGTACGATTCGGGCGACAGCTTATATAATACTTTCAGCATCTACGGCCGTTTTAGCTATATATTATAATATATAGTATGTGATGATTTTTAATATATCATGCGGTCTATTGACTATTTATAATAATATTATATTTTAATTATTATTATCACCTGGGGGGGGGGGGTGAGCCAAAATACGATTTCGCCCAGGGCTCCAATATTTCTAGCGCCGGTCCTGATGATATTATTAAATTACTGTATGCACCTATTAACTATTAGGTAGTTACTTTATATTCAAGTAGGTAAAGAAATATATTTGTTATTTAAGAATAATACAAATTAGTTTTTATCTACCTACCATATTATCTAGATAAAAGTAAGATAATATTTATCTAATCTAGATAAATGTAAAATTTATTTATCTTTATCTGTAGCTAGAAAAATGTATACATAATTATCTGTATCTTATCTAGATATAGGTTTTCGTCATTTATTCTCAACACTGTAGGTATGTAACCACACAGATTATTTTTTTCCAGTCAATTAGTGACTTATTACCATAAGTTATTTTTTTCTATAATATATAGTTAGTTAGTAGTATGATTAGGTAAACTAATAAATTGCAAACAATATTCGTTACATTATATTTTGTGTTAAGACATTTTTAATTTTATCTATCAAGAAATGTAATGTGATATTATTTCTCCAGAATATATATCAGAAAGTACGGGTTTACTTTTGTTTGTTCTGTGTTGATATGTGATTTAATTAATTAGCCTGAAATTATAATATGCGTTTGAATTCTGACAATGGTTTGAAATCTGTCCGTTTCAAGTTTTCATATCGATGAGATAATAAGAATTCTATATTTTACTACCTATCTTAATAATTAATTTGAGTATTTCCTCTTTTCTTATTTTTTTTTAGTATTAATATGTTAAATCACTGTTATGTGGTTATATGCTATATTAATTATGTACTAATTCTACAGTGTTCTACTTCTAATAGAACAATTTTAGTAAAAAAAATATTAATATGATTTAAATAAAATGTATCTAGGTAAGTAAATATGTCTTCTAAGATAACAAATAGATAGATCGGACAAAGTGGGCGAGGGGCTGGCTAAAAAATTGAAAAATTCGTAAAAAATATAAAAAATGATTTGCAATTAGCCAAACTCGATTTTCAATTAGTTGCAATTAGTTTGCAATTATTTGGCGGTACTTTGAAATGAATCGGACAAAGTGTTGGTGGGGCTAAATGAAGTTGAGAAAATCGTAGCAGTTTTACTGCCCTAAACCGTGATGACAGACACAAAAATAAAAAAAAATAAAAAAACACACATCATTGTAAAATCAATACATTCATCGTTCCACTCAGAATCTAAAACCGTGTGTCTCGAGCGACCCTCAAAAGATGTGAAAACATATATATGAGCTTAGAAAATTAGGAATATAGTTTTATTATAAGTTATAAGCAGCACCATAATATATGGTCAAAACAGGAGATTCATTAAAGGTATTTTACCCAAATATCGTTCACGTAACATGTGTAGCACATATGTTAGAGTGGCAGAAAAAGTTAGAGAATTGTTCCCTAATGTAAACAAATTGGTGAACAATGTAAAAAAATGTTTCTTTTTTAATCTAAGATTTTAAAATATAATACAAGATTCCTTATAAGATTATAACCTTTATCAAAAAAAAAAAAAAATGTCTACCGGAAAGTCAAATTAAATTTTTATTAGCATTTTAAATTCATATTTTTAAAAAATTTGTTATTCACTCAACTTCTCATGTTACGATTTTTTTTTATTATTTTGATGTAGAAACTTCAAAAACGAATAACTGTAGATACATGAAAATTTCACTGAATGTTTATATATTATCAATTCTTATACTTGATAAGATTTTCAAAATATTTTGAAGCTTTTTAAGCAGTTTACGGGCATTGTCAGTTTTCAATTTTTTTTTTTTTTTTTTGATGAATATCAATAAAGTTTTATCTATTGCGCCAAAAAGTGTAAAAACTTAATACAATGCTCCTGATATATTGTTCCAATAGTGCTTGAAAAATATTAAAAATACATAAGCACAATTTTTTTTATAAGCATTTAAAGATCAAATTTAAAATTGAATAATTATTTTATAGTTAAAAATTTATAAAATTTATAACTATTATATCTAAAGATTGAAAATTAAAACAAGATTTCATGTAAGTAGTTAATTCTGTTACTAAAAAATACACAAGCACAGTTTATTTTTATAGTCATTTTAAATTCAAATTTGGACGAAATTACATATTAAAAAACCTAGAATAACTATTTTAGTTATTTTGATGTGATTGTATAATATTATTCTTTGTAGAAACTTCTAAAGTACACTATTATATATCTATGATAGTATTAGTATCACGATTTGTTGTTGATGTATAACACGTTATAAGTACCTAATGGATATTGTGACATGATTAATTTGGAATTTATTATAGGTACCTATTATAGGTCCATTTTTTTTAATACCATAGAAATGTATATATTATGTCTTATACCTACAACCGTCTCCTCTCAAAATCGTTTTTCTTATACAATGATATTATACCATTGAATTCAAATTTAATACCATCCATCATACAGTGACCCACTTGTAACTTACTGTACAGCAGAGCACCTTTTTTTTTTTATAACTTATTAACTTATACATAGGTATACAAAATTTCTACCAGAAGGAGTGCTTCGATTTGAACATAATATAATACTTTATCTTTTAGCATGTTAGATCAAAATGGTACTTTAGAGAGGTAATTCTTCGATTTTCTCAATAGTTAATTGATGCCAAGGGAAAAACCACCGAAAAATTACGAAAAACCGCTAAAAATGGGATTTTAATTTTTAACTCTTTGTTTATCATCATGGAAACGAATAAGAAATTATAATATTATAATATTAATTCAACTTACATGATATTATAATAAATAATAACATTATAAAATATAAAATATCCAGACTGACAAACTGTCTCCTCTCAGAATCGTTGTTCTTTTATAATGATATTATATCATTGAATTCAAGTTTAATACATTCCATTATACAATGACCTACTTCAAAACTACTATTCAGCTTTTTTTATTGTTTTTATGGTGATAAACAAAGTGTTAGAAATTAAAATCCCATTTTTAGAGGTTGTTTGTAATTTATAGGTGGTTTTTCCTGTGGCATTAAATAACTATTGAGAAAATCGAAAAATTACCTCTTTAAAGTATCATCTTGATCCAATTTTCGAAAAAATAAGATACTATATACAGGGTGTCCCGTGAGGATTTACTCATTGTGATATCTCCTGAAATAATGGAGATATCGTAATTATGTTTTTTTATTAAGACTCGCAGAGTTAAGCACTACAAATATTTTATTTTTTAATTAAATTAAATTTTTTAGTAAAAAAGTTAAAAAAATTATTTTTTTATTTTTTTATTTTTGAAAAAATTGAAGATAGCCATTCTATAGAGTATATTTTTGTGAACATTTTGAGCTTTTAACATTTTATTTTCATTAATCTCATGATTTTTAATAATTTTTTTAGTTTATTAGTAAAACGTCAATAAACTGGTTTTTGTCCGGGCGGCAAGTCCCCCTCTACGGCTAATGAGTAAATCCTCACGGGACACCCTGTATATATTGAAATCGAAGCACTCCTTCTGTTATAAATTTTGTATACAAAATAAAAAATTATAAAAAAAATAAACACCATTATAAAACCAATAGATCCTCGCTCCGCTCAGAATCTAAAATACAATTACTATATTATGTCTTTTATTTCCACTTTTTATTTTTTATTAGTCTTAATAAAATTCTAAGGTCAACACAGACAATGAAGGGGGGGGCTGTAGCCCCCTTAACCCCCCCTGTCTACGCCAATGCAAAGATATTATATCATTGAATTAAAATTTAACACCATCCATTACAGTAACCCACTTGTCACCTAGTATACAGCAGAGCAACAACTACTTAACCACTTTTTTTTGATTTTTCTTGATGCTTTCTAAAACTTTTTGGAATTTTGGGTTTTGACCTAACAAAAGTACCAACTAGATTCACTTTTCTATTAGAAAGCTAGTCTCGAAAATCGGAGAATTTTTACTACCCAAAATGTTGTTGACAGACTGAAAAAAAACACGTATCATTGTAAAATCAATAATACAATTTCGCTACATTCAGAATCTAAAATAATACTAATTTCTACTATTACTATTATAATCTGTAACCAATGACAACCATTTATAAACAAAAAAAAGTTTTAATTTCCACCGTGAATCGTAAGACCCTATTTGCATAGGCGCACATAGGGGGGTGCTTGGGGGTGCTTAGCACCCCCAAGCTTCAAACTAGCACCCTCAGTTTATTTCAGTATTTCACCAATCATTTATAAACTATCGTGGTTTATTGGTTCGGAATTTTTCTTTTCATTACAAATATTGACAACTGTTTATGAATTCAAGAATTCATTTTTTTTTTTGTCTGTCATCATCTTTTAGGACAGTAAAAGTGCTTGGATTTTCTTCAACAATATCTTTTCTGATAGGAAAGTGAATCTAGTTGGTACTTTGGGGGGGGTCAAAAGCAAAAATTTCACAGTAGTTTTCAAAAGCACCGTGAAAAATAAAAGAAAAATTAAGGAAAACCGGGAATTTTTACGCAAAATCTGTTTTCGAGAAAATTGATTTTGGTTTTTGGTGTAACTTAAAAACAAATGACCGTAGATATATGAAATTTTCACTGGTTATTTATATTTCCATTTTCTATACATGATAAAATTTTCTAAATATTTTGAGTTATTTTGAGCTTTTTACGGACATTTTTAGTTTCCATTTTTTTTAGTTTTTTTTTCTATAAGTATCAATAAAATTTTATTTGTTGGGTATAAAAGCTTAAACATTTAATAGAAGGCTCCTAACATATTGTTTCAAAGACAGATGAAAAATATTAAAAATCCTTACTCACAGTTTTTTGTTATAAGCATTTAAATTCCAAATATTAACAAAATACTACAAAATGACCAAAATTTGCAAATTATTTCGAGTTAGAAATTCATAAAAATTTTTCTTTTTAAATCTAAGATATGAAAATGTAATGCAAGATTCCTCATAAGTTTGTCTACTTTTATCAAAAAAAAAATGTCTACAAGAATCTCAAATTAAATTTTTATCAACGTTTGAAATTCATATATTTTTACAACATTTGATATTCACTCGATTTCTCATGTAACAATTTTCTAATTTTGTTGTAATTAAAAAACGAATGACTGTAGATACTTGAAAATTTTACTAAATTTTTATATTAGCATTTCCTATACACCATATAGTTTTGAAAATATTTTGATTCTTTTTGAGCTATTTACGGACATTTTCAGTTTTCAATTTTTTTAATTTTTTTTTCTATTCATATCAATAAAATTTTATTTGTATGGTAAAAAAGCTTGAAAATTGAATGCAAAGCTCCTGATATATTGTTACATTAACACTTGAAAAATATTAAAAATACATAGGCACAATTTTTTTTTATAATTATTTAAAATTCAAATTTTGACAAAATGTATCACATTTAAAATTTAATAATAATTTTATAGTTAAAAATTTATAAAATGTTCAACTTTTATAGCTAATGATTGAAAATTTAAAACAAGATTCTACTTAAATAGGTTATATATAAATTGCTTTATTCACCTTAGTATCATCAAATATACTTAGTAATATCATAGGCTGACTTAACCGTCTTCGCTCAGAATCGTTTTTCTTATACAATGATGTTAGTATATCATTGAATTCAAATTTAATACCATCGATTATACAGTGACCCACTTGTACCCTACTGTACAGCAGAGCACCTTTTTTTGTTTATCAAACTTATAAATAACTTTTATTTTGGTTTTGATATCGGAAATATAAAAACAAAGTTACAGAGTAAATTTTCTCATTTTTCTAGTGTGAACATTTAGTTTTTTAGCTTAGAGTAGAGCCTGAATGTTTTTTATACCCGTGCAAAACAGTTTTGCCTATGTTGTACCTATACGTCTGTAGTACGAAGACAACACATGTGGGTGTACCTAGCGTCTTCTTTACAATCATACAGACTATTTGATACATTGCACTTTAGAAATTATTGTATACACTGTACAAATTAAATCTGATGCAATGCAGAAATATTAGGATTAGGAGGGTGTGGGGGGCTTTGCCCCCCACGGATCTGTGAACCATAAATTATCCCAGCACCCCCTAAATTAACACCCTATGTGCGCCTATGCCTATTTGACCATCTCTTTATAATGCGAGAAAATTCCTTCTTATTTTACATCTAGATCATTAGAGAAACCACTATTTTCCTTTTTAGGAGTTGAATTTCCAAAAATCCTTTCTTAGTGAACGCCTACGTCATAATAGCTATCTGGTATTCCAAATTTTAACCAGATCTGTCTAGTTGTTTGGGCTGTGCGTTGATAGATCAGTCAGTAACCTTATCCTTATATAATAATTAGAGATAATATCATGATAATTATGTATTTCGACATACTGCCTAGTTTTTCGTTTTTAAGTATCTAATGTAATATTACTAGCAATTAAATTGAAATTATTAAGTGGTATTTTGAAGAAAAATGTGGAAACATTGAAAACATGTGTTAAAGATGCCTATGTTTATATATCTTTTCCATGTTTAATTTAATTTTAATTATTTACTCAGGTGATAAAATAAAAACAATAAGGCTCCAAATGGTTACATGGATTTTACGGCGAATTGTGAATTAGTGTTCGGTATATGAGTTGTCACTATGTACACTGTTATTATGAATATTATTTATTTTATTATTCGAAACAGAAAATGTTTTGGTGTATTTCGTACAAAATGTTGAAATTTGAACGAATAATAAGAGTGTAGTTCTAACTTATAAATTTTTAATCTTTAGATAAGTGGAAAGAAGGGACACAGTGCTACCTCTATATCAATATTCTAAATATATTCATATACCTACCCTGTTTAAATAATCTATGTCCCCCACTTATTTTTTTTGATAAATGAATAATATTGTGTTTATAAAAAAATCTTAATAACGTAGAGAATAATTTGACAAAATATGTAGGTTAGTCCAGTCAAATTAGGAAAAAGATTGGAACTAATTCCTCGAAAGCTGAATTTTGGTACACAATCAGTCCATAACTTACTGATTGACATACTAAAAGTCAACAGACATACCCCTTGTGCGTAACTTTCCATCCCTTAAAAAGGGGGTGTGTAGACTCTTTTGAATTTTACCCAATAACTTGTTTAATTTTAGACTTAAGACCCCTAAAAACCACCGCTGCCGTAAGACACTCGTCGATGCGTCAGACGAGGTCGGGCGACGATCTATTCTTGCATGCTCTGTCAATAACAATTATAAATGTCTAATTTCTCAGATAATGTAGGTATTTTAAACAACTGGGCTTAACTAATAAAGAGTGTATCCTCAAGCTTATCACCGATTTCAGTTACGGTAACATTGATTAGTAACCATTACAATTAATACATCCATACAAAAGTCTGTGCATTCGTAATATTATGGCATCACATTTCCCTGTCGGCCTCAAGGTCTCATGGTATGCATTGAATTTAATGTTAAATAAACAATATTTATACAAACGTTAAAAAAAAAAAATATATACCTACAATAAAATTATTCACATGTTATATGATAAAATGTTTCATTAGTTGTTACCAAAAACACAACTTGTTGTGCACACTATTTATTTTGTGCTGAGGAAGTATGGACTAGGTAGAAATAGGTCGCTTATAAAAGAAATTGAGAAACAATATTTTGTTTCATTTATTGTTCAACGTTCACATTATTTGTTATTAAAATTATTATATTAAATCAAAATGACTTCTTTTAAACAGTATTTAATGCTTATTTTTATATTAATTTCTCCGGTAGTTTCAGTTTGGGATAATCCTACACCTATATATCTAAGTGATACACAAACATACGGTAAGGATTAGTTTTTAATTTATTGATTTACAATGATTATACTTGTTTTATAATTTGTATTTGGTCAACATTTATCAGCAATGAGTTTTAAAATACTTCAGAATTAATTTAGATGTGAAAGCTTGTTATTATTTTTTTATGTTAATCTAAGGATGAAGAGAACATAATATACCATTATTTAGTAATATATATATCTATATATATAAAACTGAAATCAAGCAAAAGAGGAAATCTTTGTTACGGTTTGGCTCCGAAACTTCTTATCCAATTGTCATGCAGTTTTTTTAAATGAAAGAGGATATCACGGAGCAGGTTTTAGGCATAAATAAAGTCCGATAATGTTAGTCAATAATTAGTTATCTATATATAATATAAATATGGAGAGTGAAAAATGTCGTTACCTCATCAATCGAGAACGGCTAGTCCGATTTGGCTCAATTTTTTTTAAGATGTTCGTAATTGCCAGGAGAAGGTTTTTACGAAAGAAAATTTTAAGAAAATCCACTGGAAAATTAGGAAATCTGGATGTAAAGAATACAACAGTAGAGCAAAACATAGAGTTGGTACATTGAACGAGCAACGAAGTGCACGGGATCAGCTAGTAATATTATATAGTTAATAAAAATGTAACCTATACCTAGAGATGTTTAAAAAAATATATTGTTATGATTTTGGTGGAAAGGTATAATATTCTGGCATTACATTTGTATGAACTTATTCTAGTATATCCACTGGAGTATAGCAATATGTTAACTCATAACATTTCGTTGACTTATTGAAATTTGACTTTAGTCTATAGTCAAGAAACAATCAATTAATATTATCAACAATAATTTAAATACATTTTTTGTTACATTGGTTTAAAACTTAATTATTAACATAACTAAATGGATGGTTAAATATTTTTAATAGTTCACCTAATTTGTAGTAAATAGACAAGATTGACTAATAAAAATGATTATTTTTCAGAACTCTGTTTAGGTAATATTTTTAATTAGTAAGCAAAAAATAATTTACAATAGTTATAAATATCGTTTGTGTGTGAAACTTGAAGATTGAGGAAATCATATGAAAAAAAGGTGCTCTGCTGTACAGTAGGTTACAAGTGGGTCACTGTATACTGGATATTATTAAATTTGAATTCAATGATGTAATATCATTGTATAAAAAAAACGATTCTGAGCGGAGACGGTATGTCATCCTAGTTATAAGACGTATTATATACATATCTATGGTATTAAAAAAAATGAACTATAATAAATAATAAATTAATCATATCACAATATCTATTAGGTACTTATACCGCGTTCTACATCAACAACAAACCCTGATACTATCATAGATATATAATAGTGTACTTCAAGTACCCACGAATAATTTTATACAATCACAACAAAATAACTAAAATAGTTATTCTAGGTTTTTTTTTATACAATTTCGTCCAAATTTGAACTTAAAATGACTATAAAAATAAACTGTGCTTGTGTATTTTTTAGATTCTTTGGTAACAGAATTAACTACTTACGTGGAATCTTGTTATGGATTTTCAATCTTTAGATATAAAAGTTGAACATTTTATAAATTATTAACTACAAAATAATTATAAAATTTTAAATTTGATAAATTTTGTCAAAATTTGATCTTTAAATGCTTATAAAAAAAATTGTGACTATGTATTTTAAATATTTTTCAGCTTATATTGTAACAATATATCAGGAGTTTTGTATTACATTTTTACACTTTTTGGGCCCAACAGATAAAACTTTATTGATATTTATTGAAAAAAAAAAAACCAAAAAAATTGAAAACTGAAAATGTCCATAAACATCTCTAAAAGACTCAAAATATTATCAAAATTGTATGGCGTGTATAGGAAATGCTAATATAAATATTCAGTGAAATTTTCATGTATCTACAGTTATTCGTTTTTGAATTACAACAAAATAAGGAAATCGCTACATGAGAAATCGAGTGAATATCCTATGTTGTAAAAATTTGAATTTCAAACCCTTATAAAAATTTAATTCGACTTTCTTATAGACATTTTTTTTTTTGATAAAGGTAGCTAATCTTATAAGGAATCTTGTATTACATTTTAAAACATTAGATTTAAAAAGAAAAATTTTTATGAATTCTCAACTGAATATAATTTGCTAATTTTCGTGATTTTTCCATATTTTGTCAATTTTTGAACTTTAAATGTTTATAAAAAAAAACTGTGACTAAGGATTTCTTATATTTTTCATCTGCCTTTGAAATAATATACTAAGAGCCCTCTATTAAATTTTCAAACTTTTTTAAACAACAAATAAAATTTTATTGATATTTTTAGAAAAATAACTAAAAAAAATGGAAAATGAAAATGTCCCTAAACAGTTCAAAATAAATCAAAATATTTTGAAAATTTTATCGTGTATAGGAAATGCAAATATAAACAACCAGTGAAAATTGCATGTACCTACGCTCATTTGTGTTAAAGTTACACCAAAAACGAAATTCGATTTTGCGTAAAAATTCCTGTTTTTTCTTAATTTTTCTTTGGTTTTTCTTGGCGCTTTTGAAAATTACTGGGAATTTTAAATTTTTACTTCCCCAATGCACCATCGATATTCACTTTCCAATCGAACAAGATACTGAAGTTTAAAATCGAAGGATTATTTCGACTTCTTATCGTGTACACACACAAATAAAATAAAAAATTAAAATTAAATTAAAAAAACACACATCATTGTAAAATCAATACATTCATCGTTCCACTCAGAATCTAAAAATTCTTAATACTAGAAAAAAAAATGTTATTGAAAAGATGAGAATGGAAACAGAAGAAAAAATTGAAAGTTAGAGGCAATATAGGTACAACGAAAAGATCATTAAAGAGACTATATCATAATGGTAAATTGTGCTGAGCAGGACATGCGAGAGGAGACAGAATCTTGATTAAAAATATCCTTGGTAAAACCAAAAATGAGGGGAAATGATACAGTGAGGGGGGGTGAAAGCATTAGGAGGCTGGTCAAATTTGAGTACTGTGGCAATAGATATAAATGGTACTATAGTCTCTAGATAAGCCCAAAGAAAAAGAAAAATAAGATAATAATTAGTTATCTAATTTTTACTAATAATTACTTAATTATTAAGTATTTAAAAAAAATTAATAGGTCATTATCACAATATTGACAATTTCGTGAAAACAATAAATTTCGAATCAATATTTAATTGGTGTTGATTTATTTTTGGAGGTCGACTTGTTGTATTTGTAAATTATTTAGCTATTTTGAAAGTATCTTAAAAAGTACGTATGTAATGTTAAATAAGATCTAGTGGTCCATGATTGGATCATAAGTCATAACAGATAAGTGAACCATTCAACTAATTCATTTTTTATGGTACCTACTCATGCATAATTTTATATAATTTTGTTTGAATATATTTAAAATTTAATAGCTCTTGTATATGCCGTTAAAGCTGATGCCGGTAAGGTTATTGTAATCTAAAAATACTTAATTTTATAACATCCTTTTTTTTAAGTACCTTTATTAGCCATAGATATACTTTACAACTTACAACATATTATAAGCATTGACTTTTATTATCTTAAATGTAAATCTAAGCTATTTAAATTTTAGATAATAGGCTATTTGAGCATAACACGAACGAATATTCATTAACTAATTTATTATTAGAAATATATTTAGTATTTTTTTATGAGTAACTTTCTGACATAAAAACATTGAATGGTTCAATATAAATGGATGTTGAAGTGCCGATCCAGGACGCCCTTGTCATACAATTCTCATACAAGTCATTAAAGAATCTTTTTCATTTTTTTATCAGTAAAAAGTTTTTTATTTTTTGTTCCTTCCCTGGTGAGCTTTTCAGTTTTTTCTCACACAAATCAATTAATTCATATATTGTCTTGGTGTGTTTAAATTTTTATTTTATAATAGGTACGATACTTTAGAGGGTTCTTCATCCAGCTCTTTAAGCTCATTAACCTCACGTTTAGCACATAACTGTAATTTGTATCATTTTTAATTATTTATATTTTTTGATAATTTTGTTGCCTTATTTAATGATTCCCGTGAGGACATGAAGTATGATTATATATTAGTGTATAGGTATGGTTACAAATTATCATCTATCTTGTCACATAAGGTCTCATTCGTTCAATGCATAATATTGTAAACAAATTTTTACAATAGGTACCATGTGAGGAGTTTCCTTAGACCATAAATAATTACCGATGATTGCACAATGACCAACCAAAATAAAAACTAAGCTCGATTGGAAAACAAAATATTGGAACACCAACTAAACTTTAAAAACAGAAAAAAACGTATTATGTAAAATAAAAAGGTCATAAAGAACGATAGGTCTACTACAAATGAACCCATTTATTTTAAGTTATATATTATTTTATTTATTTATTATTATAGACCATTGTCAAGGTAAGTATTTGAGGGTTTTATAACTTGTCTTAGTGAAGGAAATAGGTAAAAAAAAATGGATATGAATTGTATGAAAATTTACAGAACTTCCTTATAACTAGTTATAAGTCACAAGCAAAGTAAAGTTATCGTTAATTCATTACCAAATTGTTACAAAATCTTGAGAAAGTTTCGTACAAAAATTTAAAACTAGATATTTCGAGTGGCCATACTAAGATATGGTTTAGTTTTCTGTTTCAATTCTAGATATTTAAAAGTCATTAAAATAAATTACCAATGCAAATTGATCATATTATGATAGTATATTGATCTCAATCCCAATAAAATGGCATTATGTTGACTGACAACTAATTATTATTTCTAGTGTTTTTTTTATGATAATATAGTAACTTAAATGTCTATAATTTATTTTTAAAATGTTTAATAATTGTTAAGCCTATTAATATAAAAATTAACCATGCATAAACCTATTTGTATTTTTTATATAGCAAATTTAGAGAGTACGTAATTTTTGTATTTTTTCTATTGTATTGCGAATTCGCGAAATAAAGTATAACTTTATGTTATACATTGCTCATCACAGTGGTGCCGATCACTTAATTATCTAGGACATATGACGTAGTAGTTAGATTTTTAGATGAGGGGGGTACTCCAGTGAATCTAGAATTTACGTTATAACATAAAATAAATGATTAACCATTGAATTATGTAGATGCCATGAAAAAAAAAATAAGAAGGGCTGTAGATGTATGTTGTCATAGTATTTAAACACTTCGACGCCACTGGCTCGTCATAGTATATATTATATAGTATCAATTATCGTTATTTTCACCATTGTCCACCAAATTATCTATACAAAAACAGAATAGTTTTTAAATGTACCTAAGCTCATTAATGTTATTTGTACACCCCCTGTTGTATTTAAATAAATTAATTAATAAGATTACCAATATTATTACTATAATATTAATAATTTAATTTTAAAATAAAATTCCCTCTATTGAAAATGTTGAATCAAGTTTTATTTATTATTAATGTTATTACTTATTATTAATAGACAATTAATTATTATTGTAACTTTTTGTAGATGTGGTGGGTACGTAATTATCGTTTTTAATTTGTTTTATTAAAATGTATCTAGACACGTGGTAGCGTGTCAAGCCAAGTTCTAGCTAACAGAACTGGTGAGGAGCACCGTGTGTAATATTACACGAACCATTTGAGCCACTTTGGCCCCCGATAACTCAAAATATATTCCACATAAACATGTCAAATTTGGCTCACATATTCAAACTTACGAGATTTATGTGCTCCAAATTTCATAAACACACCTCAAACCGTTATTTAGTTATTATTAATAATAATGTTAATAACTTATTAACAACCCAAAATCGTCATTTTTATCACTGACTCACCTATAGATCAAAATTCTAACCTAGTTCCAGATGACATAGAAAGTTCAAATTTTTCATACAGATAGGTAGTTAGGTTAGTACTAAGGATACAAAGCAAAAAATCAGAAACTTGAACATTTTTAATTTTTTAATTTTTTTTAATCGATTGATTTTATTATTTTTTATTTTTTATTGATCTATTATATTTAATTTTTCAATTAATTACAAGCCTCTAATTTAATGTAATGTTGACTTAAATAACTACTTTTCCGCTAACCTTTTCCGTATCGCCGCTCCAAAAATACGTCCAGTCGAATATGTGTAGATATTGGCGACCCGCGCGCAGCCACATACTTTTTTTTCTTTGCATGTAATTAATATTAATTTTTAAAAAAATTACAATTAAAATAATTAAATAATTAATCTTACGATTATGAATTACCCCATCCACCAGTAGAAATTATAGTAAATAAAATTATGATAGTTAAAAATATACTCAATAAGAGATAAAATAATTTTATATTAATTTTTTATTTTATACTCTGTATACTACGGAAAATATTTTATAATAAATATTATTAATGTTAGTAACTGATTTATAGTATATACTATATAGTAATAAACTTTATTTATAGAATACGTCATGGCTAGGTTAGGTTAGGTTATAATAATTTACATACAAAAAGTAATGATATAATCCCACCAAAAACATATATGTAAAATGAGAGCCAAGTTCAATACAATATATATATATATATAATATATGCCTTGGTTGTTGACTTCAACGACAAAAGAAGTGAGATCTAAATGGGTACCAAGTTAGGATAATATATTGAAGCCTAAGGTCTGACTTGGCTACGAATTATATATTATAGCATTCGCAAGTTCTAAAGCTTTGAGTTCTTATTTTATTCTTCGGAAAATTATCTTAACTCTTCCATTACTGTTTTAGTATAGGTACTTAATAATAGATTAATAGTTAGTATATGAAAACTAGCTGAGTCAGACTTTAGGCTTCAATATATTATTATCCTAACTTGTCACCCATTTAGATCTCACTTCTTTTGTCGTTGAAGTCAACAACCAAGGCATATATTATAGTATTGAACTTGGCTCTCATTTTACATACGTGTTTTTAGTGAGTTATTTTAAACTGTGAGACTAGGTATATTATAATATTAGTTATTACGTCCATTATAGCTTCAATGTCCATTTGTGAATAAAAATAGACACTGGAGATCAGAAACATTACAGTCAGTGGCGGCTCGTAGGTTTTTAATAAAGTAATGCATATCGAAAAAAAATAAAACCAATATTAAATATATATTATAAATTGTATTAAATAATTTTTTACAAATTTTGGTTATTCACCAATTAGCTTTTATTTTGTTTATATTTTTAAACAGAAACACGATTGTTTTGAATTTCCGATAATGATCGACTATAATCGGAAATATAATAAAAGAATGAAAGTAAAAATCATAGAGTAATAAAGAGGCGGCGTTACCTATTCAAACTGTATTACCAGGCTGATGCCAAACTAGCGGCCATTGACCTCAATCGTGAGTCCAATATTTATGCTATAGGTATAACCACAGAACAAACAGAAGGGAATCATATTTCATTTAACATAGGCTCTTATGGGAGATGATAAAACCACGTCTGACATTTCTAGAATTTAAACGTGCTGCCACGTACCGGGAATTTTCCTTTTTCATTATATCGTGCAGCACTGTTTATTCGTTCAAATTTCTAATATATTATTATATTCAAACAATCAAACCGATTTTTTTTAAGAAATTGGATATTTACCATTTATCTATGTACAGAATCTAAGAAAAACAAAAACTATACATCTTTTATTTATCACTATCATTTAGTTGATGAATGAACAAAAATGCATAGGTACACAGAAGATTACAAAACAAATTACGTACGCTGGTTTTAAATAATCTAAGCAGTACTAATTTTATTTTATTTTTTTGGAACTTGTGTAATTAGTATACGCAATTACTAAGACAAATTGAAGATTTATTTTAAATAAATATACTGTTAGAAGTATTCAAGTATGTGACATTGTTACATAACCTGTACCTATAGTCAGTAGGAATACCTCAAATTCACATTTACTACTCTCTAAGAGCTGTAACATTTAAATTATTACACAGTTTAAATACAATTTATTTTTTTATTTTTTTTGTAAAGTATCAAAAACTAATTACATCATCGTAAACAATAATTACAAATAATAAAACAATATAGTTAACATTATAATTTATTTAATAGGAAAATTCAGACTTTGATAGTTACCAAATGAGGAATATTATTTATGAAAGCACTTTAGTACTTGACTAAAAAATTACAAAAATAATAAAGTTAAAATAACAATAATGAGTGGAATTGCAGATTAACAGTGTAGCTACAAACCACAGAAAACTTAAAAAAAGGGAATTTCTCGGTACGTGTCAGCACGTTTAAAATCTAGAAATGTCGGACGGTTTTTCGATTCCCTTCTGTTTGTTCTGTGATATAACCGCCAGATGGTAGTGTTAAAATATAAAAAACATGATAACAACGTTGTTATCACTCCGGGAGAACTGGGGTATCACCATAGAACAGTATAGAAGCGAACCTCGATCAGCTGATTGGGGTATTGATTCCCTATGATCTGAAGTCTGAACCTACGAAAAACATGGAATTGGTTCCCGCACCAACATGATGTTAAACCCGTATATTATAAAATCGGTTCCAAGACTATGGCGGGATACGGGACGCGGGGTGTGCACTAAGGCGGGATACGGAACGAGGGGTTTTCACGAATACCACGCCCTCCTGAAGACCGTGTTCAAGTCCGCAATTGTCTGGTTCGGCCAACGCACGGAGTTTCGTACCCCTGGTATCACCGGACTATTCATGACAACGCTACAAAAAAAAAATGAATGGTACAATATTTTTAATTTTTCAAAGGGCCACACTGAAACACAAATTGCTTCTCTTTCCGCTTCAACATGACAACAGAGCGCCGCCTCTATATTACCCTATGGTAAAAACTATAAATAAATTATAATGCCTATGCCGAAGCGCAACGGCGAGGCGACGTCGAAAATAATTCACTGAAAACAATTGAATTGGTTATTTGCACAAAACGAATGTGCACATTTGTTACAATTCTATTATAACGCGGGCTGCGTGTTTCGACTTGATTTAATTTTTACACTGTACAAAATATGTGCACAACTGCACCACTATAATACCACAAAATATAACAATCAGAATGGACTCTGATAACATTTTACATAGGCAGTATTCATGGGCCAACGGCTTGAGTCAGTAAAGTTGTCGGCCATGACACCGACGGAATACAGTAGGGCCAGTTTAACCGAACAGTTTGACCAGTTTTCACTGAAAAAAAAAGTGGAACCAATTTTTACAATAAAAAAACTTGTAATCACGATAACTTAAAAATGTGCACGATTATAAAGAACAGGTTATGCGTCCGTATAAGGTTTGTATGGCACAACCGCGGTCAGAAATTGTTACGGTGATATAGTTCGGCTATTTACCACTAGGTAGGCGCTGCTAGTTAACCGGGCTCTAAACGAATTGTTCGTTGTCGTCATAAATATAAATCATCTATTGTGATTTGTGAAGACGAATCGTATAATACTATAATATATTATTAATATTTAATATTATTGTCATAGTGGGGTCATACGTCTGACATACGTTATTATATTATTATTTTATTATATTATTTATTTCCGAATTATCGAAATATGCCATCTTCTTGCTGTGTTGTGTTTTGTACGTCAGGATATAAATCAAACCCAGAAAAAGTTTCACTGTTTCAATTTCCTAAAAATAAAATTTTGAGGGAAAAGTGGGAAAAATATATTCCTCGTGCTAATCTTGTTGTCATTTGTCAACTCAAAGACAGTGATTTGTGAAAAACATTTTACACCTGATCAAATTGTTAGAACTTGGGAATCTGGTTCTGGTGCTTCAAAAGTCACGGTATTACCTAGCTACTGTAACTTATCCTTTGTTTAATGAATCTTTTTTTATATAAAAATGTCTTAAACGTTTTTATAGATAAATTTAAAACGAGCAAAGCTTGCTCATGATGCTGTTTCCAAGTATATTTCCGGGTCCAAAATATTTGTCAAACCCAGTGAAAAAAGAAAATTACCATCTGATATGTAGAGTTGGTTTGATTAAATTAATTTAATCCAATAAACTCTAGTTTTGGCACTACATTAGGGCTCGAATTGGTATATGTAAATAATTTAAAAACTCGTTATAAAAGCATTAAAATAGAGCGTTGCGCGCATGAGTATAACATCGCATGTCTATAACTTCAAAACTAATCATTTCCGAAAATTTATTTTTACACCATCGTTCTAAACTCGTCAAAATACATAGATTACATAAAAAAAAACTCAACATTTCGAGGGATATAACTAGATTTGTTCCCTGATTATTGAGATATAGTTTTTGTCGTCACCGAATAATCATTATTTATTTGTGAAAATTATGATCTAGCCCCCCTCCCCACAATTAAGTCTTTAGAACTGGCCCCTATTGTAGTGAATTTAGGTATATTTTTCCATTTCAAAATTATGAAGAACATTTTATTAAATTACTAGGCAATAGCCAATAGGCATTTTTCAAACATTGTAAAACCACTAAAAAAAATAAACAAAAATGTTAAATAATTTAAAATTTATCAAAATATTTTTAAAACACCATTGAATATCTCTTAAAAAATTATATTATAATTAATAATAATAATTCAATTAGGTTGATGAAAAATAATTTAATATTATCAAAGTTTGTATACATTGTTAGTAGGGCCGAAATAAAAAAAGAGAGGTCTAAAAATACAGTGGGCTACACCTAAAATGCAGGTCTATAAATTGCCTATGAATAAAATGCTAATATTAAAACAAAAGGTTTATCAATTTATGAATTAAAAAATTAGTTTTAACATGGTTTGTATAGGAAAATGTTAATATGTAACACGGATGACTTGCAGCGCTCGGCGGTTTTAAGAACTACACCACCGTAACAAAATCTGACCGAAAATATTCCTTCCGACGCATAACCTGTTCTTTATAATCGTGAAAATGTGGTACTTATCATTGCTATACTCGCCACTCAGTGTGAACATTTATACAAACGTAAATATTCTTTATTTTGCCATAGCAATGTGCACACTGGGTTCCGTAGATTTCATTGCAGACTGATTCTTTATTATCGGCCCGCCGCCCAAAACTGTCCACCCCTTGATAATACACACCGCCCGGCTATTTTGTCTTCGACATAACCCAATCGAAATATTATATTATTTTCATATTATTCTGAATTTAAGTTTTTTTATTTTTTAAATAATATTTATTTTTTTTTGTATAATTATGATTTATGTTTTCAATTTTCCTTGAGTTTGGGTAGGTACTGCACGTGCACATAAACACGAGCCGCCACTGATTACAGTAAATGTTATTCGTAATACCTTAATTTAAGTATGAGAAGTTTGTAGAGAGAACTTTGTCAATGTTTTTAAATTTGTATATACGCACCTCTGAATTAATACATTTTCATTAATTGTAGAGAAAACCAAAGGTGTTGTATCACATTGAATACAACTATAAAAAAAAATTGTATAAATTGTATAAATTTCATATTGTATCTAATTTTGTTATAAATAACTTTGGTATATTATTTTTTATTTTTTATTTTTTTTTTGCAGCATATTTAAGTAATGATATTTTATGTTTATTGCCATAATATTTCCTTTCCCTTCTCCTGGATTGAAAATATGACAAATCAAAAATTGATATGTTCAGAAACTGTTCTTGAATCATTAAATGTGTTGATTAAAAACTCAACATAATTTTAGTTTTTACCATATTCCAACATTTAATACTTTGATGGCATTATATGATAACCGTATATTATAAAGAAACAAGTGACGTATGACATTGATATAATATTGATCTTCACATTTTCGCTATATAAATGTATAACTTATGTGACTGTCATTCTAAAAAAAAAAAAACATTTTTATTATTCCATAATATTATATCACTAGTTGTTATTGATCACTGCAGAACAATAATATTATCTTTCTATCTCGTCTTAATAAGAGTGGCTATTATATTAGTTCTTGTCCAAAACACCACTGCATGTGCATGCATCGTTTTGACTTTTTCAAAAGCGTATTTTTTATTTAATTATTTGTTTTTCCGTGCCATAATTAATAAAATAAATAAATTATTAAAGTTTAGAATAACAGCTTATAACAATCTGAAAGTTTTTTTCCAAAATCTAGATTTTTTACATTAATTATGATATATAAATATGGCTATAATCTATTTTATTTTATTAATAATTATTATTTACAGATTCTAATATTGTTATCACCCACGGTACGTTACATTTATTTATTTATATTATGTAATAAGTGGGTATATCATAAGGTTATAACTTATATTGCATGGAACTTATCTTATAAGTTTTAAGATTCTCACCATACCACTAATATAATTTAAAAATGTTTGTGATTCTGATAAAGTTTATACCAATTTGAACTTCAAACCTTTCTAAAAAAATTATGATATTATATATCATCGATATTTTTTACTCAAAATGATTAATTTTTGATCTCAAAACTCAAAATAATTTGCTAATTTTTGTGATTTTTCCGTATTTTGTTAAGATTTGAACTTTAAATGATTATAAAAAGAAACTGTGATCAAGGATTTTTAATATTTTTCAAATGTCATTGTAACAATATAGTAGGAGCTTTTTATTAAATTTTCTAGCTATTTTGCCCAACAAATAAAGTTTTATTGACATTCATAAAAAAAGACTAATAAAATTAGAAACTGGAAATTTTCCTAAACAGTTCAAAACAAATTAAAATATTTTGAAAATTTTTTCGTCTATAAAATACAAATAAAATATAAATGACCAGTGAAATGCGAAAATGTCATGTATATACGTTCATTTTTATTAGAGTTACACCAAAAACCAAAATCGATTTTATGGAAAACCGATTTTGCGTAAAAATTCCCATTTTTCCTTAATTTTTATGTTATTTTTCCCTGCCCTTTTGAAAACTATTGGGAATATTAAAATTTGACTTCCCGAATGCACTAACTATATTCACGTTAAAATCGAACAAGATCCTGTTGAAGAAAATCAAAGCAGTTTTTCTACCCAAAACCGTGATGACATATACAAAAAAAAATTTTTAAAAAAAAAACACATCACCGTTCCACTCAGAATCTAAAAAAAAGCTCATCAGGATTAAGGAACGATAGGTCTACTCGTCCGCAAGAAATAAACCCATTTATTTTAAGCTATGTATTTATTTTTTTATAGATGTCGTGGACAGTAAGTATTTATGAGTTTTATAATTTGTCTTATTCAAGGAAGTAGGTAAAAAAATGAATATCAATGGAATCAATAATTTAAACTTATGACTAGTTATAAGTTACAAATGAAGTAAAATTAACGTCGGTTCATTTCATTACAAAATCTTAAGAATGTCTAGTACAAAAATTTGGATAGAAGTGTTTTGGAGTGGCATGGCTAAGATATCGTTTAGTTCAAATCTAGATATTGCATTAAAATAAATTATATTTATATTTACAATACTAGAATTTTCTATATTAAGTCATTAGATAGGTACATGATAAGAAGTAAGAACCATTTTGTTAATAAGTTATAATTACCATAATAATTTGCAAATTGATCGTACTATGATTGTTTTGGAGAATAGTGGACTGTATAGGAAATAAACTTATTCTACTTAGAAAACTGGTAAAAAATCAATGAACACGGCGCTGTTACATTTGATTGCCGGATTGACGGCCTACTATTTAGAATAATACAAAATATTGATATGTTATCGGGAGGCACAACAGGTGATGGCCAGCTGATGGGTAAAAAATAATACTATTGGGTCTTAACAAGAACAGAATAATAACCAAACAATTTAATACTGCATAATAATTGACAATAAAGGAAATAATAAATCATAAAAACCAGGTAATCCGTGGTCAGGCGGTGAGGTGGTACGGTGTGGTGGGTGGTCGCTGCAAAAACTGAAGGTGGTAAATACAATCAACGGTAGTTGGCGTTGGTAACGGCACACAACGATGGTATAAACAAAACGGTGTTGGTGGTAAACAAAAACGAACAAAATGACTACCCAGGTCCGTCTGTTATTGCGACTCTCGAACTACAGCGCATAAAATGTCCAGCACATCTGCACGCGCAATCCCAGCGATAAGGAATGGTGGGAGGTGATTAGGGGTGTACGGTGTATGGTGTACATACCAACGGCGATAAACGGCGATTACAGAATAATTGTCCCAACATTGATAGTTCAATACTTCAATAATATCCATCCCAATAAAATCATAATCATATATATTTGTAGAAAGTAGTTATAAATTTTAAATTTTCATTATGTTAACAACTAAATAAAGTGGGACAATGAGTAAATGTGAATGAAAGAATATAAAATGAGGCGGTGAGAAAATACATTTGAAATTCCTACGAACTTAAATGTCTACAGTTTATTTTTCAAATGTTTAATAATAATTGTTAAGCCTATTAATATAAAAATTAACCGAGCATACATCTATTTGTATTTCTTATTTCTTATTTAGCATATTTACAAGGTACGTAATTTTGTATTTTTTTATTGTATTGCGAATTGGAGTAATAAAATATAACTTTAAGCGATACATCACAATATAATACATTTAATATTAATTATTGTTATTTTCACTATTGTCATCCAAATTATAATAAAACAGGATAATTTTTAAAATAATATGTACGCCTATTACCTAATGTTATTAGTGTTATTACTTATTATTACTTATATTTTGTACACCCGGTTGTATTTAAATAAAGAAACAAATAAATGAAGACTATCAATATCACTAACTATAATATTAATTATTCAATTTAAAATAAAAATCCTACTATTGAAAATGTTGAACTAAGTATTTTAGACTTATATAATTATAATTAATTAATTATTAATGTAATCTTTTGTAGCTATAATTAGTACGTATATTTTTGTTTTTCAATTTATTTTAATAAAGTGTATTATTTTATTCTATGAGAGATTTCAAGATTATAGGTATATTCTAATTTCTAATATGTATTATTAACTATTACGCCCTTTATAGCTTCAATGCCTATTTACGGATAAAAATAGACATTTTAAATGGAAAACATTACAAACATGTTGTTCGTAAGGTCGTAATTTAAGTATAAAAATTTAATTTTCAAAAATGTCATGTTAAATAATATATGACATTCAATCGCTGTTATTCATAATGTTTCCATATAAGAATAGAAAAGATGGATTCCATAAACCAAAAATTAAAATGTGAAGCACACAAAATAATAAGGGTATTTTTAAATACACACACAGTCAATATTTTTAAATTTTAATACACGGATATCTGAATTCATACATTTTCATTAACTTTAGAGTAACCAAAGGTCATTTATCACATTTAATAGAACCATATATTTCATATTGCAAATAATTTTATTATTAATATCCTTGAAATATTATATATTTTTTACAGATAATATTAGTAAGTATATTTTATGTTTATTTCCATATTTTTACTTTCCCTTCTCCTGGAATGACCAGAGGACAAATCAATAGTTGATGCATTCAGAAACTATTCTTGATAAGTTGAATGTGTTGATTTACCATTTAACACAGTTCAACGATATTGTGAACTTTAAAATTCAACAGGCATTTAATTCATAGAAAAATAATATGTTCATTCAATCTTTTTCCATTTGACAATTATTGTAATGTTTTTGGCAAGAATGTCTTGAGTCTTTCACTCCACATTGGTTGTGGTGCTATATAGTCTATAGCTTGTATTACTCTTTGAATATGATGGGATTGCACTTAACGTTAATCTCAGACATGGCTAAAATTACATTTTTAATTTTTAAAATTCACGAAATAAATATTTACTTCAGTTGTCTATAGTTTTTCAGTTGTTCTATATAATTATAAAATATGCATGTCTTATGTGAATGTCTTTCTAAAGAAAAGTCATTTTTATTGTTCCATACATAACTCGCTTTAAAATTAAATTATAATAAAAAAAAAATATGTCATTGTCTAGATAATAATCTTAGAATTAATTTTTATAAGAGGTCAATTCGTTCTAATTTTTAAACTAACGGGAGATAAACTTGTTTTCCTGAGCTTAAAATTTGCTGTTACGCACTTGTCACTTTAACGTGACGTAATAAGAGTGGCTATTGGACTTTTCTTCAAAAATCTAGATTTTTTACATTAATTATGAATCATGAAATATAAATATTAATATGTATTTTATTATTTATTATTATTTACAGGAGATCATAGTACGTTTTATTTATTTATTTTTAATATGGAATAGGTATAGGGCATATAGGTATACATAATAAAGGGGTCTAGGAATTTTCGGCGCTGCCATTTCGGTGATAGATATTTTCGGCGCTGCTGTTTCGACGATTTTATAATGAAAATTATTTTTAGTATAAAAAAAATTATAAATTGCACTATAAAAATGCATTTAAATTATTTTTATTAGAATGATAATAATTAAAATAATATAATATAACTTATATAGTCAAATATTTAGATATAAAATAATACAGATTAAAAAATGTTGTAGGTACCTACATTAGTAAAAAATAATAATATAATAATAATAATATAGTCAATTAATGTTAATTAATGTTTATACAATTATAGTCAACATTTTATTTCAACGCTATATTATTTGATATTCCCCTGATAAAAGTTGGAATGTCTTTTTTATCGTATCTATCAACTAGCTGATAAATACGATTGTCTGTGTCTCTAAACTTTTTTTACTTTTTCCGTGGACTATTACCCGTCTATCGGCCCTATATTTATTTATGCTGAATATGTATAGGCATATCTTATATAATATATTGTTATGTTTATTTATTTTTATATAAATATATTTTTAGGTACTTACTTTTGCTGACTGTGTTAATCCGTTAACACATTCATTTATTATAGTAGAATTGTCTCCATCGTTTTAATTGCCCGTCTTTTCATTTTAGTGACTACAATTTCAGCTTCGATTTCTATAGATTCAGAATCGTGGGTGTGTTCTTTTGTAGGAAGTTTGATAATCTCTAAATTATCTAATGAAGTATGCACCCTTGCTGGACAAATATCTTTTCTTCGACATCTCCAAAATTTAACTTGACCATTCGCACTTAACTTATCGAAAATGTACATATGACCATCGTGTCTTAAAATTTCACAATTACTTTTTGATTCAATCAATGCCATTTTCACTGCACGTCGCACGACACAACACTACACACTGTTATACACTTCACACATCAGTGTTAAAATTTATTTTATCATATCTAGGCCTTTCCGATCAAATTATAGATTATCATTTATTATTATTTTTATTACACCATACATATATACATAGGTACAAGTTATCTTCGATAACAATTTTATCATAGCTAGTAACCAATTAGTACTGTTAGGTGGGTACCTATAATGTCACTGTAATAAATTGTATTATCTCGATTGTCACGACCCGCGATAGCATTTATTCGCCTGGCGATCGTAACGACAATAATGTGTTTGCCGATCAGTTGTCATTCGTAGTCTCTCGAACGTTGTAGGTACTACCGTCCACCGAAGATCATTATTGTGTATAATATAATAAAACACTAACCAATTTAAAATAAAAGTATACAGTCCACTTTAAGTATCAAACAAGTAAGTCCAGAACTAAACAACTAATAAATACTATAATAACAATACTATAAAAATAAAATATAAAATGTTTTCCCAATTTTTTAGTTATAATAAAAATAATTTAAATGCATTTAGTGCAATTTTTAATTTTTTTTATACTAAAAATAATTTTCATTATAATCATAGACCTTATACTAACGTCTTAGTATAAGGTCTATGATCATAATATGTATTTTGTCATTATCGCCGTCCGCCGAAATGGCAGCGCCGAAAAGTCCCATTCCCATAATAAAGTTATTTTACATGGAACTTGTCTTTTAAATTTTAAAATTGAGACCAGAACTATGGTATATTTTAAAAGTATTTATCATTAAGATTAAGTTTTTAATTAACCAGCAATATTAACTGTTACCGGTTTTTTCTACAGTATATGGCTTATCTGTATATTATAAAATCAATGCTAATAACAGTAATAACATACAAATAATTAATATACACTATAGTTATTATCACCTCGACAAACGAATGACGTGTAAACACCCTATATACCAAGTTTTAACAGTTTTTACAGTAGGTACCTACTTCAGAAGAGTTTCCTAAAATAATAAATAGGTACCTACTGAATATGTAAATTGTAGAAATTACTGATGAAAACTAAAATAAAAACAATGCAAAATAAAACATTATAACACCAACTAAGTTTTCAAACAGAAAAACCCATATTATGTACAAAACAAACATAAAAATGGTGCTCTGCTGTACAGTAGGTTACAAGTGGGTCACTTTATAATGGATAGTATTAAATTTGAATTCAATGATATAATATCATTGTATAAGAAAAACGATTCTGAGCGGAGACGGTATGTCAGTCTAGGTATAAGACATATTATATACTTATATATCGTCTTAAAAAAAATTTACCTAAAATAGGTAGTAGGTACCTATAATAAATTCCAAATTAATCATATCACAATATCCATTTGGTACTTATAATGCGTTATACGTCAACAACAAACCCTGATACTATCATAGTCAATACTCCATAAATATATAATAGTGTACTTTAGAAGTTTCAAGTACCCACGAAAAATATTACACAATCACAACAAAATAACTAAAATAGTTATTCTAGGTTTTTTTTTATGTAATTTTGTTCAAAGTTAAACTTAAAATGACTATAAAAATAAACTGTAATTATGTATTTCTTAGATTTTTTGGTAACAGAATGAACTACTTACGTGGAATCTTATTTTAAATTTTCAATCCTTAGATATAAAAGTTGAACATTTTATACCTTTTTAACTACAAAATAATTATTCAATTCTAAATTTGATAAATGTTGTCAAAATTCGATCTTTAAATGTTAATAAAAAAAAATTGTTCCTATGTTTTTTTAATATTTTTCAACTGACGTTGTAAAAATATATCAGGAGCCTTGTATTAAATTTTTACACTTTTTGGCCCAACAGATAAAACTTTATTGATATTAATAGAAGAAAAAACTAAAAAAATTGGAAACTGAAAATGTCCGTTAACAGCTCAAAAAGAGTCAAAATATTTTCAAAATTGTATGGTGTATAGGAAATGCTAATATAAATATTCAGTGAAATTTCCATGTATCTATAGTTATTCTTTTTTGAATTACAACAAAATAAGGAAATTGTGACATGAGAAATCGAGTGAATATCCAATGTTGTAAAAATTTGAATTTCAAACGATCATAAAAATTTAATTTGACTTTCTTATAGACATTTTTTTTGATAAAGGTAGATAATCCTATAAGGAATCTTGTATTACATTTTAAAATCTTAGATTTAAAAAGAAAAAATTTTATGAATTCTTAACTCAAAATAATTTGCTATTTTTCGTGATTTTTCCATATTTTGTCAGTTTTTTTTCCTTAATTTTTGTTTTTCACGCCGCTTTTGAAAACTACTGGGAAATTTTCACTTTTGACCCCCCAAAGTACCAACTATATTCACTTTAATATAAAAAAAAAGGCTACTGTTGAAGAAAATCCTAACTGTCCTAAAACGTGATGACAGACACAAAATATAATTAAAAAAATAAATAAAAAAAAACACACATCATTGTAAAATCAATACATTCATCGTTCCACTCAGAATCTAAAATGATAGGGCCACTATATAAATGAACGTATTTATTGTAAGCTATGTATTAAATGTTTTTATAGGCTATTACGATGGTAAGTAATTATGAGTTTTATAAGTTTTCTTACTGAAGAAAGTAGGAAGGTACAAAAATGGATATGAATGGTATCAACAATTTAAACTCTGAACTTACTCTTAACATATTATAAGTTACGAAAAAAGTAAATTTATCGTTGGTCCATTTCATTACAAAATTATTATAACTCTTTACAAAAATTTGGAACTAAGTGTTTTGGAGAGCCTTAGCTAAGATATAGTTTAATTATTCTATTTCAAATCTAGATATTGTACTAAAATAAATTACATTTATGTTTATAATACTAGAATCTTCTATATTAAGCCACTAGATATCCATGATACGGTCCGTCTATTCCCGACGTCCCGTGATCGTAAATAATTGCACACGTGTCTATATAAGTACAATTTCGTTTATTTATTGAGAGATGTATTATTTTATATATATTTAACGGAAGTGAGTTAATTTCCGGGCCGAGCGACTGGCTTAAAGAAGCGAGCCACAACGGGCGGTATCGGACCTGCAGAGGTGCGACTTAGCATACAAATGTCGGGGATTTATAACTTAATATAAGAATAATTATATAATAATGAATGGGTGAGTTGGAATCGCTCTCCCACGGTCTTTAATAAGTCGTGTTCGATTGATACCGCCTTATAGTGATGCCTTAGCAGGCACACTGAGGGTGGGTGGTTAGATTGGTGGTTCTGATAAGAACCGTTTTTGATTGGTCGCGATGATAGATCGACCGTGGACGCGTTAGTGACGCTGATGATGGTATGCGTGTTCGCCGAAACTATTATGTCGCTGTTATGTCGACGCCGGAGTAATCAGGAACTGTATGCCCGTCGGTTGCCGCCTCGTATGACGAGTGTCTTCGCCGCGGTGCGTATGATTCCGTCCGCGGCGTGAACGGGAATGCGCCGCTCGTCGGTTGCCGCGTCGTACAATAAGTGCTTCGCCGCTACGGTGATGATGATGCCGTGGTGTATTACGGATACGTTGTGCTCGTCGATTGCTGCACCGTACTACGAGTGTATTCGTCGCTGCGTCGATGGTTTCGTTCGTAACGGTGGTCAGGAACGCAGCGCTCGTCGGTTGCCGCCTCGGGTGTTGAGTATATTCGCCGCCGTATCGGTGTAATTTGAAGTTTCAACTGGATCGCTGTGCTGGATGGTCTTCGGGTCTTCGTTTCTTCGTTTTGGTTGTAGGTTTGAAGGTATGAAGAGGTATTGAAGACTGTGTCGATGGCTTTGCTTTGCTTTGGGGGGATGGCTAAGCCGTGAAAACTATACCAGGCTTTTGCCTCTACTAGTGGATGGATGTTTAGGAAGGTGGTTTTAAATTTGTTGGTCAACCCATGTCAAAGGGTAGGGTTTGATTCTACACTTTGTGGTTGGTGGGGTGTGAGATTTCCCTAAGAGTCGGATGTGGGCATGAGTAGAGAAAGAGTTTTTGTAGAACATCGATTTGGATTGGCTATGAATAGAATTTTTGATAGACTTGAAATTTGCTGATTTTAGAAGGACCGAATTTTTAACGATAGTGGGCATACCCGTTATCGTGCTAATGCCGATGTTTTGGACAGATTCGATACGTCTCCAATGTGAGGAACCGACAAAGGGTGCCCAAGAGGGGCCAGCATAAGAAAGAATTGGAGAGACGTAGAGTTTTAGAATATTGAGTTTTGAAGATTTTGGAACGGGGCTAGAACGGTTGAGAATGGGGTAAAGAATTCCGCGAACGCGAGTGGCTTTTTTGGTGATGTCTTGAACGTGTTTGTCGAAGGTGAGTTTGCGCCCTATTGTAACGCCTAGGTATTTGGCATGATTGGACCAAGTCACTGGATGGTTGTCGAGTAGTAGTGGTGGGATGTGAGTAGTATTGGAACGTCCGAAAAGAATACCTACTGTTTTGGTAGGGTTTATTTTGATTTTCCAGCGATAAAACCCTGTGGTAGCTAGGTTGAGTTGGTGTTGTAATTGTATGGCTGCTCGTTTCAGGTTTTTGTCGAAGGTAAAGAACATAGTGTCGTCAGCGAATAGTGAGAGATGTGCTTTAGGAGTTGTTGGTATGTCGTTTATGTCAAGTAGAGAGTAGGTGAAAGGCAGGATCCTTGAGGGACGCCTGCGAGTATATGTCTGGTGGACGAGAATAAGTCATCGATTTTTGTGACGAAGGTGCGGTCAGTGAGAAAGGATTCGATGATTTTAACGATTTCAGTCGAGATGTTGAGTTGGGACAGTTTGTAGAGGAGACCGAAGTGCCAGACCCGGTCGAAGGCTTTTTCCACGTCAAGGAAAATGGAGGCGGTGTTAACGTTGTCGTTAAAGTTCTGACTAAGTTGGTGAGTAAGTTTGGTCAGTTGTAGAGTGGTAGAGTGTTCAGGTCTGAAGGCAAATTGTTCTGGGCGGATTTTGTCTCGAAGATTGGTTTGAAGGTGAGAGAGGATGATTCGTTCGTAAATTTTTGATATGGAGGAGAGTAGAGCGATAGGTCGGTAATTTTCGGGAAGTTTGTGATCTTTACCCGGCTTGGGGATGGAAATTATTACGGCTTTTTTCCAAGCACGTGGAAAGTAGCAAATTCTGAGGGAGCAATTTATAATTTGTGTTAAGGAAAGTAGAATGTTATTCGGTAGAAATTTAAGAGCAGTGTTGGTGATGAGATCGTCACCAGGGGCTTTCTTTTTGCGGAGGTTGTTTATGATTTTTTTGGATTGTGCCAGGAGTGGTGAATAAATTAGATTTGGTGATATTTATGTTTCGAAGTGAGTTGGAGTGGGCAGAAACTTCTGGAAGGTAGGGACCAGGGTTTGGTTGGAATTGGAGTTCGAGAGAGTCGGCTATCAACTCGGCTCGATCGATGGCCTGAAAAACTAGACCGTTGGGACCGTTGTGTCGATGGTGTGAAAACGTCCGATATATAAGCAGTCTGCCGTACCGACTAGTAAACTATCCGCTGTCGCCGAATATAGTTGTGTTTACTAGTTGTACGGGAAGTCCTGTCGTTCATTCAATTTTGGGGTAGTTAGCTTGGGGAGGGTGTCGTTAGATTCGTCTGACTCTCCCCTATATGTAACTCCTATTGTTTTTGTTGTGCTGTTACTTGGGGCCTAGTTATTGTCCCTGACGTCAGTGTGTGTGGCTTGTGCTAGCATACTGTCCTCTGATTGGTGGTCCTGAAAAGGACCGTTTTTATGTGCTGACGGCTACTCCGTTACACCCATGATAACCATTATAAATTAATAAGTAGGTAATAATTAAATATTTTAAGTTAATAAGTTATAATTACTATAATAATTTGAAAATTTATCATATTACGATAGTTTATTGATCTCAATCCCAATTAAATCATAATCATATTATTGATATATTTATATATTTGTAGTTGTATATTGTAAATGGTTATTATGTTGACAACTAAATATTATTTCTAATGTCTTATTGATGATAATAGTAACATAAATGTCTATAATTTATTTTTCATGTGTTTAATAATTTTTAAGCCTATAGTAATATAAAAATTAACCACGCATAAACTTATTTGAATTTTTTATTTAGACTATTTAAAAAGTACGTAATTGTTGTGTTTTTTTATTGTATCACGATTTTGCGTAATGAAGTATAACCTTAAGTGATTTAAGTATAACACTTTAGCTATATAAGTATAACTTTCAGTCATCACAATATAATTATTTTTGTAATAATTTTTGTTTTTTTCACCATTATCATCTAAATTTTACAAAAAAAAGATACTATTTAACTGTACGGCCATTAATGTTATTATATATTTGTATACCCATTTGTATTTATAGTAATAAATAAATGAAGACTTTTAATTATAAACTATAATATTAATTATTCAATTTTAAAATAAAATGTCCACTATTGAAAATGTTGAATTAGGTATTTAGGTTGTATATGTACCTAGTAATTATTAATAACTTATTAACTATTATTGTAATTTTTGTAGAAGTTATTGGTACGTATATATTTATTTTTTTTTTTATTAGATGACCCGCCGCAACATGAGCCATTGGGTGGGGGTGAAACTGTGAGTTTTTGTATTGGATAGGTTTGGTACAAGTGTGTGTGTTGTGGCAGAATTTCTAGTGGGGCACCCGTAGGTTTCTGCCATGCCCCGGGTGGGGGATGGCGGCACTTGTTCTCCGGACACCGTGACTTGCCCAAAGAAAAATGCCGCCCAGTGGCCGAGAATCGAACCGGCGACGGCTGGGCCACAACCGACGCTTTAGACCGCTCGGCCACCTCGTCCCCTATTTATTATTTATTTATTTTATTCTGTGAGAGGTTTCAAGATTATATTTTAATATTAGTTATTACGTCAATTATAGTTTCAGTGTCCATTTGTGTATAAAAATGGACAGAATTATTACAATACATGTTGTTTGTAAAGTCCTAATTTAAGTACAATAATTTAATTTCCAAAAATTTCACTTGATAAATCGATGTTATATAATATAATGTTTCTATTTAGAATAGAAAAAAAGTTTGATTTCATAAACCAAAAATTAAATGCCCTTCAAATGTGGAGTGAACAAAATAATAAGGGTATTTTTAAATATGCACATAGTTTTATACTTAGTTAATATATAGGTACGCACACAGAGTTCATACATATGCATTAACTATAGAGAAAACCAAAGGGATCCATCACATTGAACACAACTATAAATGTCATGTTGTATCTAATTTTATTATTGATAACTTTGGAATATTGTATGCTTTTTTGCAGGTTATATTAGTAAGTATATTTTATTTTTATTGCCATATAATTTTACTTTCCCTTCGAATGTCTCGAGTCTTTCACTACACATTGGTTGTGACTTGAGAAGCTATAGCTGGTATTACTCTTGGAATCTGATTCGACTGTTAACGCTAATCTCAGACATAGGTAGCTAAAAATACATTTTTAATTTTTAAAATTCAAAAAATAAATATTTTCTAGAGTTGTCATCCATCTCGACAAACGAATAAGGTGGTGACTTCCGAGCTTCACATTTTTGCTGACTTTTTTTTAAAAATCTAGATTTTTATATTAAGAGGACTAATACATCGCACTATAATTCGATTTCTCTCACTGGCCCACGCGTGACATGAAGAAAACACATTTACGCAGAATCATTTTTTTTATGTTTTTAAGTATTCTTAGATTAAACTCAACCATAACAAAAACAATAGAGAATATGATTTTTGAGGGTATGACATATCGATTTGTCTAAATATTTTTTCAAAACAATTGAAACATAATTTAAATGAGCCTGCAAAATGTCTGTGTTTATTTTGGAACTTGAATACAAAGTCAAATAACAATAAAATATTAAATCGATATGTCTTACCTTCAAAAATATTATCCTCTATAGTTTTTGTAATATTTGATTTTACTCTAAGATAACTCAAAAATCACAAAAATAAAATGATTTTAGGTGAACGCGTTTTATCTATGTTGCGTCTGAGAGAGAAAATAGATATTGTTCTGACATCCTCTTAATTATGATATATAAATATGCATATAATTTATTTTATTTTATGAATCATTATTATTTACAGAACAAATGAGTACGTGTCATTTATTTATTTTAATACGTAATAAGTTGGTACATAATATAATTATTTTGCATGGAGCTTGTCTTTTCAGTTTTATGATTCTGACCAGACCTATAATGAAATTTAATAATGTTTGTGATTTTGATGAAGTTCCGGCAGAACTATTTGATACGTAAACATTTGAGACAGCCAAATGTGACACAAAATCAAGGCTAAACAACGTGTCGAAGGTAGTGTTTTCACTTGTCTCAATGTGAATGTGAAAACCAACCAACGGCCATAACAATGGTGGTATTTTATTACTTTATAGGAAACCCTTTTTTTGGAATATTTTTTTTTAGACTAGTTGATTATATTGAAAACGATGGTGAAGTCAGAATTTGGAGGTCAGACTTAGTTATAGCCTAAGGAAGTTTCGAAATCTACCTTCTAACGACCTTCGAGTTTATCGACGGACCTGTTGTCTACCTGAAAATAATTTAAAAAAAATAGTTATTGTGGCGATACCGGGGTCTTATCTCCACTCGCGCACCTCGCATCGTTATTACTTCTTCGCAGGCTTTTTGTTGTTCCGCGTTCGTACTACACACCCTCCTCGTGCACCTCGCATCGTCATTATTCCTCCGCACCTGATTTGTTTTGTTCCGCGATCGTTCGCACACTCACGCGACATTTTGTTTTTTGTATTTTTCCGTGCTGCGTACGTCATAATTTATTATTGTTTGTTTTACTGTTTCAAATATATGTACCACGACGCTCTTGCGTCACCAACTAAAAACTCCACTTTTATTTAAACTCGTGAAACCCTTCTGATCCGAAGTCAGATCTTGTTTGTAAGTGTAGTCGCCCCAGGTTACCTCCTAAGCCACCGGGCGTATCGCTACGGAAAGTAGTCCTTGTCCCTTGGCAGCTGAACTGCATATTTAAATACTTATAAATTGTACATATGTATAATATACATATGCACATGTGTAAATGAGTAATAGACAATCGTACAAGCTATAAAATCTAAATAGGGTCATGGTTCAAAATAATGCATGTATTTTCCAAAAAAACCCAAAAAAAAACGGGGGTTAAAGTTGCACAGCGCGAGTTTGGTCTTCTTTTTCTAGTCTCTATGCTACATATTATAAATAAAATATACATTATTGATGTTTTATCAGTCTATTATCATGCTGCTGTGATAATAATCGATTATTGACAGTTAAATTTATGACAATTAATATTAATATTTGACTGCATACTTGTTTCTTGCTGAACCTTCGATTTAATATTTTTCGACAGATAAATAATAATATGGTTAATAGTTCAAACTTAATATTTTTGTTATTATATAATTCCAGCGGGGTATGGCGGTAAGAAACATTTTTTGAATTTTAGATTTCATAAATCTTTGTAATTTATTTTTGTTTGAAAGTTTTTTGGTGAATTTACATACCTAAGCAATATTAAAATTTTAAATCTGAAACACTCTTATTTAGAGTTTAGACATTATAAAATCTAAATTATGGGTAAGATTGACTTTCCCGAATGTACGGTAATTACTAATTATTACTAATTAGGTCAGCTATACACTATATAGGTGTAACAATAATTATATTTTCCTAACTTGGTTTTCATTGCGATTCCTATAACGTTTTCGATGTGGTTTTAGGAGTGCAAATATTTTTCTGATTTGACCTAACCTTGCCTATAAGACATATTTCTTGTCACCTTTGAGCATGGTGGATGGGGATAAAAATATAATAATCTCTTTTTCTTATGAGTAGTGAAGTTATTACGATATACATATAATATTATAAAGTAGTGAAGAATAATAAACATATTAATCTATATATATAAAAATGAATGTATGTCAGTCTGTGTGTCTGTGTGTCCATGTTACCATGGTTACCAAGATTTCATATCAATCTATATATATAAAAATGAATGTATGTCAGTGTGTCAGTGTGTCTGTGTGTCTGTGTGTCCATGTTACCATGGTTACCAAGGTTGCCATGGTTACTAAGGTTACCAAGATTTCATATCAATCTATATATATAAAAATGAATGTATGTCAGTGTGTGTGTGTGTGTCCATATTACCATGGCAACCATATCTGTATATAAAAAACAGTAAGCTGATTGACTGCTATCAACGCACAGCTCAAACCATTGGACGGATCTGGCTGAAATTTGGCATACGGATAGCTATTATAATATAGACGTGCGCTAAGAAAGGATTTGCCAAAATTCGCATTTTAAATAGGTGCTGAAACGGGGACATTGAGATTCACGATAGAAATTGGAAATTTTATTTTTATTTATTTATAGTTGCCATTGGTTACAGTCTACATTAGAAATTAGCATTTATTTATTGGTTGCCATTGGTTATTCGGGCAGATCAGGTACAAGCTTGCATCAAATCGAATTATTGAACAATGCTTACCAGGGTGGCAGAGTTGCACTTACCGCAGAAAATTACACCCAAAAGGAGTTCAACAATCATAATTTTTTTAAGAGTTGCGATTTTTTACGAGCAACCAAATTTATTATATTAATCCACGGTATTACATCAAAATAAACTTGGTATAACTTTGATACTTTAGAGTTAAATCATACACTTCCGTACAAACAGCACGGGGTCCGCGATCTACCGCAGGTAGATTGCCTACCTGATAATGTACTGCTGCGATTCAGAATTTTTATTCAGGGCAACGGGAAAGATAAGATAAATTTTGAACACCATACACCGAATATTGAATAATGAATTGAACAAAGTTTGAGTAGGTAGTATTGAGTTGATCCATTTAACGGGCGACGAAGTGCACGGGATCAGCTAGTATATTATAAATAATTAATAAATCTATGTATAATATATATATATATATATTATATATGTATATATAAGAATGTATGTCTGTCTGTCTGTGTGTCCATTACCATGGCAACAATTTATATATTATTTTAAAATTTCCGATGGAATTTTTTGTAGGCATATAAATGGTTGCCATGGTAAACTATATTATTCATATAGAGTTGGCATTTTTACTGGACAACCGCGAAGGGCACGGGATCAGCTATTTATTTATATATAATATATATAGATAGATTAGACCTCTGGACAGAAGATGGGCTAATGCCTAATTTAAAAAGGGAGAGGACGAACCCCGGGCGGTGCTCAAACAGGGATTTTAAGATTTCTGATGGAAATTTTTGTTTATAAATAGGTGCCATGGGTTTTGAGGCTATTATAAGCTATTATAATAATTATTCGTTGCCTCGTAACAAAGTGCACGGGATCAGCTAGTCACTTATAAAATATAACCTATGCAATAATATTATTATTATCAAATTTAGATTGTTTATTTATTTCTACCAAAAACTATTAAATTTCAAATTTTGTGTCCTACTGAACATTCTGTAAATTCATTGACAACTTTTCAAACAAATCACTAGATTTGCCTCTTTAATCATAACAAATTACAAATGTTTTATAATTTTACTTATCAATTACTACCGGGTACTTCATTTCTAGGTAATATTAGTAAGTTATTTTTTACTTTTAATAATTATTTTATTTTAAACTTTGCATTAGATGCATCTTAGTATCTTACATGTGTATATTAATACACAGAGTGTTTAAAAAGTCTTCATCCGATTACGAACTGATATAGGTAGTTCGGCAACGGTAAATCACAAGTTAGTGACCAATGTACCTTATTACTTGACTGATTAATAAAACTTACCTATTTTAAGAATATATTTTACTTAATTTTTGAAATCGGATGAAGACTTTTGATACACTCTGTAGCTTAAGACTACAATATTATCCATGAATCCATGATATTATCGTAGAACAATATTATGAATATTTTATAATATTAATAATGAGAGTTTTTATTTTATTCCAGATTCAAAAGGTACGTAATCACTTTTATTGTAAAATACTATCGTTTTATAGTCTTTATTCTTCTGAAGTTTTCCATTAAGGAATGTATGGATTTCCTGACGTAATTTTTCCATTTATTAACTTTAAATTAAACTGTAACTTTCCCATCAATTAGACACATAATTGTATGATATTTAAATAGGTATCGCTAAACGCTGTATATTAATTATTTGCCAAACTGATGGATTTACCACGCCAAATAGTTAAATTGTTTTACAATCAGTGTATATCATCATATCAATCATGTTTATGTGGGTTTCTTACGATAGTTTAATTTGTAGTAAGTTATGCATACATAATATAGCGTAAATTAAAAATGCTCATAACTCACTTAAAAACTGAATTATTGTAAAAACCCACCAACAAACACAGATAATGTTCTTACCACCAAGTTTCATACTAAGTCTATTCACTGTAATTTTTCAACTAACAGAGTTAAACGTGATCTGCTGAGTGTAAATTTGCTACACCCTACGCACTAGTAAGATGGAGACAACAAATATCTGTGTAGCTAGGTACAACTAGCCTCAGCTTTAGATAGTACCATCATAAAAGAACGAAAAAAAGAAAGAAATTAGTACTTACTCCTTGGCAGCCGGAGACCGGAGTGTACGGCAACTAATAAATTGTTCACATATTATATGCACAATACACATGTATAAATGAGTAATAGTACAAGCTATACAATTTAAAAAGAGTAATGGTTCAAAATAATACATATTATATTTTCCAAAAAAACGTAAAAAAAAACATGAACGGGTTAAAGTAACAACCCTAGCCACTGAAGCTCAGTGGCAGTATGGCCATTTAATCATGGGACTCGTTGGTATGGCCGTATGGAAGTTTTTTCAAGTGAACGGCCGTACTTTTTTGGTTTCCTTATTCTTTAGTCTTCGTGATAATATTAATAACTACCTCCTACCTATGAATTTTCTATTTTTTTTTATTACTGCAGAAACTTATGAATAACCTTATATTAAATCAAGAAAATACATGCACATTAACGCAAATGGTTGACCCCCATCGGTAGATCGTTTTGAAATTGTTTGTATTGATATATTTCATTGAAAGCCAATAATTAGGTCATACTTATTACTTATAATATTATGTTTATTATTTTATTTTTAGCTAAAAGAGGTACGTGCATATTATGTTTATTAATTTTTTCTTTGTTTAATTTTGTAATTCAATTGATGTGATTTGTGTCTCTATCAACTATCAAGTCAAAACTCATAAGTAGTCATAACTCATGTAATGATGATGATCATCAAATGTTTAAATATATTTAGACCTATACATCTTCTATAACATTACAGATTATATGTGATAAACTGATAACATGTTGACTCAGCAGGGTTCTTTATTTATAAAAATCAATCAACATACATTTTTAAATTATAATTTAATTTTACTATTAATGGTAGGTCCATAATATCCTATTAATTTCAAATAATTGTCATTATTTTTTTTTTTTTTAGATCGTGTTAAGAATAGTACGTATATATTTAATTTAATTTACACTATTTACGCTATAAATTGAGAGTATATTATAGAGCAATATGTTTTTCCTACAACATCCAAGCCCTTAATCATAAGAAACTGCTTGTTTATAGAGTCAGCTAGTATACTAATATATTTAATACATTTATGCTGTTTTATAATATTAGGGTATAATATAAAATTTAAAAAAAAATCTAAAACAAATATTTCTTAATTTTATTTTAAACCAATTAAAATGTATTAAACAGTTTTACTAACCATCCAATATCAACTACAGATTTAAATGTTGAAGGGTTATCATTTGTTTGGATCTAGTAGGTACTTTGTGCTTATTTTTCTGAAACTGTTTTTTTGGTCTAATTTTCAAGTTTGATTCACTACTTTTTACAAGGCTAGGCATATTTCTAAATTAAACTTAACTTATTTATTGATTTTATTTGTTAACTTAATTTCTAACTTGATTTATGGGTTCGAAATGTCAAATATTTCATTTTTAACTTAATTTAAAAAAGGTGCTCTGCTGTACAGTAGGTTACAAGTGGGTCACTGTATAATGGATAGTATTAAATTTGAATTCAATGATATAATATCATTGTATAAGAAAAACGATTCTGAGCGGAGACGGTATGTCAGTCTAGGTATAAAACATATTATAATATACTTATATATCGTCTTAAAAAAAATTTACCTAAAATAGGTACTTATAATAAATTCCAAATTAATCAAATCACAATATCCATTAGGTACTTATAATGTGTTATACATCAACAACAAACCGTGATACTAACATAGATATATAATAGTGTACTTTAAAAGTTTGAAGAACCCACGAATAATATTACACAATCACAACAAAATAACTAAAATAGTTATTCTTGGTTTTTTTTATGTAATTTTGTCCAAAATTGAACTTAAAATGACTATAAAAATAAACTATGCTTATGTATTTATTAGATTTTTTTGGTAACAGAATTAACTACTTACGTGGAATCTTGTTTTAAATTTTCAATCCTTAGATATAAAAGTTGAACATTTTATACATTTTTAATTACAAAATAATTATTCAATTTTAAATTTGATAAATGTTGTCAAAATTCGATCTTTAAATCCTTATAAAAAAAAAATTGTGGCTATGTACTTTTTATATTTTTCAACTGATATTGTAACAATATATCAGGAGCCTTGTATTAAATTTTTACACTTTTTGGCCCAACAGATAAAACTTTATTGATATTTATAAATTATAGAATAAAAAACTAAAAAAATTGGAAACTGAAAATGTCCGTAAACAGCTCAAAAGAGTCAAAATATTTTCAAAATTGTATGGTGTATAGGAAATGCTAATATAAATATTCAGTGAAATTTTCATGTATTTACAGTTATTCGTATTTGAATTACCTACAACAAAATAAGGAAATCGCTACATGAGAAATCGAGTGAATATACAATGTTGTAAAAATTTGAATTTCAAACGCTCATAAAAATTTAATTTGACTTTCTTATAGACATTTTTTTTTTTGATATAGGTAGATAAACTTATAAGGAATTTTGTATTACATTTTAAAACCTTAGATTTAAAAAGAAAAATTTTTAAGAATTCTTAACTAAAAATAATTTGCTGATTTTCGTGATTTTTCCATATTTTGTCAATTTTAGAACTTTAAATGCTTATAAAAAGAAACTGCAACTAAGGATTTTTAGTATTTTTCAAATGCCATTGTAACAATATAGTAGGAGCCTTGTATTAAATTTCCAAGCTTTTTTAACCAACATATAAAATTTTATTGATATTTTTAGAAAAAAAAATGGAAAATGAAAATGTGCCTAAACAGTTCAAAATAAATCAAAACATTTTGAAAATGTTATCATGTATAGAAAATGCTAATATAAACATTCAGCAAAATTTCATGTACCTACGGTCATTTGTTTAAGAGTTGCACCAAAAACCAAAACAGATTTTAGTGTAAAAATTCCCGTTTTGCCTTAATTTTTATTTTGTTTTTCACGCCGCTTTTGAAAACTACTGGGAAATTTTCACTTTTTACCCCCCAAAGTACCAACTAGATTCACTTTCTTATCAGAAAAGCTACTGTTGAAGAAAATCCAAGCACTTGTACTGTCCTAAAACGTGATGACAGACACAAAAAAAAAAAATAATAAAAACACATCATTGTAAAATCAATACATTCATCGTTCCACTCAGAGTCTAAGACAGATAGTTAACAGTTAAACGAGATAGTCAACTTAACTGAGTTAAAAATTACATTATCTTGTTCATCCTTGACTCTTTGACTCCTGTGTTATGGCCCTCAAAATTTAGACATTTCTTAGATAATTTTAATTGTTGGTAAAAATACTGATTATTAATATATTATCTGTTTTAGAAAACCGATGAAGTCGGGATGCTATATGAAATAGGTTTTGACTGTATGTCGTCATTCAGTAGGTCTATGTAATGGGTGTATTAAATTGATATAACCTAAATGAATGAATCACCAGATATGAAAAACTTTTTGAGAGGAATCCGCCCAAACTAATTGTGGAATTTCGTATTAAATTCTCAAACCTTCGATGGAAAAAATATATAACTTTTATTTAATTTTTAAATATGTAATAATTTGTAATTTTTTGTGATTTATACTCCTAAAGAATATTAATTTCTTCAAAAGTTGAACTTTAAATGACTAAAGGATATACGAATTATGAATACAATATATTCTGATATTTCTTATTCATTTGATTTACAAAAAAAATAGTATCAATACTTTTCGAAAAAAAAACTAATAAAAGATACTTAGCTGATTTATAAACAGTATCTAAAGAACAAAAATATTATAAAAATTATACTGTGTGTAATGCATATATTATTATATATTTAAATTATATGTCACGAAAACCTTAATATAAATATTTAATGAATATTATAAGAATATACGTTTAACAAAAACTTATGTTGCTTAAATATTTCCGTTTTTTCATAATTTTATTTTAACCTACCATAGTACCAACTATACTCGATTTGCTACTAAAGTATAATCTCAAAGTTGAACATTGAATCAATTTTATTGATACTAAAGGCCACGGAAAAATTACTTATTGTATAACCAATAGATTCATGGATTTCTATTTTTATTATTTCTCTTTAGATTCAATGGTCAAAACCTTAAATCAGATTTATTTCATTAAATTATTTGTTTAAATTAATCCTAATAATGTGTTAAATTTAGGGTAGCTCTATATACTATGGGTATTATACCTATGCAGAGAAATTAGGACTAATCAACTCAGTTAATAAAGTTACCTGCCAACGTTAAAAAAAAACTAAATATAAAAACTTACAACACAGTTATTTTTGATATTTTTTTGATTACAATTTAATTTATACTCTTGATTACTAAAAAAAAGTATAGGCACTTCGTACAGCATCATATTATTATGTAAGCCCTGAACACATCATATTCAAATGAATGTTGAGAT
This sequence comes from Macrosiphum euphorbiae, assembly GCA_949089665.1. Classification (NCBI taxonomy): domain Eukaryota; kingdom Metazoa; phylum Arthropoda; class Insecta; order Hemiptera; family Aphididae; genus Macrosiphum; species Macrosiphum euphorbiae. The sequence goes on along the minus strand of CARXXK010000001.1, from coordinate 100,918,549 downwards.
TCAATCAAATTTTTTTTATCTGATGAAAAAATAATATAATTTATTGAATATTTTATTCAATAGAGTACTTACTTATTTGATACAGTTATACCAAAAAAAATAATAGGATACTGTATCAATACAATTTATATATGTACATTTTTACAGATGTTGATTTGGCAATCAATGAATATTTTAACCCGACACGTATGTATAAATAGAGTGTATTAATGTGTAAAGTGTTTTATATTTTTTAGTTGGTTTTTTTTAATTTATGCTGATACCGTTTGTGACGTCCAACGCAAAAGAAAAAAAGACACACATGAATTATAATATTATAATATTGGTACATTGAAGCGCGGTGTGCGATAAGACCACTTATCCCGCGTGCCTCAGTCTCCGCCGATCTAACACCGCATCACCTGTACTGCAGTCACACACAAGCTCCCCTCCTTGTACCCGTGGTTTAGGTATAACTGCAAAGGTCTACTCACACCGACGACCACCATACCTAACTACCATATCACCCGAAGTATCGGCCACTCTAATAAATCCATAAGCGCAGGTGACCCCCCTCTGTCGCGTACGCCTGTTCGTGCCAACCAGGATAGCTTGGTATCGGCGGACAGGGCCACGACCGACACTCCATTTTTTCCCGTCCCAGCAACGGCTGTAGTCAAATTGCACCAAAATTAACCCAAAATATATAAAACATGTGTAATTTGCACCATTTTTTTTTTAATGCGTTTGTAATTTGCACCAAAATAAGGGTAAGTAATTTGCACCATCCTCAGGTAGTAAGAAATAGGAATTGTAATTTGCACCAAAATTAAAATCGATTATTTTTTCGATAGTACCTATACAAAAAAATTTGGTCGATAGTACCAACTTACAAGTTTCTATATCCTAATATAACTTAAGCTTAGTTTTTATCTATAAAATAGCTGGTCAAATTTTCACCTGTAGTAAACAATTTTACTGAACATTTTCTCAGTATACAAGGCCAAAGAATTATATTTGTAGTTTTTGTTTTATATGAAAAATAAAAAGTATGGTTATCGTATTCTAAAATATCTTCCCCGCGATTACTTTTAATTAACTTAACTTCCATATTTCAAGAAAAAAATTAAATACTGCAATAAAAAAATGTTACGTTAAATTACGTATTACGACGAAACGGCAAGACTAAACGTATAGCTTAGTAGGTATTTGATCAAAATAATAAACTGAAATACGTTATATACATATATATATATATATAACGCGATATAATGCGATTACGACCAACAATTAGACGTAAAACGTCTAAATATTACCAGATAAGGTGAAAAATCCCGAAAAATTATTATTGTCATTCGTGTTCATCTAGTCTTGACGTCGCGTCAACGAGAATATCGAGTAATAACACTATCGATACTAATGATACTATCGAAAAAATAATCGCAAATTACAATTCCTATTTCTTACTACCTGAGGGTGGTGCAAATTACATACCCTTATTTTGGTGCAAATTACAAACACTACTTTCGACCACCTGGAGTGGTGCAAATTACATATCTTTAATTTGGTGGAAATTACAAACTCCCCCAGCAACATGACCGACGAGTAGACACCGTTTTTGCTAGTACGCCGACGGGCGGCACATGAAAACATCATGGGTACTACGGTAATGTTTTGTTGTTAACGCAACCATTTTATAATATTATAATATTATTTCACCGTGGCCGGTATTTCTCTTTTGTATATGTTTGCTATAATATAGGGGGTGGTGTATTATATTCGGAAACTGTTTATTATTATCATTGTTGTTGTTATTATTTATTATAAAAAAAAATTATGTAAAAATTATTACTCTATTTATTCTGACCGAGTTTTATGCCATTCGGCGGCTTTCTCGGCATCAACTTCATTAATTATTAGAATAAATCAAATATATAATTTTTCCCCAAATTGAGTTTTTTTTATTGTTTCATCGCTAGTCACCCACCGTATACTACTGGTCCGAATGTATCTGGTTCTTATTTTGGACTGATATCGTTATATATATATATTATTGTTAAAAAAATCCACGGTACTCCGACTTTTGGGTCTCGGTCCGTGGTTGGCGACCGTGCGAAAATGCTCCGGGCGGCCACATGACTCTCGGTAACATGAGCAATATGTCCGAGCAGTCACACGTTTTTCTGACCCTGTAAAAAGTTTTGTTTGGATTTATCAAAATCTGGAAGTTTTAAAAAATGTTTTTTAGCTTATAAATTATAATAGAACAAAATTTCAATATTTTCATAGCAAAAATAATTATAATTAAATAGGATTGTGTTGAATATATGCTTGCCTGGTTTGTGGGTTAAAAATTGTTCTTTATATAAGTAAAGTCAGTGCTCGAACTGGGGGGGGGGGTTGCGCAGTGGGACGGAACTCTCCTGCTATTTTTATATTTTTTTTGCGTACCCCTGCTATTTCTATTTACTTAGACGGGGGGACGGTACAAACTCGGACAGTAAATAATTTTTATTAAAATGTGAATTTCAATTGATGTCAATCATATAACGAGTTTTACTATTTCATATCCAAATGTTTTTCTGACATGAGTTTAATAATTAATTATAATATTACCCTGTGTTTTGCCTATATAATCAATAGTTCACAGATCATAGATCATATATACAAGTATATTATCTAAGGCACAGATACTGGTAATATATTAAATCGTGTTCCGAATGAAATGTTCTCGGTTTCAGTTATGGTATCATTCATCGGTGTTTTTGATTTTTTTTATACTTATCAAAATATGTGGTCTTTTTTGAATCAAAAACAATAATTATTAATTTTGTTATCTATATTATAGTATATTGAATAAACAGGTACCTACCTAGATTATTATTATTTTTTTTTTCTACTGTAACAATGTAAGATGTAGATATTGTTATCAAAGTATTTTATACCTATTTGGAATTGGAAATGTGTTGTTGTAAAGTGGTATTCGAAATGTATGTAAGGTAGGATCGTGGTGGGGGGGGGGGCAAAGCCGCCCACTGGTCTGTTTTGAGTAATTTCGTCCATGGAACTCAGTTTTTAAATCGTTGGATTGAGCTCCTCTACTTAATTTTTCCCAATTCGAGCACTGCACGGTGTACAAATGGAGTTATGTAAGCGTCTGTGGAAGGGCATTCTAATAAACACACTCAATAAATCTAATACTAATTTATTTTTCAGCCCAAGATGTTTTCGTAAAAACGAGGGAAGACTTCTGTGCGGAGAAGTCTACATCACAAACATGGGCAAATTTTTTTTGGACCATGTTTACGGTTTAAATATATTTTTGCTTAATCATTTTAAGATAAATATAAATTAAATTGTATAATTGAATATTATATCAGTATATCACATTATATTATTATTACTAATATATTAAATAATATTATATATATTTTATAGCTTTGCTAGCCGTTTATACTCTTGACACCAAAATTAATTCCTTGCCTGCTCCTAGTCTACTCCAATTTATTCTAATAGTTCCTTCACACTGTCCTTCCATCTTTTCCGTCAACTTCCTCTTGGTATCTTTCGCCTCACCATATACGTATGTCATTGCTCGTTTAAACATACTTCCATGTCCTGCCCATTCTTTCCTTGTCCCTTTGAAGAATTTAACACATTTTCTCTTTTGTAAAGCTGGTATAATGAGTTGTTGTCTCTTTTAATATAAACTCAAATAAATAGGCTGATTTGTCCCAGCTCTGTGTCCATTTTTTTTAAGCAATATTTGAATTCAAATTTAACACATACTTACATGATTCATTACAGACTACAATGACTTGACCAAAGACTAGGTAAACTCAATAGTTACCTACTTACTCGATTATTTTTTAAATGTTTTTCCGAATTTGTCAATATACAATATTAAAGTGACTTATTAATGACGAGGTACACTGGACTCCTACAAGCGTACAAAAGATCAGTTAACTATTTTCCCCTTACTTCTTATATTTTATAAATAATTTGTTCATATTATTATATTCATTATTTGTACTAGCTTCCCCTGAAAAAAGCTCTGCATATTGCTGATACTACTGACACTACAATGTCAATATAAACGTATTATCAATCATCAATCATCATATTTTCAAAATTTAATAATAATATTTTATTTTAATCCGAGCTCAACTAATAACACATTATATTAATACAAAATGCATTTAATGTATAATTTCATAGTATGTGGCGTATCTAATACAAATTGTACCTATAATACGCCACATATAGAATTGCGTTTATCGTTTTGTACTCGGTAGTCGTGATATGATTTTTAGTCATAATATTTTTATACCCAGTTCGACGCTGGATGTCACGGAAACGTTTATCGATGTTCGTTTATCAAATGCTTTATTACATATTTCAATCAATGCTATACGGACCGCACGACTGCACGCCGGACAAGATGTAGTTGAAACCTGGCTGAAATCTGCGTTCACTACTCAATTTGTCATGTTTAATTGAATATATTTTACTTTTAGATATAGGTAACAAACATAATACTACCAGGTCACCTTTGAATTATATAAATGCAACTAATGGAAGACGACATTACACGGCGGTCGGCTAGTTGTGAGTGCACTGCACATCTTAACCCAAACCACGTGGATGAGGTAGGTATAAATAATCCCACCAAAAACATATATGTAAAATGAGAGCCAAGTTCAATACTATAATATATGCCTTGGTTGTTGACTTCAACGACAAAAGAAGTGAGATCTAAATGGGTGCCAAGTTAGGATAATATATTAAAGCCTAAGGTGTGACTTGGCTACTTTTCATATACGAATTATTATTATAAGTAGGTACCTACCAAAACAGTAATGGAAGAGTGAAGATGATTTTCCGAAGAATAAAATAAGAACTCAAAGCTTTAGAACTTGCAAATGCTATAATATATAATTCGTAGCCAAGTCAGACCTTAGGCTTCAATATATTATCCTAACTTGGCACCCATTTAGATCTCACTTCTTTTGTCGTTGAAGTCAACAACCAAGGCATATATTATAGTATTGAACTTGGCTCTCATTTTACATATATGTTTTTGGTGGGATATCATTACTTTTTGTATGTAAATTATTATAACCTAACCTAACCTAGCCATGACGTATTCTATAAATAAAGTTTATTACTATATAATATAATTCAGTTACTAATATTAATAATAATATTTATTATAAAATATTTTCCGTTGTATATACAGAGTATAAAATATATGTAAAATTAATATACAATTATTTTAACTCTTTTTGAGTATATTTTTAATTATCATAATTTTATTGACTGTAGTTTCTACTGTTGGGTGGATAATTCATAATTTGTAAGAATAATTATTTAATTATTTTAATTGTAATATTTAAAAAAAAAAATATTAATTACATACATAGATAGAAAAAAAAGTATGTTGCTGCGCGCGGGTCGACAATATCGACACATATTCGGCTAGTCGTATTTTTGGAGCGGCGATACGGGAAAGGTTATTTAAGTCAACATTACATTACATTAAATTAGAGGCAATTCATTAATAAATTGAAAAATTAAACATAATAGATAAAATAATTGCAAAATTATAATAAAATCAATTGATTAAAAAATTAAAAATTAAAAAATTTTAAATTAAAAATTTTCAAGTTTCTGATTTTTTCCTTTGTATTTACCTAATTACCTATCTGTATGCCAAATTTGAACTTTCTAGGTCATCTGGAACTGGGTTAGAATTTTGATCTATAGGTAAGTCAGTGATAAAAATGACGATTTTCGGACGTTAATATCTAAATAACGGTTTGAAGTATATTTATGAAATTTAGAGCACATATGTATCTCGTTAGTCTCAATATATGAGCCAAATTTGACATGTTTATGTGGAATAGTTTTTGAGTTATGAGGGGGTCAAAAGTGGCTCCAAATGGTTCGTGTAATATTACACACGGTGCTGCTCGCCAGTTCTGTTAGCTAGAACTTGGCTTGACACGCTACCGCGTGTCTAGATTCAGTGATCGCTAATTACAATCTTCGATCTGTATTGCATATTATAGTTACCTACCCAACCTACCCATCTGCTAGTGTGGACGTAAGATACTACGCTAAGTTGAGGCTAGGTATACCTACTCGCGATATTTTCTGTCGTCAGTCAGACGGTCTGATGAAAACTGTACAGTCACCACCAGTCTTTACTCTTTTCCTCTTTTGCTTTTTGATTTTTAAGCGAGTTATGCGTGTGTAAAATATTACAAAATAAAATTTCTCATGAGCTAGGGCTCGGGATTTGATGCACTTAAAAATTACTAAATATGCATGTACTTAAGAGCTAAACAAAGTACAAATATGCTTTAAAAATATGAACTTATTTTTTTTTTTTAATGCAAAATCTTCATAAATACAAATATTTTACTAAATTATGCATGACAACAATAAAAATATTTTACTAAACTAAACATAATTGTCAGGTATAAATATTTAAGATAAAATAAAATAAAAAATACCTAACTTTAAAAATGCTATTCTAGAAATAAAACTAATTTTCTTTTAAAATGTTCCCATTCATTTGTATATCTGTAAAGCATAAATAAAAATTAGAAAAACATGGGATTTGGGAATAATTATACAATAATACCAAATGAAAACTCTCAAATTAAATATAGGTATATCAACAATTAAGAAAATATGCAGCGCTTAAAATTACTTTAAACTTTTAATATATTTTTCGTAGTGTCGTGAAAATATAATTTCAAGCTTACTTAGCATTTTAGTAATACCTATATTGAATAGCCCAACAAAAACATGCAATATTCATGCAAATGCAACAACTTCCGATCTCTACTCATAACTATGGCTTAAAAATGAATGTATACCGCACGGTCTTAGAACTTAGAAAGGATTCTCTTAAGACCCTGATTATATGGCATTATGTATCGCATAGAACAAATGTTCAAAACACAGATAATTGTATTATCTTTAAGTTTGAAAATAGATCAATTCAATTCTTGTATCAAAGCTTTGCAATGCTGTACACTAATTATTATACTTAAGTAATTATTGTAAAGCGGAAACAAGAAATGCTGGTTTGACTAATAATAACTGTTATGGTAAATAATTTTACAATGTATCATTTAATTATATTCGGAAGTGAAATATTTCTCGAAAAATCAAAGTGGTATTAACAATATATAGGTATATGTATATGTATAGGTATATGTATATGCATATGTATAGGTCGAATATTTATTTAAAATTATTTACAAGCAATAACATTCAGTCAAAATTTTATGTATCTACGGTCATTTATTTAAGGGTTGCACCAAAACCAAAATTATTTTTTTCGAAAACAGATTGTATGTAAAAATTCCCGTTCTATTTTAATTTTTCTTTTGTTTTTCACGGCACTTTTGAAAACTACTAAAAAAATTATACTTTTGAGTTTTGACTCCCCAAAGTACCAAAATGCCATTAGATGGATAATTACGAACGTTTGGATGTATTTTATAAGGATTTCGCAAAATTTCTGGCAGGGTACTCATACATAAGTACATAACACATTAACACACACACACATATTACGTATATATATTCATATTCACATCTAAGTTATTAAATTAATTTGGATGGGGTAACCTCGTTTAACTACATTTACGATAGTAAAAAAGTATTTTATGATTGACTATCAATTATTATGATAATAATAATGAATATTGAGGGTTGAAAGTTCGCAGAGTAGTCAAGTGCTTACCATGACTACCCCGTGAGCACCACTGTGTGTATTATTTTATATTATACAATTGAGGTACTTTATGAAACACATTTATATCATATTGAAATCAATTCAATAATAATTGTTGAGTTCAACGAATAGAACAATTTAACTAACGAAAAAACCTAATTAAACACAAACTTATTTTAAAAAGTTTTTTTTTATATAAATATAAAAAAAAATAGACCGCTCGGCCATTCCGTCCCCCATAGTATACGATTATTATACCTGTTAGGTATAATATTATAGGGTATTACCACTGGGTATCCTAACTAATCGCATGATTCAAGTTAACCTTTTATTATTCACTTGCCAAACCTACTTATTGTACAAAAATTAATGTATAGATTGTAGATTTATTTCAATTAAAAATAAAAAAATATTATTTGATAATATAATCACTAAATAATAAATGCGTAACTAAAAAAAATATAATTAATCAAAATATCTATAGGTACTGCAGGGTACACACCACACGACTTTTTTTTTATCCTGGCATGATTTTGTTGGAGGCACAGTCTGTCGGGGGGGGGGGCAGTACCCACCCGGCCCCTCGTAAACACTCCTATGTTCACAATAATATCATCAAATATACTGAGTAATATTATAGGCTGACTGACCGTTTTCGCTCAGAATCGTTTATCTTATACAATGATATTATATCATTGGATTCAAATTTAACAGCATCCATTACAGCGATCCACTTGTATACTACTGTACAGCAGAGCGATTTTTTTTTTACATTTAATACAGGAAACGATAATATTACTCAATGGCCAAACAAACGTTTCTATTATCAATAAATTTTATTTTTTGGTTCGAACGTCTATAAGAACTACATTAATAATACATTAGCACATCATATTTTTATACCATATCAATATGTATCCATAAACCTATTACCTACTTAGGACAGTAAAAATGCTTGGATTTTATTCAACAGTATCTTTTCTGACAGGAAATTGAATCAATCTGGTTGGTACTTTGGGGGATCAAAAGTAAAAATGTCCCAGTAGTTTTCAAAAGCACCGTGAAAAACAAAAGAAATATCTATTATTAATATTATTTGAATTATTATAAGTATTTGATCTATAAAAATCCAATTTTGGACAAGTCATTTATTACCTAGTACCTGGTTCCTAACACTTATAAATATTTTAATTTTTAAGAAATTGTTGTTTTTAGTAACTTAAAATGGTGTAAAAAAACGTTCAAAGCTTATGAAATAATTAGTGTCTTACATTAAAATTAATATTTAATATCCAATAAATTGTCATATTATATAACATATTATATATTATCTAGTATAGGTACTCGTATTGAACACGTTACAAATACTTTATTTCTATTGATAATATATCATGCCCTATAGTGGGCTCTGTACAATAACATATATGTATAATATACAGCATAATATATATTTTGTTAGCTAGTTAGCTAATATTATTATAGAATAAACATAATACTGATTATAACAATACAATCTGAATGAGCGCCACTCACAGCAAGATTGACAAGAATTCTAAATGGCAAAACTATACTCTAATATAGAACATTCTAAAGAAAAATATAAAATTACTAAACAAATTGGAGAAATTCAAATCCACGGAGAGATTTATTACACATCGTTTTTCTCGTAAAATCGCAGGGTTTTTGATTTTTTCGATGTAACTTGTTGTTACATTTTTTTGGTCATTGATCAAAAGCTTAAAAATTCAATAATATCAAATAAAACCAAATAAATTACATAACAATAATAACGTTTATTAGTATAAATACTAAATGTAGGTACACAATATTACGGAAATATAGCCATATATTTTATAATTTATAGGTAGGTATCATCTTTTTACGTGTAAACACTTCTTTTGATCCAGGGCTAGAATTCTGACCGCAGGGCAGAAGTAACCTCTGTCAGCTACTGCAGATCATTGGCTATTAATTCCACAGTGGCTTTTAAATGTCGCTGCAGTCTTGGCTCCCTCCTATCTCGCCTTTATTACGCCTGTGTAATACGCCAAGGCGAGCTTTTGTCCTGAGTTCACAACTCTTTTGTGTCCAGCTAGACGCCGTTTTGTTCGCCGGACACTTTGAACAAATCCTCCGTTTAGGCTTGCCTTTTTTTGGCGTTCGCCCGGCAGACATTTTTTTGTCCTCTCGTTTGTTGAACCATTTCGTGCATCGGCACCGGCTTCGGCTCTTTTCCGTGTCTTGCGCTACGTCGTGGTCGTTCCCGTTTCCTCTAGTAATACTCGTTTTTACCTACAGCTTTTTCCACAGCGATTATACAGTGGTTATACAGAGGTTATACAGCGGTGATATAACCGCTGTGGAAAAAACTGTAGGTAAAAACGAGTATTACTAGAGGAAACGGGAACGACCACGACGTGGCACAAGACACGGAAAAGAGCCGAAGCCGGTGCCGATGCACAAAACGGTTCAACAAACGAGGACAAAAAAATGTCTGCCGGGCGAACGCCAAACAAAGGCGAGCCTAAATGGAGGATTTGTTCAAAGTGTCCGGCGAACAAAACGGCGTCTAGCTGGACACAAAAGATCTGTGAACTCAGGACAAAAGCTCACCTTGGCGTATTACACAGGGCACAGGCGTAATAAAGGCGAGAGGGGAGGGAGCCAAGACTGCAGCGACGTTTAAAAGCCACTGCCCCAAACCTCTCACAAAACTGAACATAATCTATGTTCGGTCTAGGTCGGGAACACCGCAACAAAACATTCGCAGTGCAAAGGTCTTCGCCCGACTCCACAGTGTGCGACGACTAGGTCGGACAGCGCTTACTATCACGTCCGTTGCTGCAGTATCTCCACATCCGCCTTTGGTAACCATGATGTCTTGTAAACCTGCACCGGTCGTCTCGTGCTCCAGCGGTTTTGCCGACTTGACATCACCGATTAATTGTGTTTCTGAAGTGTTCGGTATCGAACTCAAATGCTGGGCGTCGAAATCGAGTTGCAGAACAGGTGGCAAAGTCGACGTGAAGGGTAACAGAGAGTCGAAGTCGCTGGCTCTTACAGCAGCAGGTCTCAATTCTTCACTGTTAGTCCGAGTTAGTCTAGTCGATGATTCGGCCGATGGCGAAACCGTCAAAACTTGCATCTCGGTGATGGAAGCGACGGACGGAATCGCTTCTGGTGTATCGCCCATGGACTTCGTCTCGAATGCCATGTTCGGCATCGATTTGCTTCGCCTTTGAAAACTCTTGATATGGTCGATTTTCAGGGTTATCGGACGATTTTCAAGCAGATCTCTAACTACTTGAGTCATTGAAGCGGTTTCGGACAGAGGGGATTCAAAAGCGGAAATCGATTGCAGCGAAATGTTTGGCAACGATGAGTATCGCCTGTGAAGCTTCAAACTGGTGACCACACTCTCTTCCAACACTTTAGGACGATTTTCCCGGAGGTCTTCAAAAACCTGGATCATGATTTCTGTGGCGGACTGTTTATTAACATCGGACGAACTCTTCACGGCTTCGTTAGTCGACATAATGTTGATCTGATGTTTATATATTATACAAAACTAATACGTAATAAGTCTTGCACTGTATGATAATTAATGTTCGTTGTAACAAATATTATATTACTGATAGAACAGACTGATATGCAATTAATACGAATTATAAAACAGTTTCAGTGTAAATAATATTATTAACACTGAATTTGCCCATAGAAACAAGATTATTATAGTTTTTTTGAAAAATGTTCAGTTTAGAAAATTATATTTTTAAAAGAATAAATAAAAAAAGGATTGTATTTAACATTGGTAAATACTAAATATTTGTTAAAGCTTTATGGATTTTGATAAAAAGAAGGTGCTCTGCTGTACAGTAGGTTACTACTGGGTCACTGTATAATGGATGATATTAAATTTAAATTCAAAGATATAATATCATTGTATAAGAAAAACGATTCTGAGCGGAGACGGTATGTCAGTCCAGGTATAAGAAATATCCCACCAAAAACATTTATGTAAAATGAGAGCCAAGTTCAATACTATAATATATGCCTTGGTTGTTGACTTCAACGACAAAAGAAGTGAGATCTAAATAGGTGCCAAGTTAGGATAATATATTGAAGCCTAAGGTGTGACTTGGCTACTTTTCATATACGAATTATTATTATAAGTACCTACTAAAACAGTAATGGAAGAGTGAAGATGATTTTCCGAAGAATAAAATAAGAACTGAAAGCTTTAGAACTTGCAAAATATGCTATAATATATAATTCGTAGCCAAGTCAGACCTTAGGCTTCAATATATTATCCTAACTTGGCACCTATTTAGATCTCACTTCTTTTGTCGTTGAAGTCAACAACCAAGGCATATATTAAAGTATTGAACTTGGCTCTCATTTTACATATATGTTTTTGGTGGGATATCATTACTTTTTGTATGTAAATTATTATAACCTAACCTAACCTAGCCATGACGTATTCTATAAATAAAGTTTATTACTATATAATATAATTCAGTTACTAATATTAATAATAATATTTATTATAAAATATTTTCCGTTGTATATACAGAGTATAAAATATATGTAAAATTAATATACAATTATTTTAACTCTTTTTGAGTATATTTTTAATTATCATAATTTTATTGACTGTAGTTTCTACTGTTGGGTGGATAATTCATAATTTGTAAGAATAATTATTTAATTATTTTAATTGTAATATTTAAAAAAAATAATATTAATTACATACATAGATAGAAAAAAAAGTATGTTGCTGCGCGCGGGTCGACAATATCGACACATATTCGGCTAGTCGTATTTTCGGAGCTGCGATACTGGAAAGGTTATTTAAGTCAACATTACATTAAATTAGAGGCAATTCATTAATAAATTGAAAAATTAAACATAATAGATAAAATAATTGCAAAATTATAATAAAATCAATTGATTAAAAAATTAAAAATTAAAAAATTAAAAATTAAAAATTTTCAAGTTTCTGATTTTTTCCTTTGTATTTACCTAACTACCTATCTGTATGCCAAATTTGAACTTTCTAGGTCATCTGGAACTGGGTTAGAATTTTGATCTATAGGTAAGTCAGTGATCCCCCCACCTGTGACACCACGGGAGGGCAAGGCGATCACAGCATCGCAGGACGAACGCGAAATCCAGGGCGGCGGACTCCGGTCGGCTCGCCAACAGGATTTAAGTACGAGACTCAAGGGCGGCGGACTCCGGTCGGCCCGCCAAGAGGATTAACGAACGAGAATTCAAGGGCGGCTGACCCCGGTCGGCCCGACAACAGATGCGAAAGGCGAACCACCACACGTCAACACAAAGCTAAAATGTATCATAAAATGTCATGTCAAGGGGGGGTAAGTCGGGGACTTGTCCCGTCTACCCCCCCCCCGTATGTATGTATAATTTGATTTTCAAATAAACGATGGCGGCGTCGCGGCAGTAATGCGCAAGCAATTCCCGCGACGTCGTCGGTTCAAAACGAAAAAAAAAAAAAAAAAAAAAAAAGGTAAGTCAGTGATAAAAATGACGATTTTCGGACGTTAATATCTAAATAACGGTTTGAAGTGTGTTTATGAAATTTAGAGCACATATGTATCTCGTTAGTCTCAATATATGAGCCAAATTTTACATGTTTATGTGGAATAGTTTTTGAGTTATGAGGGGGTCAAAAGTGGCTCCAAATGGTTCGTGTAATATTACACACGGTGGTGCTCGCCAGTTCTGTTAGCTAGAACTTGGCTTGACACGCTACCGCGTGTCTAGATTATATACATATCTATGGTACTAAACCAAAAATTGACCTATAATAGGTACCTATAATAAATTCCAAATTAATCATATCACAATATCCATTAGATACTTATAACGCGCTATACATCAACAAAAACCGTGATACTATCATAGATATAATATAATAGTACACTTTAGAAGTTTCAAGTACCCACGAATAATATTATTCAATCACAACAAAATAACTAAAATAGTTATTCTAGGTTTTTTAATATGTAATTTCGTCCAAATTTGAAATTAAAATGTCTGTAAAAAATAACTGTGTTCATATATTTTTTAGATATTTTGATTACAGTATGAACTATTTATGAGAACCTTTGTTTTAAATTTGCAATCCTTAGCTATAAAAACTGAACATTTTATAATTTATTAATTACAATGATTGATAATTTTCGAGATTTTGATACATCCTGTCAAAATTTCAAATTTAAATGCTTATAAAAAAAAATTGTGCCGTTGTATTTTTAATATTTTTCAATTGCTATTGTAACAATATATCAGGAGCCTATCATGAACTTTTAACTTATCGAGTTAAATTTATAATTTGTTAACTGCTAACTTTTAACTAATCGATCTTGTGTCCTCTTAACTTAATTTAACTTGGGTTAATTATTTTCATTAACTTGCCCACCTTTGAATATAAGATGCTAATTGCGGATAATGTTACAATATTCACGTGGTGAAATCAGTAGAATATCATATATACAGGCTGTTTTAAAAACTATGACGATAAATAATGACGATAATCTATTAATATTTTATAAACAATTTTTTCCACAAAATTAGAACAATCAATAATTCAACAAAATTTGAAAAATAACGATTGCTCTTTTGCAAGACACAAATATTTTTAACCGGGGGACGAGGTGGCTGAGCGGTCCAACGTGTCGGCTGCGGCGCAGCCGATACGGGTTCGATCCTTGGTCAACGGGCGGCATTTTTCTTCGGACAAGTCACGGTGTCCCGAGAATAAGTGCCGCCATCCCCCACTCGGGCATGGTAGATATGAGATACCTACGGGTGCCCAATTAAAAATTCTGCCAAACACAAACACTCACGTGTAAAAACTTACCATTCCAAAAACCCTACCATCTCCACAATACAACCCTACAAACAGCTAATGGCCATAGAAGCCGGGCTTAAGGATCAATAAAAAAAAAATAAAAAAAATATTTTTAACCCCACCTACCAATTTTTTTTTTGGCTATTGTCATAAGTCCTGAAAAAGTGGTGAAGGGAAATATTTGTGTCCACAACTAACGTAGTTTTTATTAAAAAAAAGCTCTGTATACGCAATTGGTATTATGACAACGAAACTCATGTCCGCAATTTTTATATTATAATTCTTAACCTGAATAATTCGTCCACAACTAGTATATGTCCTATAATATCATTAAGGGTGTAAATACACCCAATGCTAATATACACGTGACACGTGTATATGTCATGACTCATGACTTATATTTATATATAGGTGTAATATATAAGCGTTTTATTAAAAATGTAACTGATTCAATTAGCTATATAAAAAATGTCTGGTTGTAAATTTGTAATTATGCAAGACTGTTCTTTAATAAAAGAAAAAAAATATTTCATATTTTACTTATTAATATTTAATTAATTAAATGAGAAAACAAAACGTTCAACAGTAAAATAATAATATGATATTTTGAACGACGGCGACGTCCCTACAATTATATTATTATTATCTCCATGTAGGTAATTACTTATTATACAATAACTCTATATTATAATTTATATTAAATTATATTATTATATTTACATTTTATGAAGAAACCACATCTAGTACTTCATATTACTTCAATAATATTTTGTTACCTTACCGACTTATTATTAAATTTTTTTTAATAAAAGCACGATAAAATGTATTTTTTTATACTATTTAGGTAGGTACCTAACGGCTAACATACTATATAGGTACATAGGAACATTTTATATATTTTATCTACATATTACATAATATATAAATGACAACTGTATTTGTTTATTCCGTATATTTTTATGGTTTCAAATTTCAATACAGTAAACAATTATTTTATTGATTTTAGCAGTTCTCTTAGTATTTTTATATTACGAGGTCGAAAACTTGAGAAGAAAAAAATATAACATTATATAACTGTTAACAGTAGGTTTATTGAAAAATGTATAGCATAAGGATTGGGGATTCTTCAAGATCACCCTTATACGAATCCTAAGTAAATTTAAATGACAATTTGTACCAAAAGATTAACTGTAATAGGAGTTTTGATCAGAACAAAGCATTAGCATAATATAACATTATTTCCTATACGAATACGGCTATAATAGGTACATTAAATTCGAATAAATGGGTAATATTATTTAGCATTGTTCCATTTTATATATACCTTAATAACAATTGGGCATGGGCTAAAGTGACTATAAGATTTGAATAACTATAAGCAAATAAAACCATTATGCATGTATTTATTCTTCTGCCATCACCATACTATATCCAAATTCTGGGTCCCTCAAAGGGGTGCCGTCACTATAGAGGTTAAATTGTTTTCAAAGAGAAGTTATAACAAAAAAAAATTTTTATTTTAAGAGGATGCTACCCATGCTTTTGTTGTCTCCGTCTTACACACGTACGACATAGCAACTTGTGAACGAAAATAGTTTCAATAGTGTGCTATTAGTTTTGATATAGAATGATTTTACCCATTATCAATTTTTTAGATAATAATATTATCTGTGCTTTTATTCGATATTTTAATTTTTAAGCGAGATATGAGCATTTTTAATTTTTGATATATCACATACCCATATCTCGCTTGAAAATGAAAATTTTGAAAAATCGGTGAGGCTTAGTAATATAGGAGACTTAGTAATAGGGTCCCGTTTTACCGTACGGAACCCTAAAAAGGCTAAAATCTAAAATTATAATTTGTTTTATTTCATTATAAAGGTTACAATTGTTATTAGGAATAAATGGAGTGGTAATGGTAAAATAAAAGTGTTCTTTAAACTAGTAAAAGCATATGTTTAATAATGGGAAAATATACATTTTGGGGTATCACTTTTACGGAGAGAAAAATTAAATGTTCAAATTAGAGGTGGCATAAAAATGTTTTTTTTCAATGAGTAAAGAGAAACTGAGAAAAAAGAGGTGCCAAAATCGTAAATACGCCTCTGCCATGCTCATATAATATGTTGTGAGTTATGAGTTATGACTTATGGTATAGTCACGCACTCGCCCCGTGTTTCAGTGTTTGTCCAAGCCAATGTTATTTTAATTGCTGAGGTTTTTAACGTTAAATTTTTGTTCAAGTTCAAGAGTTTAATAAAAAAATCGGTCATTTAATACTTACATAAGTAAGTTGTAGGTACAGCCAATGAGCAAAAAAAAAATGTATCATTTATATTTTATACATTCAATTTTTGTAATTTTTACTAACTATACCAAATACCTATACTTATATTAGTTCTGTTAAATCAATGCATCAAATTTTAAGCGAGTTAATAATGATTAAAATTAAATTTTCAAAGATGAAATTTTTAAAAATTACCATCCTTGAAGCGCTCTGTCCCAAAAAAAGGCACCTGCAACGCAGCTATAATATCTATAGAAAAATAAATTGCTAACCAATTAAAATATAATGATATTATTGACACATTTGCTAATTTAAGACATAGGAAGGTTAGTTTATAATATATTAGATCTAAGTGGAACGAAAAATGTATTAATTTTACAATGATGTGTGTTTTTTTTCTGTTTTGTCAGCCACATTTGGGTGGTAAAAATGCTTCGATTTTCGAGATCATCATATTTCTAATAGAACAGTGAAACTAGTTTTTATTTTTGGGAAGTCTAAATAGTGATTTTTATACAAAACTACTTATTGAAAAAATCGATTTTATTTTTTTGGTTTAACTCAAAAATTAATATTTGTAGAACGTTGAAATTTTCAACAAATATTTATACTAGCATTTTTCATAAGTAATAACATTTACGAAAATTTTCAAACTATTTTAGAAATTCATAACAGTTTTTCTTTCATTGCTAACGTTGATAGAAGACTTCCCATAAATGTTTTTAAATTGAACAAAAAAAATATGTTTTCCTGAAAGTAACAATACATTTTTATGAGCGTTTGAACTTATCATTTTTATGATGTTTGATATTCAGCGGTAAATTATCGAATTCCCATTAATCAATTTTTAATATTTTGTTGTATTTCCAAAACAAATAGCTATAGACTCTTGAGTTGTTCGCCAAATATTTATACTAGCATTTTCCATACATGGTAAAATTACTATTTTGTCTCTTTTTGAGCTATTTATAACCATGAGAATTTTTTTATAAAACACAGAAACAGATAAAATATATAGTAATACAGTTTTGTATTTAGAAACAATATTTTAACAAATAGGGCAATTATAAATATTGTTCTGTCTTCATTGTCTTGTTTCGTGTTCATTTACTCTGCACACTCTCTTGGATGAGACTCTAAAATCATATTAAAATCATAATTAATATAATGATAGATGCATTAAAATATATAGAATTATGAGACACAACGACATTAAAATAATACTTAAAAACTAATTTGTTATAAAATATTTCCACAATTTATAAATTATAAATTATATTTTTTATGGTGGATTTTGAAGTTCATGAGGTATTTAAATAGCACTCAAATAACACATTTTTGTTTGTGTCTGTCATCACGTTTTAGGACAGTAAAGGTGCTTGGATTTTCTTCAACAGTAGCTTTTCTGATAGGAAAGTAAATCTAGTTACTAATGGTATATTACTATAATGGTTATCTAATCACTTTGGGGGGTCAAGAGTAATAATTTTACAATAGTTTTCAACAGCACCGTGAAAAACAAAAGAAAAATTAAGGAAAAACGGGAATTTTTTACGCAAAATCTGTTTTCGAGAAAATCGATTTTGGTTTTTGGTGCAACTCTTAAACAAATGACCGTAGGTACATGCAATTTTGACTGAATGTTTATATTAGCATTTTCTAATTGAGTTAAGAATTCGTAAAAATGTTTCTTTTTAAATCTAAAGTTTTAAAATGCAATACAAAATTCCTTATAAGATTATCTACCTTTATCAAAAAAAAAAAGTGCAGTCTATAAGAAAGTCAACTTAAATGTTTATGAGCGTTTGAAATTCAAATTTTTACAACATTGGATATTCACTCGATTTCTCATGTAGCGATTTCATTATTTTGTTGTAATTCAAAAACGAATAACTTTAGATAAATGAAAATTTCACTCAATGTTTATATTGGCATTTCCTATACACCATACAATTTTGAAAATATTTTGACCAGTTTACGGACATTTTAAGTTTCCAATTTTTTTAGTTTTTTATTCTATAAATATCAATAAAGTTTTATCTGTTGGGCCCAAAAAGTGTAAAAATGTAATACAAGGCTCTTGATATATTTTTACGATAACAATTTAAAAATATTTAAAAAACATAGGAACAATTTTTTTTTATTAACATTTAAAGATCGAATTTTGACAACATTTATCAAATTTAGAATTGAATTATTATTTTGTAGTTAAAAATGTATAAAATGTTTAACTTTTATATCTAAGGATTGAAAATTTATCTCAGAATCGTTTTTCTTATACAATGATATTATATCATTGAATTCAAATTTAATACTAACCATTATACAGTGACCCACTTGTAACCTACTATACAGCAGAGCACCTTTTTTTTAAAGGTGGATTTTGAAGTTCATAAGGTATTTAAATAGCATTGGTATTTGGTATATCTTCATTTATCTGTATTATTTTTAATAAATACCTACTATAAGTATACATAAACATTAAAAAAGATTACACACTTTATAAATTGGACCACTTTTACTTTTGTAGTTATTACTTTATAAGATAGGATATAAAAAGTATCAGCACTTATATTATATTAATGTTAATTTTCTTACATTTAGTTCATCAATTTCGACATCCCAATTTTTTTCCGCTATTTTGGGCAAAACTTCTATAAATAATGTTGTGATTTTTTTAACATTTTCTTGAAAAATTCTGACAACGTTAGCAACATTGACATTTTCTGTTGCTTCTCTCCAACAATCATAGTCTGTGGCCATGGCCACTGAAGCATACAACAAACCTGCTTCTTTAGCCAGTACAACCTAAGGTTAAAAAGGCTAAAATAATAAATATATAAGTAATATAAATATAGAGTAATATGCTAATTACTTCTGGAGCAAGTGTCATATTGACCAAATCAGCATTCCATGATCGATAGACGTTACTTTCAGCCTTTGTCGAGAATCTAGGTCCTTCAATAACTACAGCTGTACCGGTTTTATGTACAGGAATACCAAGGCTTTGAGCCGTTTCAATAATAATATTCCGAGTAGCTGAACAAAAAGGAGGTTCAATTGGTAAGTGTATAACTTTATCATCCTTATCAAACATAGTTAATTCACGTTTTTTGGTTCTAAAAATATATTTATTTATTATAATATATTGCAACTGGATTCATAATAAATGAGTGACTTACAAATCAATGAAAGAATCCAAAATTACCAAATCACCCGGCTTAATTTCTTCTTTTAAAGAACCGGTTGCTGCTGATGCAATAATATGTGTACATCCTAGATGTTTCAAAGCCCAAATATTGGCACGATAATTTATATTGGTGGGACTTATCGAGTGCTTACGTCCATGCCTACAACAAATAGTTTTATATAATTAATTACACATGTACCAGTCTACGAGTTAAGACAGATTTATATATACAAATAAGGAAACAAAACCCATACGGCCATACCCCATATCAAAGTGCCATTTTTATTTAACTTAAATATTTAGGTTTTTTATAGTATTTTCAAGGGATTCAATTGTATAAACTATATAGGTATTGCTAAAGATTATTATCAATGACAGAGACCTGGCTAATAGAACACAATTGATACCGTTGAGCTTGCCGCTGAGAAGCGAGTCTGATGGGTCGCCATACGGAGTTTTCACTTTTTCTTCAGTTGCATCTTTAAAAAAATCTGGATCGTCAAGTCCTGATCCACCAATGATACCTATCTGTGTAATTGAAAAAAAATTAGAATACATTTCGTTGTACCTGATAACTACGCCTATAGCGATACCTTCACGTTGTATTTCATATTTTCTTGATGAACACTAATGTAACAACCAACTAGTGTCTATAAGTCTAACAACAGATTGAATGCATTAATTAAAGAATTATAATCCTCTTCCAACAAGTGGTTTTATTTTTTTTTAAATTTAAGATAACAAACAGGGATTAATATAATATAATATTAATGGCAACATCAATTGATAACAAAATAATATTCAAATTACTACTGTGTTACACTGTTACTATACATACAGTAATTTAATCTATTTAATTTCACCACAGTCAAGTGATCCATATTATACCTATCTTATTTATCTAGGTACTTAATAATAAAAAAACAAAATGCAGATATACAACCATATATATGTACATATTGAAGTTTAAAATTATGTTTATAATATAAGATATGTATATTATAGTTATTAACAAAAATATTAAAACAAGGTGATAATTATATCATTGTTTAAATAAAATTATATTTCAGTGTTTCATGGCCAACTTAAATATTTTAAAGACCATTATTTCCCCATTATTATATAACGAAAAAGTATCAGTTATAATGTTAAAATATTAGTTTATAATTATTATTATAGCTTTAAAACCCAAAGCAACCATTTGTAAACAAAAATTTCCACCATAAATCTAAAAATCCCCGTTTGAGCACCTCCCCGGGTTGGACCTAGGGGTATGAAAAAAAATTTACTTCACTCTCTCAGACTTACTGAATATACACACGAAATTTCATGAAAATCGGTCAAGCCGTTTCGGTGGAATTTGGCCACAAACATTTTCCATATTGTGCAACGAGATTTTCATAATTATTATATTAGATATTATAATGTATTTTATTAAATTATTGTCATATTTACAATTTATAAAAAGAAAACCGGCCAAGTGCGAGTCGGACTCCCACACGAATGGTTCCGTACCATCATCTATAAACATGTTGGCAACAATGCTTATATTATATATTCTAGGATTTTTAGTATTTGTTGCTATATTGGCAACAGAAATACATAATCTTTGAAAATTTCAACTTTCGAACTTTCATGGTACATCGTACATGTGATACAGCCTGGTGACAGCGGACTTAGTAATAGGGTCCCGTTTTACCGTACGGAACCCTAAAAAGGCTAAAATCTAAAATTATAATTTGTTTTATTTAATTATGATGGTTTCAATTTTTATTAGGTATAAATGGAGTGGTAATGGTAAAATAAAAGTGTTATTTAAACTAGTAGAAGCATATGTTTAATAATGGGAAAATATACATTTTGGGGTATCACTTTTACGGAGGGAAAAATTAAATTTTCAAATTAGAGGTGGCATACAAGTTTTTTTTACAATGAGTAAAAGGAAACTGAGAAAAAAGAGGTGCCAAAATCGTAAATACGCCTCTGCCATAGCCATATAATATGTTATGAGTTTTGAGTTATGACTTATGATATAGAGTCACGCACTCGCCCCGTGTTTCAGTGTTTGTCCAAGCCAATGTTATTTTAATCGCTGAGGTTTTTAACGTTACATTTTTATTCAAGTTCAAGAGTTTAAAAAAAAAATTGGTCATTTAATACTTACATAAGTAAGTTTTAGGTACAGCCAATGAGCAAAAAAAAAATGTATCATTTATATTTTATACATTCAATTTTTGTAATTTTTACTAACTATACCTAATACCTATACTTATATTAGTTAACGTCAAATCAATGCATCAAATTTTAAAAGAGTTAATGATTAAAATTAAATTTTCAAAGATGAAATTTATAAAAATTACCATCTTTTAGCGCTCTGTCCCAAAAAAAGGCTACTGTAACGCAGCTATAATATCTATAGAAAAATAGACTCTTGAGTTGTTCAGTTACTATTTTGACTCTTTTTGAGCTATTTATAACCATGAAAATTTTTTCAAATGTTGTAAATTATTTTTCAGTTGGTATAAAAGTTTTTCTTTTCATAGCTAACATAAGACATTTTGATAGACTGTTTCCAACAAGCTTTTTTACCTTTATCAAACAGAAAAAGTTCACCGGAAAGTCATGTTATTTATAGCCGTGAGAAATTTTCGATATATGTTATTTTTTATAAAAAAATTAAATTTTAGTATTTATACAAGCGTGTTAGGCTGATACAACGTCTCCGCTCAGAATAATTTTTCGTACTTATACAATGATTTATAAATGTAATTCAAATATAACACATCCATTACAACGACATGCTTGACACTTAGGTACTGTACAGCAGAATGGTATCCACTTGTCTAAATTTTTATATTGTATTAGCCATTAGGTACCTACTATATTTATTGGCAAATTGAATTATCAATATTTTTATATTAAGTTTAAATATATGACTTGTTTTATTATTAATTTATTTTCTCATGTCTTATTTATATTGTTGTGAGTACAAGGTACTATATTTTTAAGTCTATTTGCGCGTTATTACCTAGGTATATATCATAATATATGCAACTGTCAACTGACGATAATGACATTTTAGGCCCTGCAATTTTATTCTGCCCTGTGCCCCGCAAATCGTCAGGACGGCCCTGTATTGTATAAAATACGGACAACAATATTGTTTGTGTAAATACTGAGTAAATATTGAGTAATGAGTATTTACAGAATGATCTAGGTATAAGAAAGGTAATATTGTTTATATACAGTACAGTCATTTTGTCATATTTTCCCCGATGACTAACATTGGCAACGCTATTGCTACGACGACGAGGACTGTTACCGTGATTCTGAATTTAATATAAATTTGAAATTTCCATAAAAAAGTTCACACTTTTTCATTTATAACTTAATTTCTAAATGTACGATTTTTATGATTTTTACAAAAGCACATTCTACACAATATTTCTGATGTTTTGGAGTTTACTAGGAGTTAATTGATGCATTAGAAAATTAGTTATGTCGTACAACAAATTTACCTCTATTTTACACAGTTTAAATAGGCAACTCCTACTGCGATGTAATATACACACACGGTCTTACAGTTATTTTTTTTTTTTTTTTTTACTTAGCTCGCGCCATGACCGCGGCTCTGGATAATAGTATAATACGTATATTTCCGCAATGTTTAGGAATGTATTTTAATCTATAACGAAATCAGTGGCGTCCAACCCTATTACTAGGTGTAGCGGTCGCTACACGAGTACCTACACCTTGAAAATAAGGGGCGGGTGGGTATAATAACATAAAATAATCAACTTATCTTAGGCGCCACTGAACGAAATAACTACCTACATATTTGATGGGGCGAATCGGTTTTCGCCCAAAATCGACCTTTTGGTTTTTGCCCAAATGACCTTTTTTTACCCAAACACAAAAAAGAGTGATTTGGTTTTCGCCCAAAGAAATATTATTTATTTATTTATAGTAAACGAAAAAACATTTTGGTTAACACTGTATTTTTTTTTTTATTGAAAATGTGTCTAAATGACTATACGTATACCTACATAATATTTAATAAACATAAGTTTATACAAAAACATCTTAAAAAATAAAAATAAAATTTTAAAGATTTTAAATGATATGTATAAGTGTAAGACATCTTAAAAAAAATAGTGTAATATTAAAAATTCAATTATTCGTCGAAGTTATGGCAGATATAGATTAGTGTAAAACATACTATAAAAAAACCAAAAAAATATAGTCAATGTAAATAATATATGTAAAAACACAGAAAACAGATTTTAAATGATATATATATATAAGTGTAAGACATCTTAAAAAAAATACAATAATATTAATTTTCATTTAAAATCTTTAAAATTTTATTTTTTATTATTATGCTATTTTTTAAGATGTTTTACACCTATAAACTTATGTTTATTAAATATTATATAGGTATACGTAGTCATTTAGACACATTTTCAATAAAAAAAAAAAAATACAGTGTTAACCAAAATGTTTTTTCGTTTACTATAAATAATATTCCTTTGGGCGAAAACCAAATCACTCTTTTTTGTGTTTGGGTAAAGAAGGCCATTTGGGCAAAAACCAAAAGGTCGATTTTGGGCGAAAACATGTACAGCCATTTGATGAACATCAATATTATACCTATTCAAACTTTTTAGAAAATACATTTACGATTTACCTATCATTTCCTTGAAAAAATGGCCATGGGATCTCCCCGGATTTGACCCGCACATCACTCATTTGTATAGGCCACTGTGGTCTATGACCAGTGACTGGCTATTATTATAGTGCTACAGCTACACTGTATTTAAATTTAGAAATAGATAATATATAAATATTAGAAAATTACCGGCTTTATGTTATATAATGAGATAATAATATCTAGTAGATACCAACTAATTTAAAATTTTTTTTAACAGATAACGGATGTCATGATGTCAGACAACAGTAGTTCTACATAGTAATTGTATATCTGCATTTTGTTTTTTTATTAATTACCTAGATAAATTATATAGGTATAATAATATGAATCACTTGACTGTGGTGAAATTAAATAGATTAAATTACTGTATGTATAGTAACACAGTAGTAATAATTTGAATATTATTTTGTTATCAATTGATGTTGCCATTAATATTATATCACAGAATATTCTGTGATTATATTATATTAATCACTGTTTGTTATCTTAAATTTTAAAAAGTTAAAACCACTTGTTAGAATAGTATTAAATTTCTTTAATTAATGTATTTAATTTGTTTTTCGACTTACTAGACACTAGTTAGTAGTTACATAAGTGTTCATCAAGAAAATATGAAATACAACGTGAAGGTATGGCTATAGGCGTAGTTATCAGGTACAACGAAATTTTTTCTAATTTTTTTTCAATTACACAGATAGGTATCATTGGTGGATCAGGACTTGACGATCCAGATTTTTTTAAAGATGCAACTGAAGAAAAAGTGAAAACTCCGTATGGTAACCCATCAGACTCGCTTCTCAGCGGCAAGCTCAACGGTATCAATTGTGTTCTATTAGCCAGGTCACTGTCATTGATAATAATTTTTAGCAATAACTATATAGTTTATATAATTGAATCCCTTGAAAATACTATAGAAAACCTAAATATTTAAGTTAAATAAAAATGGCACTTTGGTTGGGGTATGGCCGTATGGGTTTTGTTTCCTTATTTGTATATATAAATCTGTCTTAACTCGTAGACTGGTACATGTGTAATTAATTATATAAAACTATTTGTTGTAGGCATGGACGTAAGCACTCGATAAGTCCCACCAATATAAATTACCGTGCCAATATTTGGGCTTTGAAGCATCTAGGATGTACACATATTATTGCATCAACAGCAACCGGTTCTTTAAAAGAAGAAATTAAGCCGGGTGATTTGGTAATTTTGGATTCTTTCATTGATTTGTAAGTCACTCATTTATTATGAATTCAGTTGCAATATTATATTATAATAAATAAATATATTTTTAGAACCAAAAAACGTGACTTAACTATGTTTGATAAGGATGATAAAGTTATACACTTACCAATTGAACCTCCTTTTTGTTCAGCTACTCGGAATATTATTATTGAAACGGCTCAAAGCCTTGGTATTCCTGTTCATAAAACCGGTACAGCTGTAGTTATTGAAGGACCTAGATTCTCGACAAAGGCTGAAAGTAATGTCTATCGATCATGGAATGCTGATTTGGTCAATATGACACTTGCTCCAGAAGTAATTAGCATATTACTCTATATTTATATTACTTATATATTTATTATTTTAGCCTTTTTAACCTTAGGTTGTACTGGCTAAAGAAGCAGGTTTGTTGTATGCTTCAGTGGCCATGGCCACAGACTATGATTGTTGGAGAGAAGCAACAGAAAAAGTCAATGTTGCTAATGTTATAAGAGTTTTTCAAGAAAATGTTAAAAAAATCACAACATTATTTATAGAAGTTTTGCCCAAAATAGCGGAAAAAAATTGGGATGTCGAAATTGATGAACTAAATGTAAGAAAATTAACATTAATATATTATAAATGCTGATACTTTTAATATCCTATCTTTTAAAGTTATAACTACAAAAGTATAAGTGGTCCAATTTATAAAGTGTGTAATCTCTTTTAATGTTTATGTATACTTATAATAGGTATTTATTAAAAATAATACAGATAAATGAAGATATACCAAATACCAATGGTATTTAAATACCTTATGAACTTCAAAATCCACCATAAAAAATATAATTTATAAATTGTGGAAATATTTTATAACAAATTAGTTTTTAAGTATTATTTTAATAATAATATGAGACACAATTCTATATATTTTAATGCATCTATCATTATATTAATTATGATTTTAATATGATTTTAGAGTCTCATCCAAGAGAGTGTGCAGAGTAAATGAACATGAAACAAGACAATGAAAACAGAACAATATTTATAATTGCTCTATTTGTTAAAATATTGTTTCTAAATACAAAACTGTAATACTATATTTCTCTGTTTCTGTGTTTTATGTTATATTTTGAGTGCTAGTTAGTCCATAGTTCATATAATATACTTTACTGGATAAATTAGTAATTACCATATATAGAGTTATATTAATTTAATTCAATTTTATTTTTAAATGTTTTTTATTATACACAATTCAACAAAAATAATAAACCATGATGTACACAATGTTATCACACGGTCATTATAATCTACTAATAAGTTGCAACTTGTAGGAATGTTTTTGTAACATCATATCACTATTATTAATTAATGAACCCAAATTAAATATTAATATGAATGAACTTGTCATCAATGGCATATAATAATAATAATATTCATAAAACAATCACTTGCGCTCAATAATAATAACATTAGAGGGATTCAGAAGCAGATTCTTAGAATAATTTTATTCATCACTAATTTTAATTGGAATTGTTTAAACAAAAAAAAAAATCACTTACACTATTTTGTTTATGAATAGTTAATAGTTTTATATAAATATGTAATTTTACAATTTAATACAAGCAAATATATTAATTAGTAAATTTAATATGGTTTAATAAGTGACCATATTAGTAGATTTTACATAAGTCTTTGTGCAATTTAATTTGCATTAACATATAATTTGTATACTTTCAAAATTCTGTCAATTTTATTTTAAAATATTGATAAGTATTAAAAGCTAACAAATTTTCTCATTTAAATTCTTTTAAAAATAGAATTAGTGATTTTCAAATTAATTTCCAATGTACATCGAACATATTATATCTCTTATTTGTTCTGTAAATAGTCATGTTTTATTATTTTATAAATAAAATCGGATAATAACTCATGGTAAATTGTGCCTCTGAAGCCCTCAATATATCTTATTCTAAGTATAAATTTGAAGTTAAAAAGAGTACAATCTCTAAAAAAA